>OY744519.1:136904289-136999289 GCA_963556195.1 Sepiola atlantica
ATCTCTTCCTTCTCCTTTCTCTTGTTGTTTTTGTTGTTGTGGATATTGATCTTCTTTCTCATCTTCTTCTTCTATTTCATCATCATCATCATCATCATCATCATCATCATCATCATCATCATCATCATCATCATCTTCTTCTTCTTCTTCTTCTTCTTTTTCTTCTTTCATATTCTCACCTTCCCCTCTCTTCCTCTTTTCCTTCTATTCACCTCCATTCGCTTCCTTATTTCTCTTCAAGTTTTTTTTCTTCTTTACGTATTTTTCTTCATTTTCTCCCCCTCATATTCTCTTTCTACTTTTATTCTTGTAATTCCATTCTACATTCTTCTTCTTTTTTTCTGTTGTTGTTCTTGTCATTTTTCTTTTTACTTCTTCTTTTTTCACTCTCCCCCTCATTCTTATTCTTTTTCCAATGTCCCTTCTCTTGTTGTTGTTCTTCCGTTGCTCTTTATTCTTCTTTACGTTTTCCTCTCCTCCTCCTCCCCCTCCTCCTCCTCCCTCTTTCTTTTCTTACTCTCGTTGTTCTCCTACGCCTCAGCATTTTTTCTCTTCCTCGTCCTCGTCCTCGTCCTCGTCCTCGTCCTCGTCCTCCTCCTCCTCCTCCTCCTTCTTCTTCTTCTTCTTCTTTTCTTCTTCTTCTGTGGAATCTAATCTTCCTGGTTATTTTCGAACACTGACATTAAAAACCGGCCTTGACTGTATTTCCTTTCATTTGCCGACGGTTCAACTTCGTTCTCTTTGATGGAGATCACGTGACCGGTCAGAAAAAAATGGCTGCTTGTTCCCACACATCAACACGCACGTAGCAAAACAACTACTAAAGTTACTTTGAATCCCACAGTCATACGATGCCGACTTGCACTCGACCGACTAACATCTGATCAAAACAAGGCCAGACCGATCAAAAACAGGCATTAAGTCATAGCTTGAACATTCCATCCTCGTCCCTTGTACTGCCACTCGAATTAGAATTGGACACATTATTCAGATGGACAAATGTAGATTCGGCCTACTATCTATTTTTAAACGTTGATTTATTGACCAATGCATTAAACAAGTTAAAAATATAGCGCCCACTTTGTCGGTAGAATCGACTGGTCGAATTTCTGTAGTTGCCGTAGTGATGTGGCAGTCAAAGTTTCCATATTATTTTCTCTGTCGTTGTTAACGTCTTTTTTCCCCAATAACAGCTTTAATAAACGTTATTAATACAGAAACTTCATAAATACATTTGGGCGTAAAAAGTTTGTTTGGGGTTTTCTTTTTTTAGTAATATATAGTAATAAGTAGTAATATATAGTATTAGGTAGTAATAAGTAGTAATAGATAGTAATAAGTAGTAATAAGTAGTAATATATAGTAATAAGTAGTAATATATAGTAATAAGTAGTAATATATAGTATTAGGTAGTAATGAGTAGTAATAGATAGTAATAAGTAGTAATAAGTAGTAACATATAGTAATAAGTAGTAATATATAGTAATAAGTAGTAATAAGTAGTAATATATAGTAATAAGTAGTAATATATAGTAATAAGTAGTAATAAATAGTAATATATAGTAATAAGTAGTAATATATAGTATTAGGTAGTAATAAGTAGTAATAAGTAGTAATATATAGTAATAAGTAGTAATATATAGTAATAAGTAGTAATAAGTAGTAATATATAGTAATAAGTAGTAATATATAGTAATAAGTAGTAATAAATAGTAATATATAGTAATAAGTAGTAATATATAGTATTAGGTAGTAATAAGTAGTAATATATAGTAATAAGTAGTAATACGTAGTAATATATAGTAATACGTAGTAATACGTAGTAATATATAGTAATAAGTAGTAATAAGTAGTAATATATAGTAATAAGTAGTAATACGTAGTAATATATAGTAATAAGTAGTAATAAGTAGTAATATATAGTAATAAGTAGTAATATATAGTATAAGGTAGTAATAAGTAGTAATATATAGTAATAAGTAGTAATATATAGTAATAAGTGTTAATATATAGTAATAAGTAGTAATATATAGTATTAAAGAGTAATAAGTAGTTATATATAGTAATAAGTATTAATATATAGTAATAAGTAGTAATCAGTATTAATATATAGTAATAAATAGTAATATATAGTATTAGGTAGTAATAAGTAGTAATATATAGTAATAAATAGTAATATACGGTAACTAGCAGGTCCCGTCAACTGGCGTTTCCGCGGATAGATATAAATAAAGTTAAAAAATATAAGTATTAGAGTATTAATTCGTCAAAAAGCAATCGAAAAGAACCCTGTGATTTAGGTGATTAAAATAGGATTTATTGATGTTTTTAATCAAACAAAATAGATGACTCTATATGTTTTTGTGATTGCCATCTCCTGTCTGTTAATTATTATTGGAAACTTCGTTGAGAAACTGATATTACGTGCTACCATGAATGTTGTATTGACAATTGAATGTTTTCGAAGAGACCACTGCAGTTCGTTTTACGCTGCAAGTATTTTGAAAAGTATTTTTTAAGCCTTGAAAGTGTTATGTATCAAATTGTCTAAGCGTTTAAGTTAAACAATTCAAATTATACCTGAAGCAATCGAAGATTGCTAAAGGAATGTCTTAAGTTGATTCGATTAAGAGATTGTATCTGCCATTTGAATCAATGTACAGTAGAAGTGATTAAGTAAACACCTGCAATCTTGCAGTTTAACGAATTGCTGCGACTAACGACGAGGACTTCATGCAGACCAGACAATCCTGAGGCACGATCCTCGTGAGCTATATGCAGAAGTTTTATTCTTTCAACAATAAAATCAGCAGCAGCCAGCAGTTATTGATGAAATAAACATACACATTACAGCTGCTGCTTTCGAACAAACGCCATTGTGCATGAAACTCCTGTGATGTCATACGTCATCTCACTCGTCTTCTCCCTCTTTCACTCTCCCCTCTTTTTTCTTCCCTCTTCCCCCAACTCTTCTATTTATATCTCCTCCCTTTCCCACCACTCTCTCTATCTCTCTTCTTCCTCTCTTTTAATTATTTACTTCATTCACCACCCTCTCACTACTTCTCTTGTCATTGCTCATTTATTTACTACGTTCACCCTTCCTCCCACCATCTTAAACTTCTGTGTACAAATTAAAAGTGTGCACGGTTACTAGATAAGAAGCGCTTCAGAGTTTTACTAGTATATAGATACTAGTATATAGATACTAGTAGATAGATACTAGTATATAGATACTAGTATATAGATACTAGTATATAGATACTAGTAGATAGATACTAGTATATAGATACTAGTAGATAGATACTAGTATATAGATGGGTTTCTTGTATAAATGAAATATAGCCAATCACCGAATCAATTCATAATTCACTGAATAACATAGACATTGATTTTATAATTTATTTTCCTTCAGAAAAAGTCTTCACAATAATTTTCCAATTTTGCTCTCAAAGGACAATGTGCTTCACAACAATTCATTTCCATTCGAGCCGCGCAAATCTATTCTGAGGTTATTGTAACATCAGAGCCTGCGTCTAGTTTAAGTTTAATAGCTTTTATAATTTATACAAGCTTGCGCGAATTCCTCGCAAAATGTGTTTTCCATTTATCTATTTGCGAATATCAATTTACTGTTTCTGTTTCATTTTTATTTTTCAATTACAGAAATCTTGTTTGCGTACGAATTTTTACAACGAAACCATTTTCGGTTCTTAAAGAGGAGATTTATCTAACAATCGACTCTACTCAATATGAAGGATTTGGTTTAGTTTTATTTGCGAGCGCATCTGTCATGTCGAGTAGTAAAATTCTTAAACAAGAATGGATGTATTTCGTCGTGATCAGCGCTTTCGAAATTACAATTTTTTTAAAGTTCGTCTTGAATTCATTAATATCAGTTTCCTGAAATTCTTTCTTCATTTTCAGCCACTTCTTCGTTTTTTTCCATATATTGCCCCAGGAGTGTCTAATTTCTGCCGTGTCCAGTTTTTATATCTTTGTCTTTCTTCCGTTTACGTTTTGATAAACTGATTTTCATTATTCGTAAAAGTAAAATATTTACTGTTGGGATTTATATATATGTTTTCCAAATCTTCCTTCTTTTGCTAGTATCTTTTGTTCTAGTTCTTCATGTTTATTGGCTAGCTTTTCTCCTTTTTTGTCCCCCATCAAATTCTGATCTTTTTATCACCATTCATAGCTTCCGATTTTTTCTAGATTTTTTAATTTGTTTTGGCTTCCAGTTTATTTTTCTTATCCGGTACGGTTAATTCATTGTTTTGGCGAAGTTTTCTTTCCATGTTGTGTATCCTAACTACACATTCAGACTCAGCATACATTAAATCGTTGAAGTCTGTAACATTTTCTGTTGAGATGTCCGAAAGGAGTCTGTTCATCTCTTTCATTTCTGTGTTTACTTTCTTTCTATCATTTTCGTTAAGGATGAAAGTTTAATTTTATCCCCGTTCATAATTTCGTTGAAGCGTTTAATTTCTGCTGTTTTATCCCCAGTGAGTTCTGTAGTCTCATAGTTGTTGTTTTTACAGTTTCACTGTTTATATTATGTCCGATATTTCCATGTTCATTTTCATTAGGAACCGGTTCTTTTTCTGTTGTTTTACACAACTTTCTGCTGATTTCCATTACTTCTAGTTCTGAGAACCATCATGCCTTAAACATATGTTTTGATTGGTACGCAATCAACCGTTTCGTGTAATCTGTTCACTTCTGTTGTTTCTGCGTTTTTTTGTTTAGTATGCCATTACTATTCTATTTGCGATTGAGGTAGTCTCTTAATGTGGGGATACTTTCGTAATAGTATGCCATTATTATTCTATTTGCGATTTAGGTACCCTCTTAATGTTGGGATACTTTCGTAATAGTATGCCATTACTATTCTATTTTCGATTTAGGTAGCCTCTTAATGTGGGGATACTTTCGTAATAGTATGCCATTACTATTCTATTTGCGATTGAGGTAGTCTCTTAATGTAGGGATACTTTCGTAATAGTATGGCATTACTATTCTATTTGCGATTTAGGTAGCCTCTTAATGTGAGGATACTTTCGTAATAGTATGCCATTACTATTCTATTTGCGATTTAGGTAGTCTCTTAATGTGGGGATACTTTCGTAATAGTATGCCATTACTATTCTATTTTCGATTTGGGTAGCCTCTTAATGTGGGGATACTTTCGTAATACAGGGTGTTTCAAAAGTCTTGGGAACATTACAAATGCGTATATCTCATGAACTATTCCAGGTAGAAAAATGAAACTGGTGCCATTTTAAAGCTTGCTTAATCAAGTTTTTGATCATACTAATGATTTTTGTGTTATCTTTCCAGGTGCAGTAATGGCGTTCTCTAAACAAGACAAGGCATTTTGCGTCCTCCAATTTGCAAAGACTGTATTGTGGACATGTGTTCAGCGTGCATTTCGCAGGAAATTTAAAGAAGAAGCCCCTGAAAGGAAATCCATTGTCAGATTGCATGCTAAATTTGTGAAAGATGGGTGTTTGTGCCCAAGTAAGCGAACAGGTCGCCCTTCAACTTCAGAAGATGCAGTTGAGCAAGTTCGGACAGCCTTTCAGCGGAGCCCCCATAAATCAGTGAGAAGAGCCAGCAGGGAACTTCAGCTTGCTCCAGCAACTGTCTGGCGTGTCTTAAGGAAACGACTGCAAATGGTACCTTACAAGCTCAAGTTGGTCCAAAAGTTGAAGGACACTGATAAGCCACTTCGCCGTGACTTTTGCATTGCAGTTGGAAGATAACGGCTTTGATGACCGGCTTGTTTTTAGCGAAGAGGCGACCTTCCATCTGAATGGCAAAGTTAACAAGCATAACACTCGCATATGGGGTACTGAGAATCCTCATGAACTTCTTGAGCACGAGCGAGATTCACCAAAAGTGAACGTGTTTTGTGCAATTTCCAAGAAAGGTGTCTATGGACCGTTCTTCTTTGAAGAGGCAACTATCACTGGTGAATCCTATCTCAACATGCTGGAAGACTGGTTAATGGCTCAGTTGGAACAAGCAGAATCTGATGACTTCATTTTTCAACAAGATGGTGCACCACCACACTGGAGTCTTAGAGTAAGGCAGTTTCTTAACACAAGGTTGCCTGGTAGATGGATTGGGAGATCTGGGCGAGGTGATGACGTTCTCATGCCCTGGCCTCCTAGGTCTCCAGATCTTACCCCGTGTGACATTTTCCTTTGGGGCTTTGTCAAGCAACAAGTCTATGTGCCGCCCCTTCCAAGAGATATTGACGAACTAAAGGCTCGAGTAACGGCAGTTGTGGGAACCATTGACGTCAAGATGCTGGAACGCGTTTGGCAGGAAATGGACTATCGACTAGATGTCTGCCGTGTGACGAATGGTGCTCATATTGAGCAACTTTGAAGATTCCCCACAAAACTTGAAACTTTAACCTTTCCAACGGTACCAATTTCATTTTTCAACTCCTAATAGTTTTTGAGTTATTAAAAATCGTTATGTTCCCAAGACTTTTGAAACACCCTGTAGTATGCCATTACTATTCTATTTACGATTTAGGTAGTCTCTTAATGTTGGGATACTTTCGTAATAGTATGCCATTTCTATTCTATTTGCGATTTAGGTAGCCTCTTAATGTGGGGATACTTTCGTAATAGTATGTCATTACTATTCTATTTGCGATTTAGGAAGTCTCTTAATGTGGGGATACTTTCGTAAGAGTATGCCATTACAATTCTATTCGCGAGTTAGGTAGTCTCTTAATGTGGGGATACTTTCGTAATAGTATGCCATTACTATTCTATTTGCGATTTAGGTAGTCTCTTAATGTGGGATACTTTCTTAATAGTATGCCATTACTATTCTATTTGCGATTTAAGTAGCCATTAATGTGGGGATACTTTCGTAATAGTATGCCATTACTATTCTATTTGCGATTTAGGTAGTCTCTTAATGTGGGGATACTTTCGTAATAGTATGCCATTACTATTCTATTTGCGATTTAGGTAGTCTCTTAATGTGGGATACTTTCTTAATAGTATGCCATTACTATTCTATTTGCGATTTAAGTAGCCATTAATGTGGGGATACTTTCGTAATAGTATGCCATTACTATTCTATTTGCGATTTAGATAGCCATTAATGTAGGAATACTTTCTTAATAGTATGCCATTACTATTCTATTTGCGATTTAAGTAGCCATTAATGTGGGGATACTTTCGTAATAGTATGTCATTACTATTCTATTTGCGATTTAGGTAGCCTCTTAATGTGTGGATACTTTCGTAATAGTATGCCATTACTATTCTATTTGCGATTTAGGTAGTCTCTTAATGTGGGATACTTTCTTAATAGTATGCCATTACTATTCTATTTGCGATTTAAGTAGCCATTAATGTGGGGATACTTTCGTAATAGTATGCCATTACTATTCTATTTGCGATTTAGGTAGCCATTAATGTGGGAATACTTTCGTAATAGTATGCCATTACTATTCTATTTGCCATTTAGGTAGCCATTAATGTGGGGATACTTTCGTAATAGTATGCCATTACTATTTGATTTACGATTTAGGTAGTCTCTTAATGTGGGGATACTTTCGTAATAGTATGCCATTACTATTCTATTTGCGATTTAGGTAGTCTCTTAATGTGGGGATACTTTCGTAATAGTATGCCATTACTATTCTATTTGCGATTTAGGTAGCCTCTTAATGTGGGGATACTTTCGTAATAGTATGCCATTACTATTCTATTTGCGATTTAGGTAGCCTCTTAATGTTCGGAACTTTCGTAATAGTATGCCATTACTATTCTATTTGCGATTTAGGTAGTCCATTAATGTGGGGATACTTTCGTAATAGTATGCCATTACTATTCTATTTGCGATTTAGGTAGTCTCTTAATGTGAGGATATTTTCGTAAGAGTATGCCATTACTATTCTATTTGCGATTTAGGTAGTCTCTTAATGTGGGGATACTTTCGTAATAGTATGCCATTACTATTCTATGTGCGATTTAAGTAGTCTCTAGATGTGGGGATACTTTCGTAATAGTATGCCATTACTATTCTGTTTGCGATTTAGGTAGTCTCTTAATGTGGGGATACTTTCGTAATAGTATGCCATTACTAATCTATTTGCGATTTAAATAGCCTCTTAATGTTGGGATACTTTCGTAATAGTATGCCATTACTATTCTATTTGCGATTTAAGTAGTCTCTTAATGTGGGGATACTTTCGTAATAGTATGCCATTACTATTCTATTTGCGATTCAGGTAGCCATTATAGTGGGGATGCTTTCGAAATAGTATGCCATTACTATTCTATTTTCTATTTAGGTAGTCTCTTAATGTGGGGATATTTTAGTAATAGTATACCATTACTATCCTATTTGCGATTTATGTAGCCATTAAGCTGGGGATACTTTCGTAATAGTATGCCATTACTATTCTATTTACGATTTAGGTAGTCTCTTAATGTGTGGATACTTTCGTAAAAGTATGCCATTGCTATTCTATTTGCGATTTAGGTAGTCTCTTAATGTGGGCATACTTTCGTAATAGTATGCCATTACTATTCTATTTGCGATTTAGGTAGTCTCTTAATGTGGGGATACTTTCGTAATAGTATGCCATTAGTATTCTATTTTCGATTTAAGTAGTATCTTAATGTATGAATACCTTTGTAATAGTATTAAATTACTATTCTATTTGCGATTTAGGTAGTCTCTTAATGTGGGGATACTTTCGTAATAGTATGCCCCTACTATTCTATTTACGATTTAGGTAGTCTCTTAATGTAGGGGATACTTTCGTAATAGTATGCCATTACTATTCTATTTGCGATGTAGGTAGCCTCTTAATGTGGGGATACTTTCGTTATAGTATGCCATTACTATTCTATTTGCGTCTTAGGTAGCCATTAAGGTGGGGATACTTTCGTAATAGTATGCTATTTCTATTCTATTTTAGATTTAGGTAGCCTCTTAATGTGGGGATACTTTCGTAATAGTATGCCATTTCTATTCTATTTGCGATTGAGATAGTCTCTTAATGTGGGGATACTTTCGTAATAGTATGCCATTACTATTCTATTTGCGATTTAGGTAGTCTCTTAATGTGGGGATACTTTCGTAATAGTATGCCATTACTATTCTAGTTACGATTTAGGTAGTCTCTTAATGTGGGGATACTTTCGTAATAGTATGCCATTACTATTCTATTTGCGATGTAGGTAGTCTCTTAATGTAGGGGATACTTTCGTCATAGTATGCCATTACTATTCTATTTGCGATGTAGGTAGTCTCTTAATGTAGGGGATACTTTCGTAATAGTATGCCATTACTATTCTATTTGCGATGTAAATAGTCTCTTAATGTGGGGATACTTTCGTAATAGTATGCCATTACTATTCTATTTACGATTTAGGTAGTCTCTTAATGTAGGGGATACTTTCGTAATAGTATGCCATTACTATTCTATTTGCGATTGAGATAGTCTCTTAATGTGGGGATACTTTCGTGATAGTATGCCATTAGTATTCTATTTTCGATTTAGGTAGCCTCTTAATGTGGGTATACTTTCGTAAGAGTATGCCATTACTATTCTATTTGCGATTAAGGTAGCCATTAAGGTGGGGATACTTTCGTAATAGTATGCCATTACTATTCTATTTACGATTTAGGTAGTCTCTTAATGTTGGGATACTTTCGTAATAGTATGCCATTACTATTCTATTTGCGATTTAGGTAGTCTCTTAATGTGGGGATACTTTCGTAATAGTATGCCCCTACTATTCTATTTACGATTTAGGTAGTCTCTTAATGTAGGGGATACTTTCGTAATAGTATGCCATTACTATTCTATTTGCGATGTAGGTAGCCTCTTAATGTGGGGATACTTTCGTTATAGTATGCCATTACTATTCTATTTGCGTCTTAGGTAGCCATTAATGTGGGGATACTTTCGTAATAGTATGCTATTTCTATTCTATTTTAGATTTAGGTAGCCTCTTAATGTGGGGATACTTTCGTAATAGTATGCCATTTCTATTCTATTTGCGATTGAGATAGTCTCTTAATGTGGGGATACTTTCGTAATAGTATGCCATTACTATTCTATTTGCGATTTAGGTAGTCTCTTAATGTGGGGATACTTTCGTAATAGTATGCCATTACTATTCTAGTTACGATTTAGGTAGTCTCTTAATGTGGGGATACTTTCGTAATAGTATGCCATTACTATTCTATTTGCGATGTAGGTAGTCTCTTAATGTAGGGGATACTTTCGTAATAGCATGCCATTACTATTCTATTTGCGATGTAGGTAGTCTCTTAATGTAGGGGATACTTTCGTAATAGTATGCCATTACTATTCTATTTGCGATGTAGGTAGTCTTTTAATGTGGGGATACTTTCGTAATAGTATGCCATTACTATTCTATTTACGATTTAGGTAGTCTCTTAATGTAGGGGATACTTTCGTAATAGTATGCCATTACTATTCTATTTGCGATTGAGATAGTCTCTTAATGTGGGGATACTTTCGTGATAGTATGCCATTAGTATTCTATTTTCGATTTAGGTAGCCTCTTAATGTGGGGATACTTTCGTAAGAGTATGCCATTACTATTCTATTTGCGATTAAGGTAGCCATTAAGGTGGGGATACTTTCGTAATAGTATGCCATTACTATTCTATTTACGATTTAGGTAGTCTCTTAATGTTGGGATACTTTCGTAATAGTATGCCATTACTATTCTATTTGCGATTTAGGTAGTCTCTTAATGTGCGGATACTTTCGTAATAGTATGTCATTACTATTCTATTTTGGATTTTGGTAGCCTCTTAATGTGGGGATACTTTCGTAATAGTATGCCATTACTATTCTATTTGCGATTTAGGTAGTCTCTTAATGTGGGGATACTTTCGTAATAGTATGCCATTACTATTCTATTTGCGATTTAGGTAGCCTCTTAATGTGGGGATACTTTCGTAATAGTATGCCATTACTATTCTATTTGCGATTTAGGAAGCCTCTTAATGTTCGGAACTTTCGTAATAGTATGCCATTACTATTCTATTTGCGATTTAGGTAGTCCATTAATGTGGGGATACTTTCGTAATAGTATGCCATTACTATTCTATTTGCGATTTAGGTAGTCTCTTAATGTGAGGATATTTTCGTAAGAGTATGCCATTACTATTCTATTTGCGATTTAGGTAGTCTCTTAATGTGGGGATACTTTCGTAATAGTATGCCATTACTATTCTATGTGCGATTTAAGTAGTCTCTAGATGTGGGGATACTTTCGTAATAGTATGCCATTACTATTCTGTTTGCGATTTAGGTAGTCTCTTAATGTGGGGATACTTTCGTAATAGTATGCCATTACTAATCTATTTGCGATTTAAATAGCCTCTTAATGTTGGGATACTTTCGTAATAGTATGCCATTACTATTCTATTTGCGATTTAAGTAGTCTCTTAATGTGGGGATACTTTCGTAATAGTATGCCATTACTATTCTATTTGCGATTCAGGTAGCCATTATAGTGGGGATGCTTTCGAAATAGTATGCCATTACTATTCTATTTTCTATTTAGGTAGTCTCTTAATGTGGGGATATTTTAGTAATAGTATACCATTACTATCCTATTTGCGATTTATGTAGCCATTAAGCTGGGGATACTTTCGTAATAGTATGCCATTACTATTCTATTTACGATTTAGGTAGTCTCTTAATGTGTGGATACTTTCGTAAAAGTATGCCATTACTATTCTATTTGCGATTTAGGTAGTCTCTTAATGTGGGCATACTTTCGTAATAGTATGCCATTACTATTCTATTTGCGATTTAGGTAGTCTCTTAATGTGGGGATACTTTCGTAATAGTATGCCATTAGTATTCTATTTTCGATTTAAGTAGTATCTTAATGTATGAATACCTTTGTAATAGTATTAAATTACTATTCTATTTGCGATTTAGGTAGTCTCTTAATGTGGGGATACTTTCGTAATAGTATGCCCCTACTATTCTATTTACGATTTAGGTAGTCTCTTAATGTAGGGGATACTTTCGTAATAGTATGCCATTACTATTCTATTTGCGATGTAGGTAGCCTCTTAATGTGGGGATACTTTCGTTATAGTATGCCATTACTATTCTATTTGCGTCTTAGGTAGCCATTAAGGTGGGGATACTTTCGTAATAGTATGCTATTTCTATTCTATTTTAGATTTAGGTAGCCTCTTAATGTGGGGATACTTTCGTAATAGTATGCCATTTCTATTCTATTTGCGATTGAGATAGTCTCTTAATGTGGGGATACTTTCGTAATAGTATGCCATTACTATTCTATTTGCGATTTAGGTAGTCTCTTAATGTGGGGATACTTTCGTAATAGTATGCCATTACTATTCTAGTTACGATTTAGGTAGTCTCTTAATGTGGGGATACTTTCGTAATAGTATGCCATTACTATTCTATTTGCGATGTAGGTAGTCTCTTAATGTAGGGGATACTTTCGTCATAGTATGCCATTACTATTCTATTTGCGATGTAGGTAGTCTCTTAATGTAGGGGATACTTTCGTAATAGTATGCCATTACTATTCTATTTGCGATGTAAATAGTCTCTTAATGTGGGGATACTTTCGTAATAGTATGCCATTACTATTCTATTTGCGATTTAGGTAGTCTCTTAATGTGGGGATACTTTCGTAATAGTATGCCATTACTATTCTATTTGCGATTTAGGTAGCCTCTTAATGTGGGGATACTTTCGTAATAGTATGCCATTACTATTCTATTTGCGATTTAGGTAGCCTCTTAATGTTCGGAACTTTCGTAATAGTATGCCATTACTATTCTATTTGCGATTTAGGTAGTCCATTAATGTGGGGATACTTTCGTAATAGTATGCCATTACTATTCTATTTGCGATTTAGGTAGTCTCTTAATGTGAGGATATTTTCGTAAGAGTATGCCATTACTATTCTATTTGCGATTTAGGTAGTCTCTTAATGTGGGGATACTTTCGTAATAGTATGCCATTACTATTCTATGTGCGATTTAAGTAGTCTCTAGATGTGGGGATACTTTCGTAATAGTATGCCATTACTATTCTGTTTGCGATTTAGGTAGTCTCTTAATGTGGGGATACTTTCGTAATAGTATGCCATTACTAATCTATTTGCGATTTAAATAGCCTCTTAATGTTGGGATACTTTCGTAATAGTATGCCATTACTATTCTATTTGCGATTTAAGTAGTCTCTTAATGTGGGGATACTTTCGTAATAGTATGCCATTACTATTCTATTTGCGATTCAGGTAGCCATTATAGTGGGGATGCTTTCGAAATAGTATGCCATTACTATTCTATTTTCTATTTAGGTAGTCTCTTAATGTGGGGATATTTTAGTAATAGTATACCATTACTATCCTATTTGCGATTTATGTAGCCATTAAGCTGGGGATACTTTCGTAATAGTATGCCATTACTATTCTATTTACGATTTAGGTAGTCTCTTAATGTGTGGATACTTTCGTAAAAGTATGCCATTGCTATTCTATTTGCGATTTAGGTAGTCTCTTAATGTGGGCATACTTTCGTAATAGTATGCCATTACTATTCTATTTGCGATTTAG
The DNA here is from genome assembly GCA_963556195.1 of Sepiola atlantica. Taxonomy (NCBI): domain Eukaryota; kingdom Metazoa; phylum Mollusca; class Cephalopoda; order Sepiida; family Sepiolidae; genus Sepiola; species Sepiola atlantica. The sequence goes on from OY744519.1 coordinate 136,917,936, forward strand.
GTAGTCTCTTAATGTGGGGATACTTTCGTAATAGTATGCCATTAGTATTCTATTTTCGATTTAAGTAGTATCTTAATGTATGAATACCTTTGTAATAGTATTAAATTACTATTCTATTTGCGATTTAGGTAGTCTCTTAATGTGGGGATACTTTCGTAATAGTATGCCCCTACTATTCTATTTACGATTTAGGTAGTCTCTTAATGTAGGGGATACTTTCGTAATAGTATGCCATTACTATTCTATTTGCGATGTAGGTAGCCTCTTAATGTGGGGATACTTTCGTTATAGTATGCCATTACTATTCTATTTGCGTCTTAGGTAGCCATTAAGGTGGGGATACTTTCGTAATAGTATGCTATTTCTATTCTATTTTAGATTTAGGTAGCCTCTTAATGTGGGGATACTTTCGTAATAGTATGCCATTTCTATTCTATTTGCGATTGAGATAGTCTCTTAATGTGGGGATACTTTCGTAATAGTATGCCATTACTATTCTATTTGCGATTTAGGTAGTCTCTTAATGTGGGGATACTTTCGTAATAGTATGCCATTACTATTCTAGTTACGATTTAGGTAGTCTCTTAATGTGGGGATACTTTCGTAATAGTATGCCATTACTATTCTATTTGCGATGTAGGTAGTCTCTTAATGTAGGGGATACTTTCGTCATAGTATGCCATTACTATTCTATTTGCGATGTAGGTAGTCTCTTAATGTAGGGGATACTTTCGTAATAGTATGCCATTACTATTCTATTTGCGATGTAAATAGTCTCTTAATGTGGGGATACTTTCGTAATAGTATGCCATTACTATTCTATTTACGATTTAGGTAGTCTCTTAATGTAGGGGATACTTTCGTAATAGTATGCCATTACTATTCTATTTGCGATTGAGATAGTCTCTTAATGTGGGGATACTTTCGTGATAGTATGCCATTAGTATTCTATTTTCGATTTAGGTAGCCTCTTAATGTGGGTATACTTTCGTAAGAGTATGCCATTACTATTCTATTTGCGATTAAGGTAGCCATTAAGGTGGGGATACTTTCGTAATAGTATGCCATTACTATTCTATTTACGATTTAGGTAGTCTCTTAATGTTGGGATACTTTCGTAATAGTATGCCATTACTATTCTATTTGCGATTTAGGTAGTCTCTTAATGTGGGGATACTTTCGTAATAGTATGCCCCTACTATTCTATTTACGATTTAGGTAGTCTCTTAATGTAGGGGATACTTTCGTAATAGTATGCCATTACTATTCTATTTGCGATGTAGGTAGCCTCTTAATGTGGGGATACTTTCGTTATAGTATGCCATTACTATTCTATTTGCGTCTTAGGTAGCCATTAATGTGGGGATACTTTCGTAATAGTATGCTATTTCTATTCTATTTTAGATTTAGGTAGCCTCTTAATGTGGGGATACTTTCGTAATAGTATGCCATTTCTATTCTATTTGCGATTGAGATAGTCTCTTAATGTGGGGATACTTTCGTAATAGTATGCCATTACTATTCTATTTGCGATTTAGGTAGTCTCTTAATGTGGGGATACTTTCGTAATAGTATGCCATTACTATTCTAGTTACGATTTAGGTAGTCTCTTAATGTGGGGATACTTTCGTAATAGTATGCCATTACTATTCTATTTGCGATGTAGGTAGTCTCTTAATGTAGGGGATACTTTCGTAATAGCATGCCATTACTATTCTATTTGCGATGTAGGTAGTCTCTTAATGTAGGGGATACTTTCGTAATAGTATGCCATTACTATTCTATTTGCGATGTAGGTAGTCTCTTAATGTGGGGATACTTTCGTAATAGTATGCCATTACTATTCTATTTACGATTTAGGTAGTCTCTTAATGTAGGGGATACTTTCGTAATAGTATGCCATTACTATTCTATTTGCGATTGAGATAGTCTCTTAATGTGGGGATACTTTCGTGATAGTATGCCATTAGTATTCTATTTTCGATTTAGGTAGCCTCTTAATGTGGGGATACTTTCGTAAGAGTATGCCATTACTATTCTATTTGCGATTAAGGTAGCCATTAAGGTGGGGATACTTTCGTAATAGTATGCCATTACTATTCTATTTACGATTTAGGTAGTCTCTTAATGTTGGGATACTTTCGTAATAGTATGCCATTACTATTCTATTTGCGATTTAGGTAGTCTCTTAATGTGCGGATACTTTCGTAATAGTATGTCATTACTATTCTATTTTGGATTTTGGTAGCCTCTTAATGTGGGGATACTTTCGTAATAGTATGCCATTACTATTGTATTTGCGATTTAGGTAGTCTCTTAATGTGGGGATACTTTCGTAATAGTATGCCATTACTATTCTATTTGCGATTTAGGTAGCCTCTTAATGTGGGGATACTTTCGTAATAGTATGCCATTACTATTCTATTTGCGATTTAGGTAGCCTCTTAATGTTCGGAACTTTCGTAATAGTATGCCATTACTATTCTATTTGCGATTTAGGTAGTCCATTAATGTGGGGATACTTTCGTAATAGTATGCCATTACTATTCTATTTGCGATTTAGGTAGTCTCTTAATGTGAGGATATTTTCGTAAGAGTATGCCATTACTATTCTATTTGCGATTTAGGTAGTCTCTTAATGTGGGGATACTTTCGTAATAGTATGCCATTACTATTCTATGTGCGATTTAAGTAGTCTCTAGATGTGGGGATACTTTCGTAATAGTATGCCATTACTATTCTGTTTGCGATTTAGGTAGTCTCTTAATGTGGGGATACTTTCGTAATAGTATGCCATTACTAATCTATTTGCGATTTAAATAGCCTCTTAATGTTGGGATACTTTCGTAATAGTATGCCATTACTATTCTATTTGCGATTTAAGTAGTCTCTTAATGTGGGGATACTTTCGTAATAGTATGCCATTACTATTCTATTTGCGATTCAGGTAGCCATTATAGTGGGGATGCTTTCGAAATAGTATGCCATTACTATTCTATTTTCTATTTAGGTAGTCTCTTAATGTGGGGATATTTTAGTAATAGTATACCATTACTATCCTATTTGCGATTTATGTAGCCATTAAGCTGGGGATACTTTCGTAATAGTATGCCATTACTATTCTATTTACGATTTAGGTAGTCTCTTAATGTGTGGATACTTTCGTAAAAGTATGCCATTACTATTCTATTTGCGATTTAGGTAGTCTCTTAATGTGGGCATACTTTCGTAATAGTATGCCATTACTATTCTATTTGCGATTTAGGTAGTCTCTTAATGTGGGGATACTTTCGTAATAGTATGCCATTAGTATTCTATTTTCGATTTAAGTAGTATCTTAATGTATGAATACCTTTGTAATAGTATTAAATTACTATTCTATTTGCGATTTAGGTAGTCTCTTAATGTGGGGATACTTTCGTAATAGTATGCCCCTACTATTCTATTTACGATTTAGGTAGTCTCTTAATGTAGGGGATACTTTCGTAATAGTATGCCATTACTATTCTATTTGCGATGTAGGTAGCCTCTTAATGTGGGGATACTTTCGTTATAGTATGCCATTACTATTCTATTTGCGTCTTAGGTAGCCATTAAGGTGGGGATACTTTCGTAATAGTATGCTATTTCTATTCTATTTTAGATTTAGGTAGCCTCTTAATGTGGGGATACTTTCGTAATAGTATGCCATTTCTATTCTATTTGCGATTGAGATAGTCTCTTAATGTGGGGATACTTTCGTAATAGTATGCCATTACTATTCTATTTGCGATTTAGGTAGTCTCTTAATGTGGGGATACTTTCGTAATAGTATGCCATTACTATTCTAGTTACGATTTAGGTAGTCTCTTAATGTGGGGATACTTTCGTAATAGTATGCCATTACTATTCTATTTGCGATGTAGGTAGTCTCTTAATGTAGGGGATACTTTCGTCATAGTATGCCATTACTATTCTATTTGCGATGTAGGTAGTCTCTTAATGTAGGGGATACTTTCGTAATAGTATGCCATTACTATTCTATTTGCGATGTAAATAGTCTCTTAATGTGGGGATACTTTCGTAATAGTATGCCATTACTATTCTATTTACGATTTAGGTAGTCTCTTAATGTAGGGGATACTTTCGTAATAGTATGCCATTACTATTCTATTTGCGATTGAGATAGTCTCTTAATGTGGGGATACTTTCGTGATAGTATGCACATAGTATTCTATTTTCGATTTAGGTAGCCTCTATATGTGGGTATACTTTCGTAAGAGTATGCCATTACTATTCTATTTGCGATTAAGGTAGCCATTAAGGTGGGGATACTTTCGTAATAGTATGCCATTACTATTCTATTTACGATTTAGGTAGTCTCTTAATGTTGGGATACTTTCGTAATAGTATGCCATTACTATTCTATTTGCGATTTAGGTAGTCTCTTAATGTGGGGATACTTTCGTAATAATATGCCCCTACTATTCTATTTACGATTTAGGTAGTCTCTTAATGTAGGGGATACTTTCGTAATAGTATGCCATTACTATTCTATTTGCGATGTAGGTAGCCTCTTAATGTGGGGATACTTTCGTTATAGTATGCCATTACTATTCTATTTGCGTCTTAGGTAGCCATTAATGTGGGGATACTTTCGTAATAGTATGCTATTTCTATTCTATTTTAGATTTAGGTAGCCTCTTAATGTGGGGATACTTTCGTAATAGTATGCCATTTCTATTCTATTTGCGATTGAGATAGTCTCTTAATGTGGGGATACTTTCGTAATAGTATGCCATTACTATTCTATTTGCGATTTAGGTAGTCTCTTAATGTCGGGATACTTTCGTAATAGTATGCCATTACTATTCTAGTTACGATTTAGGTAGTCTCTTAATGTGGGGATACTTTCGTAATAGTATGCCATTACTATTCTATTTGCGATGTAGGTAGTCTCTTAATGTAGGGGATACTTTCGTAATAGCATGCCATTACTATTCTATTTGCGATGTAGGTAGTCTCTTAATGTAGGGGATACTTTCGTAATAGTATGCCATTACTATTCTATTTGCGATGTAGGTAGTCTCTTAATGTGGGGATACTTTCGTAATAGTATGCCATTACTATTCTATTTACGATTTAGGTAGTCTCTTAATGTAGGGATACTTTCGTAATAGTATGCCATTACTATTCTATTTGCGATTGAGATAGTCTCTTAATGTGGGGATACTTTCGTGATAGTATGCCATTAGTATTCTATTTTCGATTTAGGTAGCCTCTTAATGTGGGGATACTTTCGTAAGAGTATGCCATTACTATTCTATTTGCGATTAAGGTAGCCATTAAGGTGGGGATACTTTCGTAATAGTATGCCATTACTATTCTATTTACGATTTAGGTAGTCTCTTAATGTTGGGATACTTTCGTAATAGTATGCCATTACTATTCTATTTGCGATTTAGGTAGTCTCTTAATGTGCGGATACTTTCGTAATAGTATGTCATTACTATTCTATTTTGGATTTTGGTAGCCTCTTAATGTGGGGATACTTTCGTAATAGTATGCCATTACTATTCTATTTGCGATTTAGGTAGTCTCTTAATGTGGGGATACTTTCGTAAGAGTATGCAATTACTATTCTATTTGCGATTTAGGTAGCCTCTTCATGTAGGGAAAGTTTCGTAATAGTATGCCATTACTATTCTATTTGCGATTTAGGTAGCCTCTCAATATTGGGATACTTTCGTAATAGTATGCCATTACTATTCTATTTGCCATTTAGGTAGTCTCTTTATGTGCGGATACTTTTGTAATAGTATGTCATTACTATTCTATTTTGGATTTTGGTAGCCTCTTAATGTGGGGATACTTTCGTAATAGTATACCATTACTATTCTATTTGCGATTTAGGTAGTCTCTTAATGTGGGGATACTTTCGTAATAGTATGCAATTACTATTCTATTTGCGATTAAGGTAGCCTCTCAATATTGGGATACTTTCGTAATAGTATGCCATTACTATTCTATTTGCGATTCAGGTAGCCTCTTAATGTGGGGATACTTTCGTAATAGTATGCCATTACAATTCTATTTGCGATTTAGGTAGCCTCTTAATGTGGGGATACTTTCGTAATAGTAGGCCATTACTATTCTATTTGCGATTAAGGTAGCCTCTCAATATTGGGATACTTTCGTAATAGTATGCCATTACTATTCTATTTGCGATTTAGGTAGCCTCTTAATGTGGGGATACTTTCGTAATAGTAGGCCATTACAATTCTATTTGCGATTTAGGTAGCCTCTTAATGTGGGGATACTTTCGTAATAGTAGGCCATTACTATTCTATTTGCGATTAAGGTAGCCTCTCAATATTGGGATACTTTCGTAATAGTATGCCATTACTATTCTATTTGCGATTTAGGTAGCCTCTTAATGTGGGGATACTTTCGTAATAGTATGCCATTACAATTCTATTTGCGATTTAGGTAGCCTCTTAATGTGGGGATACTTTCGTAATAGTAGGCCATTACTATTCTATTTGCGATTAAGGTAGCCTCTCAATATTGGGATACTTTCGTAATAGTATGCCATTACTATTCTATTTGCGATTTAGGTAGCCTCTTAATGTGGGGATACTTTCGTAATAGTATGCCATTACAATTCTATTTGCGATTTAGGTAGCCTCTTAATGTGGGGATACTTTCGTAATAGTAGGCCATTACTATTCTATTTGCGATTTAGGTAGTCTCTTAATGTGGGGATACTTTCGTAATAGTAGGCCATTACTATTCTATTTGCGATTTAGGTAGCCTCTTAATGTGCGGATACTTTTGTAATAGTATGTCATTACTATTCTATTTTGGATTTTGGTAGCCTCTTAATGTGGGGATACTTTCGTAATAGTATGCCATTACTATTCTATTTGCGATTTAGGTAGTCTCTTAATGTGGGGATACTTTCGTAATAGTATGCAATTACTATTCTATTTGCGATTAAGGTAGCCTCTCAATATTGGGATACTTTCGTAATAGTATGCCATTACTATTCTATTTGCGATTTAGGTAGCCTCTTAATGTGGGGATACTTTCGTAATAGTATGCAATTACTATTCTATTTGCGATTAGGGTAGCCTCTCAATATTGGGATACTTTCGTAATAGTATGCCATTACTATTCTATTTGCGATTTAGGTAGCCTCTTAATGTGGGGATACTTTCGTAATAGTATGCCATTACAATTCTATTTGCGATTTAGGTAGCCTCTTAATGTGGGGATACTTTCGTAATAGTAGGCCATTACTATTCTATTTGCGATTTAGGTAGCCTCTTAATGTGGGGATACTTTCGTAATAGTATGCCATTACAATTCTATTTGCGATTTAGGTAGCCTCTTAATGTGGGGATACTTTCGTAATAGTAGGCCATTACTATTCTATTTGCGATTTAGGTAGCCTCTTAATGTGGGGATACTTTCGTAATAGTATGCCATTACAATTCTATTTGCGATTTAGGTAGCCTCTTAATGTGGGGATACTTTCGTAATAGTAGGCCATTACTATTCTATTTGCGATTTAGGTAGTCTCTTGATGTGGAGATACTTTCGTAATAGTATGCTATTACTATTCTATTTGCGATTTAGGTAGTCTCTTAATGTGGGGATACTTTCGTAATAGTATGCCATTACTATTCTATTTGCGATTTAGGTAGTCTCTTGATGTGGGGATACTTTCGTAATAGTATGCTATTACTATTCTATTTGCGATTTAGGTAGTCTCTTAATGTGGGGATACTTTCGTAATAGTATGCTATTACTATTCTATTTGCGATTTAGGTAGCCTCTTAATGTGGGGATACTTTCGTAATAGTAGGCCATTACTATTCTATTTGCGATTTAGGTAGCCTCTTAATGTGGGGATAATGTCGTAAGAGTATGCCATTACTATTCTATTTGCGATTTAGGTAGCCTTGTAATATGCGGATACTTTCGTAATAGTATGCCATTACTATTCTATTTGCGATTTAGGTAGTCTCTTAATGTGGGGATACTTTCGTAATAGTATGCCATTACTATTCTATTTGCGATTTAGGTAGTCTATTAATGTGGGCATACTTTCGTAATAGTATGCCATTACAATTCTATTTGCGATTTAGGTAGCCTCTTAATGTGGGATACTTTCGTAATAGTAGGCCATTACTATTCTATTTGCGATTTAGGTAGTCTATTAATGTGGGCATACTTTCGTAATAGTATGCCATTACAATTCTATTTGCGATTTAGGTAGCCTCTTAATGTGGGGATACTTTCGTAATAGTATGCCATTACTATTCTATTTGCGATTCAGGTAGCCTCTTAATGTGGGGATACTTTCGTAATAGTATGTCATTACTATTCTATTTGCGATTTAGGTAGCCTCTTAATGTGGGGATACTTTCGTAATAGTATGTCATTACTATTCTATTTGCGATTTAGGTAGCCTCTTAATGTGGGGATACTTTCGTAATAGTATGCCATTACTATTCTATTTGCGATTTAGGTAGTCTATTAATGTGGGGATACTTTCGTAATAGTATGTCATTACTATTCTATTTGCGATTTAGGTAGCCTCTTAATGTGGGGATACTTTCGTAATAGTATGTCATTACTATTCTATTTGCGATTTAGGTAGCCTCTTAATGTGGGGATACTTTCGTAATAGTAGGCCATTACTATTCTATTTGCGATTTAGGTAGTCTATTAATGTGGGCATACTTTCGTAATAGTATGCCATTACAATTCTATTTGCGATTTAGGTAGCCTCTTAATGTGGGGATACTTTCGTAATAGTATGCCATTACTATTCTATTTGCGATTTAGGTAGCCTCTTAATGTGGGGATACTTTCGTAATAGTATGCCATTACAATTCTATTTGCGATTTAGGTAGCCTCTTAATGTGGGGATACTTTCGTAATAGTATGCCATTACTATTCTATTTGCGATTCAGGTAGCCTCTTAATGTGGGGATACTTTCGTAATAGTATGTCATTACTATTCTATTTGCGATTTAGGTAGCCTCTTAATGTGGGGATACTTTCGTAATAGTATGTCATTACTATTCTATTTGCGATTTAGGTAGCCTCTTAATGTTGGGATACTTTCGTAATAGTATGCCATTACAATTCTATTTGCGATTTAGGTAGCCTCTTAATGTCGGGATACTTTCGTAATAGTATGCCATTACTATTCTATTTGCGATTCAGGTAGCCTCTTAATGTGGGGATACTTTCGTAATAGTATGTCATTACTATTCTATTTGCGATTTAGGTAGCCTCTTAATGTGGGGATACTTTCGTAATAGTATGCCATTACAATTCTATTTGCGATTTAGGTAGCCTCTTAATGTGGGGATACTTTCGTAATAGTATGCCATTACTATTATATTTTCGATTTAGGTAGCTTCTTAATGTGGGGATACTTTCGTAATAGTATGTCATTACAATTCTATTTGCGATTTAGGTAGCCTCTTAATGTGGGGATACTTTCGTAATAGTATGCCATTACAATTCTATTTGCGATTTAGGTAGCCTCTTAATGTGGGGATACTTTCGTAATAGTATGCCATTACAATTCTATTTGCGATTTAGGTAGCATCTTAATGTGGGGATACTTTCGTAATAGTATGCCATTACTATTCTATTTGCGATTTAGGTAGCCTCTTAATGTGGGGATACTTTCGTAATAGTATGCCATTACAATTCTATTTGCGATTTAGGTAGCCTCTTAATGTGGGGATACTTTCGTAATAGTATGCCATTACTATTCTATTTGCGATTTAGGTAGCCTCTTAATGTGGGGATACTTTCGTAATAGTATGCCATTACAATTCTATTTGCGATTTAGGTAGCCTCTTAATGTGGGGATACTTTCGTAATAGTATGCCATTACTATTCTATTTGCGATTTAGGTAGTCTCTTAATGTGGGGATACTTTTTTAATAGTATGCCATTAGTATTCTGTTTTCTATTATGGTCCTTTTCTTCCTCTCTCAATCACAGAGTGTGCAATCTATTCGTATTTTACTTACATTTATTTGGCCTTTGATAGTATGCTACCAGAAATAAAACCATTCGCAGGATGTCACTTGGGCTTGCTATATTTGCAACCAATGGAGCATCTGTCGATCATGTCGCTTGATATTTCTTCCAAACGTCACGACATTTATTCTTTTTTGGCGTCTCTATTTGCTAGACTTTCCACTAGGGCAGATTTAGATACAAGATCGAGTTTTAATGTGGGGAAAATCCAACTCCCTAAAAAGTTGCATTCTGGATTGGGACAAAAATAAAAGTTGCTTCAGTCTACAATGATTTCTGACCGAGGATAGAAAAGATGAAGAGTAGTATCAGAACAGATGCTACACTTTGCTCTTTAATGTCATATTAGGCTAGTGTATGCGGCAACACCAATCCCACGTTTAATTTATTAGTTATCGTTTCACAAGTATAGTATTTAACTCTCACAAAATAGAAGGCGAAAAGGAAGAAGAAACTACGCAAATTATATTTTTACTGAGAAATTTGAAGATAGCTTCCCCAGCGTTATTTATTGTATGGAGAATGAGATTCTTGGATGGGTATTTCTCTTGTAATTTTCGGTAAAAGATGTTGTATAGTTAACAGTCTAGAAATCGAAAACAAACAAGAGATACAATAAATAACTTTTACCAAAAGCAAGAACATTTACTTTTCTTTTGACTGCATAGTTTCACAGGCCCGAAACGTTTTGTAAGTGTTTTTTTTTTAAATTCAGAATTTGTATCGGAGCATCGAAGGCTTAAAACATGCTAAACACGTTAGGCCAAAAGCTTCGATATACTGCAACTTATTTTGAAATACAGAAACACTGTAAAACAGTTTCAGTAAATTAAAATTATAAAGATCGGGCGAAAATTACATTTTAATGAATTTTTTAAAAATTTAATTTTCTCAGTTGTAATCTCCAAGACATAGAAGCAAATGGTCATATTTAATTGCGTCTATCTTGGCAGATATAGACGCAATCTTATATTGAAAAGGAAAACTTTAAAACATTTTCAGAGGATTAAAACTATGCGGGTAGGTAGAAAATACAAAATTGGATGCGTTTGGTAACAGTTATTTGTTGTATATTTTGTTTGTTTTCTAAATAGAAAAAAAAACAGCGAAACGGAAACGAATTAGTAATGTAGGGACTATTATTATTTATTCACAAATAGTTCTGACACGAGTCATTACCAGCGGGTTAGACTTTATGGAGTATTGTTGCTGTTGTTGTTGTAGCGAAAGTTGTGACGTCAGATTAACTGATAGTTTATGGCAATATCGACTTTAGAATGTGTCTACAAAATAGCAACGAAACATCGCGACGCATCGAATCGGCTTCCTCTCTTTAATGGAAAAAGTGATTTTGTTCATTTCTTGTCGGACGCTTGTCTGTAACCGTTTCTTTAGATATTGGAAAAGTCTAATCTCAATTATCGTAAATATGCACGGCGGGAACAAAATGTTCTTCCGTATCCGTGCACGAGAAAGACGCCGCCACTCGCGCTCCACCGCCAGCAGCATCGACCGGCATTCAAAAAAAAAAAAAAAAAAAAAGAAAAAAATAAAAATAAATAAATAGGTGATGGGCGCAGTGTTCGCCGGACGCAGGCAGTTCTTCGCTGTCTCGTTACTCCAAAGTCGATTCTTGGAAGTCGTACTTGGTGAAATTAAATGGCGATTGATGTGGGCTGGGGACGGGGTGAGGAGACGGCAATCAAGAAAACGGTTAAGAAAAAGAGAAAAAAAAAGAGAAAAAGAAGAGTAAACAGGAACTTACAAAACTGCCGATGCATTACGAATAGACAACGACGTATCTCCATTGTACGATTAATCAGATGTGTATACAGCGACATCAGACAATGGCTGCCGATATTGAATGGTGTTTATACCCTATGTAGTACTACTTTAGCAATTTTATTCTTGAAGAGGAAGGATAAGGACCATTCTTCGTCGGTTTTGTTGACACACACATCTGAAACGTGTTACTGGTAATGAGCCGTCATCGGCATGATTATCCCCGGCAGTGACATTGATTTAAACTATGAGTTTAATAAACGAACACATAACAGTTTTTAAACCAAACAAAACAGACTTTTCTTTTGCCATCTTCCGGTCGTTTGTGAAAAAGCTGAATCAAAACGAACCGTCGTCCAAATAAAAACGAGGCGGCTTTATAACATGAAAAAATGATGAACGAAAAATTATTTACAATATGTTTATTTTTATGAGAATTTATTAATTTTTTGACAATGAAAATTAATGAAATATTTTTTTTTAATCACAAGAAACTTGAACGTGAAGTTGTTTTTCTCTGCTAAATTGTGTTTTTCTTTAGAACGCAACAACAATTTTTACAGATGATAACGATTTTTTTCCATTGTATTTTGGTAATGGCACAGCTTTTGAAACAAAATAAACCAACAAGGTTAGAGTTAGTTTAGGGTTAAGGTTGTGAATGGATGTTCAGTTGGCAGATTTTCCTTTGAAGTTAGCGCAGAGGACGAAAAAAAAAAGAAGAAGCAGGTGAAGAGGAAGGAAGTTTACAAATCCGCTATCTAGAAGAATATGAGTTTGTTCGAAGATTTACTGAATTTAAAGGTAAGTTATCGTCTGCTTCTCGAGCATTCTGATTGGCTAAGCGCTTCAACATCTTCCGACTGTTTACGTAAAAGTTGGTTTTGTTTGGCTCAAAAACTATACCAATAAACCTTTTACTGAGACTATGTCTCTTTAATCTTGACGTAACTTTTGCGCTAAATCTCTCACGAAATACCCATTTGAACCTTTAGATTCGGTGGAATTAAAGTTTTTTATCTTAATGTGTTTTATTTCTACTAAATGGTGTATCAACGAAGGATTCAAATTTTAAGTACAAGATGCTTGTATTCGACTTTTTTATGTACAAACATGCCACCGCTTATCAAGGCCCAAAGGCCACTCGAGGACGAGGGTTAATTAGTGTTCAGATGGACGGAGATACAACACCGTGAGGATTGGTAACGATGACTGAAACTGAGCAGACAACGACTATACAAAAACGACGGCTCAACAAGAATTTGTTAACATTGGACTTGAAAACGACCATGTTGTAGTCAACTGGGAAGCATACCCGTTGTAATGTGTTTCACAGACCGGTAGTTCATGGAAGCTCCGTTAAAAAAGGAAGAAGGAAAGTTATTTACAGTGGTTGTAGAGATGAGTTTTGCTGTGAATCTTTTACAGGGGGACCATAGATTGAAACTCAGTCAAGCAACTACTCTGAAAGTAACGATAGAGTCGCCTTTGCACTCTGTCAAGGCAAGAAAGGATGTTCTGAGCGGCACCTCCCTAGATGTGGCAACAATACTCCATCTTAGGACGTATTTGACTCCTATAAAGGTGGAGGATTGCGTCAGGAGTGAGATACTTTTTGGAGGGGTAGTATGAACCAACTATTTATCCAGCTACCATAGCAACGGCTTTGATGTAAGTATTCCATTTCAGGTCTGAAGTGGAGGTCAGTCCTAGAAGCTTGTCAAAGGAGGTGGCGTATTCAAGGAGAGAGCCGTTCATTTAAATTAGGGCAAAGTGAGAATCCGAGCGTTGATGGTGAAAAGAGAGAAGTAAGACTGCGAATCGAATTAAATAAGAAATAAAGGATAAAAAACATAAAAAAATAAAAGATAAAAAACATTCAAAACATACAGAGGTTCCCCATACAGTTTGAATCGAGGGGGAGCAGTTTAAATCAATAACAACTAGAGATGTAAACAGTAGCAGTATTTAATACTATTAGTAGAGATGAGATAATTTTTTAAATTATTTTTTTATAATGATAATCAATGTTGGGATATTATAATAGGAGATGCAATAAAAAGAAGCGAAGTTAGATATGGTACATGAGATGGTAAAATAATACTTACCTGTATCCTTTAACACTCCTGGGATCTTATATAAAAAGTTACATTCATATGTGTAGCAATGAAGAGTGCTCAAACGGCAAGAGTTCTAAAAGTTCCTTATGGAAACAAACGTTGATTAACCCATCTTTCGTAAAATAGATAGATATGTTAATCAAACTATTGGAAAAACTATGCTCCTTTTGGTCGAATATTTCTGCGAGTTTATATGACGAACGAACATATACTACACTTCTCCATGGATGGTCTCATGGCAACAGAACATATACTACATTACCTTCTCCCCTTTCTCCACCCCAAAAGGATAATTAATCCATGGGGGATAGTATCATGACCACATAACATTTTACATTACCCTCGCCCCTCTCCAAAAGGAGAAAGTAATCCCTGGTATGGAGGATAGTATCATGGCCACAGAACAACTACTACATTTCTTCACTCCAAAGGAGAACGTACTGAGTAGGAGGATGGTATCATGGCAACAGAACATATATTACACTACCATCCTCCCGAAATAAGCAGTGAAAGATAATACATTACTGTGAAATACTACAATCAAATTATGAATCGAAGTGATAATATAGTGTTGGCTTCAGACAGACAGATACCAAATCTCCATTAGTAATAGATAGAAATGAACAGGCCAAAAAGAACTGCGACGAGGGGGGGATGATAATAAGATAGTAAGTAACGGGGTCATGGTCTAGTATAGTTCACAGAACAAAAATCAGGGGAAAATACGCAACAAATGACTGTTACTAAACGCAATAAAATTTACTTTTCTACCGACCTGCATTGTTTTAAACTTCTGAAACTGTTTAAAAGTTTTTTCATTTCAATATGAGACTTCGTCGATATTCTGTCTTTCGCAGACAGTAAGAAATCTAAAATGGCCGACTTATCTATTGGTGTTGGTTTTTAATTCCTTAAAATAGTTAAAACAAAAAAACTTACTTTAACACTAACCTTAAGTCCAACTGGCACCTCCTGGCACCCCATGACTTAAATTTAGTGGTGGGGTAAGCCCTTCTTTTTACTATTATTTAAACCTGAAATAAGAGAATATCCTCAAACAAAATATACCGCCATTTGTTATTTACTCGTGTTGAGCTAAGTAAAAGTGACGATAACAAATTCAGAGATAATAAATTTTACAGGTCGGTAGAAAATTTCATTTTATTGTGTTTAGTAAAAATTATTTGCTGTGTATTTTGTTTGTTTTCGATTTCTGCTCTGTTAATCATACTAAGTGAACGCCAGGAACGGTAATACGTTAGAAACTGTGCGAATGACTTAGCTTCAACGATATATGTCAAAGAACGCGCCATAGATAAACACATATTTTTATGGTCTCGAACTTTGAGATTCATACCGACAATCTAAGCCAACGAAGAAAATGTAGTTTGATTAACCTAAAACCTCACAAGCTACGGATTAAATAGAATTACTGCTGGGGTGATATTTCCTTTTTTAGAATGAACTATTCCAACTGTTATTATTATATCCTTTCTTTATTAGTTTTAACTATCAATAAACAGAGAGAGAGAGAGAGAGAGAGAGAGAGAGAGAGTATAAAATAAGAACGGAGGGGGTCAAATTTTTATTTGACAATGAGAGAGGGTGAGAGAAATAGATAGACTCTTGGTAAAAGATGTGAGTGAGTGAGTTGCAACTTGCTGCTAACTGTTAACATGGAAGTTGTTTTAAGGCATAACTTTAGATCAGCAGAATATTGTAACATGTATTTTGTGTGAGTAAAATATATAGGAGAAAAACCATAGGGAAACAAACATTGATTAACTAAGTTTTAATATAATAACAGATACATATGTTAATCAAACGGTACTCATGTAGTTTACGGACCGCCTTAAAAACAACGATTCGACGGCATATTCCGGCATGTTACGTAAATCGCCGGAAGGTACCGAAACGCTTAACCAATGAAATCGCAGAAGCTGTAAATTTACAAACGCAATGAAAATATTAAGGAAAATTCAACAATTTTCGAAAATTGGTTAAAGTCAGTATGAATCTAATCGAGTTTGGACAGACGCTCCAGTCTCCTGAAATTACATATTTACTTATTTTTCCACTAAATTTTTATTGTATTTTTTTCGTAACAAAAAAAAAAGATTTTTTTTCGTTGAAATTACCATACGATGACTGTTTTCTTCTCTATTTAAATGTTTTTTTCCCTTGATTATTACTAATTGCTAGCGTTTTAACATTGGCCATAGTTTTCAAAACACAAACACAAAGTTTTTGTTTGGCCCCTTTCTGGCGGTTTACGTAACCTGTCGGAATGTGCCGACAATAACGCCGTCGATAAACTTCAAAAGTACCAATTAAACTATTGGAAAAATAATATACTCTCTCTGTTGACATATTTTTGCTAGTTTATATGATGAACGAACATATACTAAACTACCAAGAAGGAGGTAATACCTGGGACGTTGGTCTCATGACACCAGAACAGATACTCCATTGCTCGCGTTTTTCTGAAATACGAGAATTAATCCCTGGGGATAGTATCATGACCACAGAACATATACAAAACAACCCAAATAAGGAGAAGGTAATCCCTGGGGGATAGTATCATGACGACAGAACATGTACTACATTACGCCGTCTCCGAATTGAGCATTGAATAATAGGACATTAGTCTGAAATACTATAGTAAAAATATTAGTAGAAGTGATAATATAGTTTTGGCTTTAGACGGACAGATACTAAATCTCCATGAGTAACGAATGTGATATGTAGATTGATGGAAATAAACAGACAAAATAGAACTGCGACAGAAGAGGGTGATAATAAAATGGTAAGGAACAGTAATCCGTTAGAAACTGTGCAAATGGCAGTTTTAACGATAAAAGCAAGATGTCGCCTCATAGATAAAGAAATAGTTTTAAAATTATAGTTGCGACGATTAATCGATATCGGAATCGAAAAAATGTACATAATTTCCGATTCTAAAAACGAAGATTCTTTTAATTTTATTTCTTTTGTTTGAAACTTACTTTTCTATTTCTGGTACTCATGATGAAATAATACATATTTAATTTTGAACTACCAGTAAAACTACAATCTATAGATCATAATATGAATTTAGATAAAAATGCTCCGGTAAAAATGGCACAGGTAAAAATACCACGAATAAATAAATAGGATAAAATGGCACAAGTGAAAGATATAGATGAAAATCTCATAATGAATTTATCAAAATCTTCGATACAATAGGAAAACATTAAAGTATTTTTCAGATCAAAAAGCAAATTATATCTACATTTAAAAGTAAATGAGGACTCTTCATTATATCACCCTTTCCCATTAAATGAAATTCTACTTGTAGGGCGATTGGATGATTTTAGAATCGGAATCGGTAATTGTATCGGAATCGGGAATTTAGAACAGAATCGGTAATTGTATCGGAATCGGAAAAATATTGAAATCGTCCTATCACTAAGTTTTATCCTCTCAAATTTTGACATACACACCAACCATCGAAGCCAAATAAGGAGATTGAATCTGATAAACCTATAATGCAGGATTTCGAGTGCCTGCCAGTAGATGCATACTATGACATCGAATTACAGAGGGTGACAGATGTTTACATGACTATCTACACGAAAAAAAAAGAAGAAATTTTGAACGCAGTCCGGTTGAATCTGCATGAAGCCCATTGAGAAAGACAACACAACTCACGAAAAATAGGCGCGTTAACCGGATTGTACACAGAAAACATTTCAATATAAAGCCTCGCTATGAAATAAATCACAGAATGGTTGATGTGACAGGAAACAAATTTGTCGTCGACAATGAAAGTCCAACAGTCTTAGTTTTATAGCTGTTCAATAATACGCGGGACAACTTTGGTCATCGTCTCATCAGCAGATGGTGTGATCCTAAATGGGATTCACATTAACCGGACCGTAACATCTCAGAGTTTTATCTATGGGGTTACTTCAAAGGTTTATCAAACTACTTTCCAAAATAAAGAGGACCATCACAGCCAAAATCAGGACAGTTACAAGAGAGAAGTGTGTCAGAGTTATTGACAATTTTGCACGTCCTATCCAGATGTGCTTATTTTTGAAAAGCGATCAAAGACTGTTGGGCATTCATAACTTACTTGGTGGACAAGTCAGGCAAAGAGTGAAGTTTATTTGTACCAAATATCATTGAATTGCAGAAAAAAATGTGAATTTTATTAATGATTCCATGGGTGACAATTATCGGGGTTTCCCTGTATTTATTTACCTCCTCCCCAGGAGGTTAGGCACAAGGCCAGTTTTATCTTACTCCCACAAGGTAAGATGTGACCCAAGGTCGGGTCGGAAAGTGGGACTTGAAAAGCCAGCGCCCGAGAAGGTGAGCACTCTGGCCATTAAAAATTGCCTGGGCAGCCCCGTCGGCATTCCCCGGTAGGAGCGCCTCAGGCAGTAAGCAATAAACTTACTCCTCCCCAAAGAGAGGAAGCAAAGCCTGGGAGGGTGGAGCTCCTAGAACTGCACAGGACAACCCCACAGATTGGCGGAAATCAAGTCCCGAAGGCCAAGACGATACCAGTCTATAGGGTGTAGTATCCATCGGAACAGTCCAGAGTGCCCCTTTTTGGGAAGCTAGATTTTCCCACATTAAAAACCGACCTTTAGTCTAACTTTGTCCTCATGTGGAGGCAAGTACATAGGGAATAAAAAACACGACTAAAAACTTTCAGGAATTTGAAAAAAGGAACAAAAAATAAAATGAACACATGTGTCTACTACTACTACTACTACTACTACTACTACTACTACTACTACTACTACTAATACTAATAATACTAATAATAATAATAATAATAATACTAATAATAAGTGAATGCAGCAAATTAACCCAAAAAATCTACAAAAACAGACAATGGGAACTATGCAAATTCGGCAATTTGAACATGCAGGCAAATTGTACATCCATAAACCATAGACAACAATGGGAAATGAAAATCACAACATTCTCTGGAACATGGGCGTACAAACAAACAAACTTACCGAAGCAAAGAGGACCGGACGTAATAATAGTTAACAAGAAGGAAACATTGCCAAATCTTAGATTTCGCTGTCACAGCAAACACATCGAACTTGTCAGAGAACCGAAACAGATATAGAACATGAAGAAAATCACTATAATACCAATAATTGTAGGAGCACTAGGAGCAGTCATGAAAAAAACTGAAAAAACAAAACAAAACTGGGAGAAATTAGAATAAAATGAAATATTGAGACTGTTGTGATCTTGATGGCCGGTAATAATCAAGAGAAACACAGTGGTATAGTTAAGAAAAGTGCATTAACAAAATTATGTTACAGAAGTATGCATCATGATTCTGGGACCATAACTGCCACCAATAACTGCTACGATGTTTAGTCGTAACTTTATTTATTGTGTCTGGGTAAGTCTATTTATTCCTGAAATAGGTAGATCAGATTACATCATAACAGAGACTATGCAACGAATGGTAATAATAAAAACAACTGATATCTTACGAAAAATCCTTGCATGCGGAAACCAACCAACATAGCCAATGAACGCACAGATAATTTTAAATAGACAAAAAAAACAAAAGATATAGTAAGAACATCACACCAGCCCAACGGAAATGAAAACTGACTGAAATCCAATAAACTGCACTCACGCAAAATAAATGCACAAACATACACAGATGCATGTGGTGAGACCAGCTGGTACCAAACAAAACTGTCGTGAAGGGTCAAGAAGGATGGAAAGACCGAGGAGGGAGCGCACTAACCAGACATGCAATGGAAGAGTACAGAGAATACTGGGACCTTAAGGAACCTATTGGCACTCAAATCCCAGAGAAGACCAATGGTAAGCGGCTTTTGTGACAACACAAAGTGATTTGCAATGTTATCGAAAGAGGTGTTGTCACTCAGATTCCATGGCACATCACCGGTTACTATCAGTGAGCAATCACTGATGATGACCTGTTTGCGAACTCCGAGTGAGTACATGATAACATCATAGGAATAGTTATTTTTATAGTTTTGTCTTGTGTACTGTTTCATCATTTTTTTGATCACCGGCCATTCTTATTGTTTCTTCACTCGTAGTTTCTTCGCAAGAGCAGACCTCTTGTTTTGCGTTCTTTGTTAACAATTACTATTATTTGAGACCACCATATTCTCAGAAACGACAAAGAATGGTCGATACTTTTGTTCTAGCATCGTTTTGGCACATGTCGACGCTTGTAAGTGGAACTCTTTCTTTCTGTCTTTCGTTCCTTCTTCCTCGTTTTCTTTTTATCGTTTTTCTCCTACTGCTTCTTCATCTTCTAATTCTTCTTCATCATCATCATCATCATCATCATCATCATCATCATCATCATCATCATCATCATCATCATCATCTTTCTTTCTTTTTCTTCTGCTTCTTCTTCGTATAGTCTGCCCCTTCTTTTCTCCCCTATTCCCTTCCCCCTCTTCATCTTCTCTTTCTTCTTCTTTTTATCCTATATCTTCCCTTCTTTATTCTTGTCATTTTTCATCTCCTCCTCCCTTTTCTCTCCCTTCTGGTGCTTCCCTTTTCTTCTATTCTGCTCTTCTTTCTTCTCCCCTCTCCCTCCTCCCAGTTCTTCCTCTTCTTCAGTCCTCCTCTTCTTTTCCTTTCGATGACCGTATTGCCTGTCGTTCAGTTCTTTGTCGCAAGGGGGGGGGTACCTTTTCTTGCAGCAAACAGAATAATAAAAATGTCTGAAGTTTTCTCCTCACGAGTTGCAAGGCTGTTAAGTGCACGGTCAGTTGTTGCCTCTCAATGCTACTAGAACCTTTTTTCGCGATCGCCAGCGCTTGACGGCTCGTTGCACGTCCATAGTTGCTTGTGTAATCCCGACATGCATTGCTACGTCGACTGTGAACGCTGAGAAGAGTAGAGACCGGAATAACAGTTATTTAGAAAGAAAAGAAAATATCAAAAGAAAAAGATTCTTTGTCTCCTGTCTACGGAATGAATGCTGCCATGTGCGAAGAATCGTAAATGTGGAGAAGCACTCGAACGAAGAAGAGATTTAGAAAAACATGGATTCTCGTGGACGCAGTCTGCAAATTTTCTTTCGTAAAATTCTGTCTGCTTTAGAAATTGAAGAAGACAACAGCGCGAAAAGAAGACACGAGTTTGAAGAGTTCATGGTGGATATAAGAGAAAGGTAAAGGAAATAATTTAGAGTATAGAATGAGAGAGAGAGAGAGAGATGGGACGAGAGAGAGAGAGAGAGGGAGAGAGAGAGAGAGAGAGAGAAAGAGAGACTGTAAGAGAAATAAGGAGGAGTTGGGAGAGAAAATTAACGCAACTGAGAAGATAAAAGAAGATTGAGAAAGAATGGAAGAGATAGTTGGATAGATAGATAGAGAGAGACAAAGAGAGAGAAAGAGAGAGAGAGAACGAGAGAGAGAAAGAGAGGGAAGACTGAGAAGATGGAGGAAAATATAGGCTGAAAGAGTCTCTCTCTCTCTCTATCTCTCTCTCTCTCTCTCGCTCTCTCTCTCTCTCTCTCTCTCTCTATATATATATATATATACAGACGTATATGTTTCATCCTTTCGGAGTCATCAGTGTAGAGATAATTCGAACCTCAGAACTCCAAATCCCGTCGTCCTAACCGATGGGGCTATTCTCGAATAACTATACAAAGTGTTTAAAAATAAATTCTATTATGCCGAGCAGGCAACGATAGTCAGCCATCTTAACAGTGTTCTACAGGAAGGAACATGCATTTATAGCTATGATTTGACGGCTGCAGCATTACTTCTTCATTAGAGAGTCCGACCGATATATATGTGTGTATATATATATAGCCTGAAAATTACACCCGGGGATAAAACGCGGCAGCCTCTGTGTAGCTTAATTGCCATAAATATATTTTCATAGCTTACTACTAACTATATATCTCTCTCTCTCTCTCTATATATATATATATATATATATATATATATATATATATATATATATATATATATAGAAAGAGAGAGAGATAGATAGATAGATAGATAGATAGATAGATAGATAGATAGATAGATAGATAGATAGATAGATAGACAGATAGATAGATAGAATCTGTATTCCAATTTTCTTTGATTATTTAAAACTTAAGGCTTAAACTTAAGGGGTCTTAAGCAGAAATGGGAATTCAGGTAATCTTGTTTAATTGGTGTCTAATGAGTCTGAATCAAATCCAATGCAAATCTGAAATCCATTTATTAATTGTTATATTAAGTTTACTATGATTCTTTTCATTCAAAGTTTACTATATAATCGGCTAAGCACATAAGAAGTTTCATTCTAAAATCATATCGTATTCTACCTTACTAAAAAACATCTCTATTCTTCCCGATGTATGAATTTCGTATATGTGTGCGCAAATATTACATGTTATAGATAAAGATATATTCCGTTCTTCTCCCTCCGTAACATTCCATCATTCTAACTGCTACTTACTGACCGACCCACTTTAGATCTAAAGACGGAAGAAGTTTAAAATCTCAAGTAAATAAGTTTAATCGGTTGACGTCTGATATTAGAAGATAGATAACTTAACGTGTTGTATGTTCAGAGGTTATAATTTGAATTTAGCCATATGACCCTTACGGATTGTAATTTTGCTCCCATTCTTCAACATGTAAACGTAAAGAGCACACACTTATTTTCGGCCTGAATAAATCGAGCCCATCAAAGCTGCGGTTTAAACATATCTCAATGTGTATCCATATGTTTGTATGAATAACACGTTTGATTATATAAAAAAAGCTCTATTTATTATTGATCACTATTATACAAACACAGTAAAGCTTATTTGTATTTTAACTTGCGGATATAAACCTTAACTTACTTAATATATATATATATATATATATATATATATATATATATATATATATATATATATATATATATATATATGATTATTTTTCTTACACAGACATATACAACATCTGCGACACTGGCATGTCGATGTTATCAATCAACAGCTGTTATAAACTGAGATCTCATCAGGTTCTTTCGAAATATGATCTAAGGTTAAGATCTGATTTTAACTCTGCCTGATGAGATCTCAGTTTATAACAGCTGTTGATCGATAACATCGACATGCCAGTGTCGCAGATTTTGTACATGTCTGTGTAAATAAAAAATAATCATATATAAAAGCTCTATTTGATATTGAGCACTTTTTATAAACCCGGTTGAAATTCTTTGGATTACTACCCTGTGGATGTTTACCTGGATTATTATATATATATATATATATATATATATATATATATATATATATATATATATATATATATATATATATATATATATAACCTTTTTAATATTTATCTATAGATAAAATAGTTATCCACGGACACGTGTTTCGCCGTTACTGCAGCCCATAAGCGTGGCTGACTATGACAGGATTCGAAACTCGATCACAATGACTGTAATCGATTGCTCTACCACCAAGGTATGTCCCTAAAAAATGGAGCGACATTATGTATGTAAGGGAGGAAACTCTCAAATGCTCAGGAAGCAAAGCGCCAGTAGTTTTAACACAATTACAGCAAACGAAACGCACACACACACACACACACACACACACACATATATATATATATATATATATATATATATATATATATATATATATATATATATATATATATATATATATCTATATATATATATGTATATATAGTCTTGGAAGTTTTTCAGCCATTAAAACTACATGGAAAAAACACTTTTAGTCCCAAGTCCTTCGTTGGAAAACTACTTTGCTTGTAAGTCAACATTTTGAAGTCACTAGATTAGTTTTCTCCCAAGAATTTACGCCAATCGTAATGTTATTTAAGAGATATTCAGTTGTCTACCATGAAAAACTGTTCCGGGAATTTTAAAACAAAACAGTATTTATCTCATGGCTTCCGAGCAGAGTTGATCAGACACCACTTCCCTTAAATAACAAGAACAAAAGTGAAACATGAATTCATACACATAACTCATCTCTCACTCTACGCGATTAATCTTTTTTTTATGTTTTTGCTATTATGGTAAACAAAAATCTCCTTGAGATATGAGAGATTACATCAATATAAATGAAATTCATATAAATCAAAATGATTACAACAAACTTAAACTTTTTGTTCACTATGCAGATTAAAAAAAAACAATTGTAAATCGCATGACTTATTTTGGGTATAAATTATAACAAAATGATATGATGATAGTTTTTCAAATAATTTAGTAAACAAATAAAATAATACCCATTTAATATAAAATAATGGTACTTATATAGAGAACGACCCGCGTTTCCGTGACTTTGCGTCGGCAACGTTCGTGCAAGGTTTCGGAATTACCCGAGAGTTGACGAGGCGAAGACTGCCAAACAATAAATTGAAGAGTGGCAGACGATAAATACAAGAAAAGTTTAAAATAACAAAATTTAGACGAAGACAATAAAAGTAAAATATATGTATATAAAAAAACGAACAAACTATAGCGAAATAACTGTTATTAATAACATGTTTTTTTTTTTCAAATGAACCATGTTTATAAATTAAGTTTTTTTGTGCAACGAAAAGTTTTAAAATATATTTTTTTTTATATAACAAACAAACATCAACTTTTTAAATCAATTTTTATTTTATTTTTTAAACTAAACAACTGCTTTCAATCATTTCTTTTATTTCGATGTTTTTCAATGTTTTTTCTTAAATATAAATCACGTAACAACTGTCTTTAAGCATTTTATTTTGTTTTTGTTTTCTTTTAATGTTTTTTTTCTTTTTAACATCTTCTGGGTCCTAGGGTTTAGGGCTAGGGTTAGGGTTGCAACTGATCCAGAAGGTTTTTGGGGTACAGTTTCTGTTGCGCTGAGCGCAGACGATGTCGAAGGCAAACAAGCAGAAGAGGAGGGTTTCGTCGAGGAAGTCGAAGGAGGATGGTCGACAGGGTAAAGTTCTGCGTTAATATGGCTCCGAATGGGCTGCTTCGAAACCTCTGACGTTACATAATTTCGCGCTAATAGCCGTCTATGAGGGTCCTTCTCGTCTCGCAGTTCGGGTTTCTCTATTTGACTTCCTTCCACATTCTTTCGACATGATTGAGACTTGCCCTCGTTATCGGGTCCACAAGGTTTTTACTGTGGTTGACCGTCAGGTGTTTATATCCATCCTCTACTAACTTGTTGTAGGCCTTCCAACAGTCTGATACAACTGTGGTCGCAGGCAGGATGGAGTGTTTAATTATTGGAAGGAGGGTTTCGGCGTTTTTGTTAGGCACTGTCACCAACAACCCCCTTATCTTATCCGAAGACTTAGAGCGGCTGGAGAACCCTGCCAACATTTTGTTTCTCTACAGTTGAACATAGACTCGTTTATTTAAACCGTATGCTCTTGGCCTCCGAATTGACGAGGATTGTGTAACAAGTAATCTTAGCAGACCTCCCGCAAAAATATTCCTCTGTTCGGCTATAGTACGCCGCATTCCTTTTGCAAATTGCTAATTCCTGGGACCACATGTATATCAGTTTCAGAATCTTTGCCATTTCCATCCTGGATCGGAAAAAAGAAGTTCAATTTCTTATTGAAATCTAAGATCTACATTCTTTGTTGGAGCATCTCCATGACTTTTCCGATTCTTCAACCGGCACATACGTTGACATTTATCGCATTTCTTCTCTTTCGCTAAAAAAGGCATTTGCTGGCAGAACTCAATGAGTCCTTCGAGAGATTCAACGCGCTGACACAGATGGTAGAAATTCGTTTTTGCCGTTGAAGGTGATTAATTTCTTCCAAAAGTGATTGCCTGCTTGCTGCGACCTGTTTGGCTAATGCCTGCTGCAACTTGATTGGTTAATAGTTTTGTCAATTCACGGTCGCTTCCGAGACATGCCCGAACGTTAACAACGCGAAGTCACGGAAACACGGGTCGTTCTCTCTAAGAGTACCGAAATAATAATATATTAAGTAAAAAGTATCATCATATAAGTCATTTATAAAAAGCATAAATAATAATTTATAAAAAATCAAATAATTTTATATATTATGCGCAATTAGTAGTATTTTCTGCGATTCTTATGCTTAACGTTTCTTTCCAATGGATGGAAAAAACTTAATTTTCCTTTTTGAAAAGGTGAGATTTTCTCTCGAAATAGCAAAAGATTTTCAACTATACCAGATTTTTAATATTAACAGTAAGTCTTATATTTACTGATATTTTATGTGACAGATCTATGGAAAAATAAATAGATAATTGTGAAGATTAATACCACTTCGATTGCTTTTTTGTCCATCCTCTCTTTCACTGTTCCGATTTTCTGCATTGCCTCCAGCCTTAAAAATGGCCCTATATTTATTTACCAGCAATGCTTCAATACACTACCATATATATATATATATATATATATATATATATATATATATATATATATATATATATATATATATATATATATATATATATATATTCCCCTTTTTCCCTTTTTCTTCTTTGACGTTTTCCCCCGATCTATATGATTTTTTTGATAATTGCAAAGTTATTTTACTCTTAATGCGGTATGATGTAAGGTCCGTATGTCACAGTATTTCGAAAAAAACTCCCCTCTTCAGATTTGAGTTTCAACTTAATTTTTAAAATGTGCCAAAAATATCCAATGAGATCAATACAGCAGTGAATAATTTTTTTTATTTAATACTTTAATTATTGTGGATTTCGACTATTTATATAGGCCGTCCTAAAAATGCCATTCTCACAAATAGGCCCTGCTTCTAAAAAGACAGAAACATCCCCCTCTTCCGTATTCCTAGTGACAGCGGAACTATCTTAACATTAATATACGAGTGTTCATAAAACTCTGTTACAATTAAAGAAAATATAACAAAGGAAATCGTAGTTAGTGGTTTTCAAAGTTTTTAATTGCATTGCATCTTTGTGTCTCAGGCGTCCAGTGAAATCTAAAAAATCGCAATGAGTTAATTAGACAATTTTAACGTTAAAACCTGTTGGTCTAACATTCACAGGCAACATAAATTTGAATAAATACATAGAATATAATACCAAGGCTGCTGCAAATAAAGTGGGCTCCCTCTGACGGACTTGAAAACTTCTCACGCCTGCCAGTTTCCTATATTTCTATAAAGCCACAATTCGTCCGTGCATGAAGTATTGTTGCCACATCTGTGCTGGTGCACCAACCACCAGCCTCTCCCTCTTGAACAGGATGCCAAAAAAGAGTCTCTAACCCAATAGGTCCCGTGCTCTCTACCAAGATCTAGCCCTTATCCCATAGCCGCAATGTTGCATCTCTGAGCTTTTTTTTTACAAGAACTTCCACGGAATGTGCTCTGACAAACTTACTGAACTTGTACCCTAACATAAATACCCCCGACCAACCAAACTAGTAGCAAACTCACACCCCTTCACTATAGAAGGTCTTATATATCGGAAGATTTCCTATTATAATAGCGTCTTTCTTCGGATTGCTTGCCTATGAAATTCTCTCCTTATTGCCTGTTTATCCGACTGTATCAAACTGCATCAATTTACATGTAATGCGAACAAAACTCTTTTTGCAAAACTCAACAAGTTAAGACACCTCTTATAGATCCGGCCTATTATCACAATAGCCCTTACGTCTCAGTTGAAAACAAAACCTGATTTGGACAGTTTAAATGTTATCAGTCATCGGTGTTGGTAGACGTCTTAAGTATTATTTGACGGGAATATACTTTCAAAGTTAAGTATAGATATCAGATGCAGTGGTTTGTTAAGTATGATTCACGCCGTATTGCTTTTCGGATCAGCTTTTGTCCCTTATAAGAACAGTGATAATCACTAGTGTGTAACAATATCCTGGGGATGTATCTTGGTGGATCTGCGCCGTGGGGACGTTTCTGGAAGGATTTTTCTCGTCCTGGGCACGGTTCCACCAACTCTTAGTGGTATGATAGTCACATTCTCTGGTTCGAACAGTGGTTGACCATTGTTTCTTTTTGCTTGGGCCTATGCTGTCTAAGATCTCCAAACGCAACTGACCGGTTCTGCCCAAATGGGTAATATCATTGTTGTACGGATAGCGTCATTAATCCCCCCAGAGAATTAATTATCTGGGCTTATTGGGAACATCGTTACTGAAAATTGAGCACTTTGTAAAAAGAAGCGACAAAACATCTTATACAAAAAATATAGCGATTATTTCTGCATTTCGAAAAACATAACTTGTTTCACCGCGCAAGATACGCGCCTGTCATGTGGGTTGGCTTTTCAGTAACTCCCGAACTGTATTTTTTTTCACGCAACCGCTCCGTGCAAGGAAATCTCACAAACAACTATTTGCGCTCGTGGCAATAGTTAGCAGAGAAGGAGAGAGAGAGAGAGAGAGAGGAGGGAGAGAGAGAGAGAGTAACAATTTCAACAAAAAGAGAGAAACAAGAATACATAACAAAAAACAAGAGAGAGAGAGAGAGAGAGAGAGAAAGAGAGAGAGAGAGAGAGCGAGAGAGATAGAAATAGAACAAGGTTGTTATTCTAAGTTCGCTGGCCCCAGTCAACTGTCATTTTAACCCTTCCCCATTGCGATGCATCCGCAAACCTAGCTTGGTGAAAACAAACTGATAGCTCTGAGTATAAGGTTGATTGACGCTATACGTTAATGCGAACAAAATAAATGTATCTAGATACTTGCCTTGCCCATTGAGAGCAACGTTAGACACAAGGTCGACATTCAAAGTAAAGAGAATCAACTTCCAAAGAAAGGGGCGCCTATCCTTGTGTTATAGAATTAAATAGATGGTTTATTGGCTAAATCATGTGACCTCGGATATATTAGAAATTCAGTTGCTACATAAATTTTAGTGAATATGCACGTGATGTAAGGCCCTTGAAGATAAGGGCGCTTAGATCCATTATGCCACCTCGGTAGATTGTACAAGAGCAATTCGAAGTTAAGGAAATGGATATTCAGTTCAAAATAAATTAATCTCATTCTTCATTTTAAAAGAAAAGAAATAACTGTGGCGTTCATTATCTTTTTACTTCCGAGAATTGAATCATTGGATTTTCAGATTTGTCTTTGCACTACTATGAGAAGCTTTGTCGGCCGGTTCCATTTTTGTTCGTTTGTCACATTGCAATTTCTAATAGATAGTCTGTCGATCTGTTCAGATTAAGTTTTTCATCGGTAAACGCACAGATTCAATGGAAGAATTTAAAAAATATCTATTTCTCTCCGATCACAAAATTAAGCACCAGAACTGTCCAGTCTTTTAGAAAATTCAACAAAGCATTTAAATGCTTTTTATTCTCCATTACTACTACTACTACTACTACTACTACTACTACTACTACTACTACTACTACTACTAATAATAATAATAATAATAATAATAATATTAATAATAATATTAATAATGCTATTAATAATAATAATGATATTAATAATATTAATAATAATAATATTAATAATAATATTAATAAAACCCAGGAAAACAGCAAATGCCGATTGTGTGGACAGAGACGAAACGATAAATCATATAATAAGTGAATGCAGCAAGCTAGCCCAAAGGAATACAAGAACAGACATGACAGCGTGGGGAAAGAAGTACACCGGGAAATGTGCAAACAACTGAATTTCGAATATGAAAAAGAAAACGGTACAAACACAAACCAGAAACTGTACTAGAAAACGAAAAACACAAAATCATATGGGATATGAATGTACAAACAGACAAACCCATAACAACAAGGAGACCGGATATGATAATAATCAACAAGAAAGAAAAATCCTGCAAAATCGTAGACTTTGCCGTTCCAGCGGACCACATAGTGAAGATCAAAGAGACGGAAAAAAGAAGCAAATATACTGAACTTGTCAGAGAATTGAAAGGAATATGGAACATGAAGAAAGTCAGTATAACACCAATAATCATAGGAGCACTAGGAACAGTCCCCAAAAACATGGAGAAAAGACTAGGAGAAATAGGAATCAAAGGGATAACTGAGACCATACAAAGGACAGTAATGATCAAAACAGCTACAATCCTGAGTAATGTCCTCGAATGCGGAAACCAACCCACATAAACAATGAATGGAGAACAAACACATGGAAGCACAAGACAACAGAACCGGGGAAAATACAACCGAACGAGAGAGGCGCAAGCATAGGCTGACACACCGAAAATTATGGACAAAGGGTCGAGGAGGGAAAGCGCAAACCAGACCTCCACTGGAAGAGCGCGGACAGCTCTGGGACCTTGGGGAGGCTTGTTGCCACTCGGGCCCCAGAGGGGACCAATGGCCCTTATCAGCGGGAAATCGATGGTAGGTGGTTGTTGCGATACCGCAAGGTAATCAGCGGTGATGAACGGAGAGAAGTGGAGCATACTGGAGGTCTGAGGAGACTTGTTGTCACTCAGACTCCAGGGAATACCACAGGTTGTTGGCAGTGGGCCATCACTGACGATGACCGGTGTGATAACTCCTAATATTAATGATAATAGTAATAATATTAATAATAGTAATAATAATAATAATATTCGTGATAATAATAATAACAATAATATTAATAATAATAATAGAAATAATAATATTAATAATAATAATAATGATAATAATAAACATAATAATAATAATATTAATAATATTAATACTACTACTACTACTAATAAAAATAATATTAATAATATTCATATTAATAATAATATTATTAATAATAATATAAAATAGTTATAATAATAATTTTATTAATACTACTACTAATAATAATTAAATTAATAATAATATTAATAATATTATTAATACTACTACTGCTTATAATAAAAAGAATAATAATAATCATAATAATATTAATTATAATAATATTAGTAACAATAATAATAATAATAAAAATAAAAATAGTAATAATAATAATAATATTAATACTATTACTACTACTAATAATTAAAACAAAAAATAATAATAATGATAATGATAATAATAATGTCGTCTTTTGAGACTTTTATGTTTTTAAGTATTGATATGTTGGGTGTGATGACAAAAACCCGCCAAAATTTGTTTCTATTGCTTTGTAAATCACCTGAGAATTTTTGTAGTCATCACTAACATCGTCATCTACTTCATGAATGTGTTGTATTTCTTTTGTGCAAAAAAGAATGACGGCAAATATAATGATGTAAAAAATATAATGTTATATCTTTATTGTTGGCGGCGGTGAACGAATGCGGGTTAGTGATGAAAGGAAGACGTACGCACATGGATTCGACGGGCATTTTTTCTCGGGCACAAATGCCAATTCACTCACCATATCAATTTCAGGTTGATTATATAACTATTTGTGACACTCCGCCTCCACCTGCAAACGTCTACTGGTGCTACCAGATCAGGCTGTCTGAAGATACCGGCTTCCTGACCTAAAATGCACAAAACATTGATGTTATTCTTTTTTCCTTTCTATTTGCAAAACTAAAAACATGTTCGGCAAAGCTAAAAACGAAAACAACATTTTTCTTTTACAAAACAACCAAACCAAACACCATGAATAAATATTTGAAGATATAAAGAACTTGAAACATAAAAACATTTGCCAAAATGACGTGATTCGGCATTAAATGACCTGAAGGAAAGTTGATATGCCGTAAAACAAACAACTAAACCTAACAAATTGCAAACGTCCACTGTGGGACTTCGCTGTCAATGTAACCACGCACCATAGAGTTTTATTCGGCGACGGTGTGTTTCTTTCCGCCGCTAACTTTGCAGATGGTTCCAATCAACAATTATTTTATTTCTGACAATTTGTTATGTTTGTTTTTCTCTATCACGTACTTGACTTCAGCCAACGATTATTTTATTTTCGACAATCAATCATATTGTTTTTTTTTCGGTCAGGTGAGTGTCTGTGTGAAGTACGCTTACCCGTGTCAAATGACCTTTTTTTCGGTACGCCCGGCCTGGGAATTTAACAAATGTACCAGATATCTGAGGAAATGATATTCGACCCTGACCGAAGAAAAACGGAAAATCCATATAGCGCCTATTAAGGTATACAAACATAATTTAAACAAGCTTCACAGGTAAACTCTCAACTTCTCCAGATATGTCTTATTAATTCGCCATTACGAACCTTAAGAGTCTCCCTCATTAAAAGATCTACTCAAGACAACCACTTTTTGAAAAGAAGTGATCAATAACATAGATCGAAACGTTCATTGCACGTCAACTCCTAAGATCGATAACCACTTTTCGTCAAAATCAGAATGTAACCGATTTGTTCTGTTTTCCTTCTGACGAATTTACCTTCATCGAACGCAGAGATTGATTTCATCTTTATCCACTTCCAAATACAAAGACGTAATTTTAATGCACTCAACCGCCTTGGAATAAAAATCCATATTTGTATGAAATAGATCCATACTCAACTGGTTTATCTGTTTCCACATCCAGATGTGAAGATGTATTTTTAATGCATTTCTCCGTTTCGGAAGAAAAATCCATATTGTAGTAAAGAGCTCTATATGGAATTGATTTCATCTGTTTATGCTTCCAGATGAAAATATGTAATCGGAATGAAAATCAATTCTTGTAGAAAAGATTTACAGACGCAACTAGTTTTATCTGTTTCCACGTCCACATGTAAGTATGCATTTTAATGCACTCATCGGCCTCGGAATAAACATCCCAATTTGTAAGAAAGAGCGCCATACCCAACTGTTTAATCCGTCTAACTTTTAGATGTAACGACGAATAATTAAAATTAACTCCCCCCCCCCAAAAAAAAATAAAACAAAATGTGTGAAATAGTTCCATAATCAACGAGTGTTTAAAAAAAAAATCTGTTTTGACTTGCAAATGAAAAACATGTATTCGTTATGCGTTCATTCACGTCGGAATAAAACTCCATATGTGCAGGAACGATGCCATTGGTTGATCTGCTGCCACTCCAAGATGCAAAAATGTATGTTTAATGCATTAACTTACGTCGGTATAAAAATACATAATTTAAAGAAAGCCTTCCAGACAAAACTGGTTTTTATCTGTTTTCACTTTCTAGATGTAAAGATGTAGTTTTAATGCACTGACCTACGTCGGTATGAAAATATAGATTTTAAAGAAATACTTCCATACAAAACTCGTTTTAGCTGTTTTCGCTTCCAGATGCGAAGATGTATTTTTAATACACTAACCTACGTTGGTATAAAAAATACATATTTTTAAGAGAGACTTCTATACGAAACTGGTTTTAGCTGTTTTCACTTCTAGATGCAAAGATGTACTCTTAATGCACTGATCGGCCTCGAAATAGAACCCGTATTTGTAGGAAAGAACATCATGTTCAACTGGTTTTATCAGTCTCGCGTCCAGATGTAAATTCATTATTTTAATGCGTTTATCTGCTTCGCAATAAAAAATACACATTTCTTTGGAAGTGTTTCCTACGCAACTGAGTTTTATCTGTTTCCACTTCCAGATGGAAAGATGTAATTTAATGCACTCATCCGGCTCGGAATTAAAACTATATTTTTAGAAAATTAATTAAAACACAACTGGTATTTATCTTTTTTTTCAATTCCAGATGCATAGGTGCATTTCTACTGCACTTATAAAAACAACGCATTTGTTGGAAAGTGTTATATATGCAACTGGTTTCCACTTCCAGATGTAAAGGTATAAGAGTCATGCACTATTCCACATTGGAATAAAATATATAACACATCACTGAATAAGTCTCGGGTCTGACATGTAGATGGCACCACTAATAAAATGTCGATATAATTTTTATAAAGTACTAACCTTCAAAATCGGATTATTAGTTTACAAATTACAGTTATTTAAGTGAAAACACTATTGCAAATTGTTAAAACAATAGAAAAATCTGAAATTCGTGTGTTGATAAAGCATCGTTTTCTGATGAGACAAATACTGTTCAAGGAAAGCAATCGCGTGATAATTGTTATTCGGTCTCTGTTCCGTTGGTAACAACGATTAAGAGGTGGGATGCTGACTTTGAACGCAGTTGCACAGAAACAAATGATGCTGAACGCTCATGCCGGTGGTTGTCCCGGAAAACATAAAAAAAAGTGCACAAACTCGTTTTGGCCGATCGTAAATTGAAATTGCGTGAGATAGCTTAAGAGTTAAAGATATCAGAAGGCGAAGGTGTATTCATCATTTTGCATGAACATTTGTCAATGAGAAAGTTATGTTCAAAGTGGGTGCCGCGTTTGCTCACAGTGAATAACAACCAACAACGCAACAACGAGTCAGAGTGTTTACAGAAACTGTTTCAACGCAAGAAAAATTGATTTTTTGTATCAATATGTGACAATGGATGAAATATGGATCAATCCCCTTCACCCTGAAGTCAAATCAGCAGCCATCTGAGTTGGCAGCAACAGGTGAAAGCTGTCCAAAGCAACTAAAGACACAACCATCAGCAGGCAAGGTTTTGGCCTCCGTGTTTTTGTATGTGAAAGGTATTTTATTCGTCGATTACATTGAGAAAGGGAGACAACTTAATAACAAATATTATTATATAGTATTAACGGTCTGTTCGAAGAAGGAAATCGTTAGAAAACGGATACAAATAAAGAAGAAAATATTGCTCATTCACCAAGACAATGCACCGTGTCACAACTCGATTGCAACGAGGACAAAAACTACATGAATTGCACTTCGAATTGCTTCTCCATGCGCCCTATTCTCCAGATCTGAACCTAGCGACAACTGGCTGTTTGCAGACCCCAAAAGAATGCCCCAGAGAAAGAAATTATACTTCAATTAAGATGTGATATCGGAAACTGAGGCGCATTTTGGGACCAAAGACAAAAAAGCATCGAATTGTGAGACGAGCGTTGGAATAAGTGTATCATCTTAAACGGAGACTATATTGATGAAAAAAGTAGAATTTAGCCTAAAAGTTTTTGTTTTAGTATTTAGTCCCGGGACTTATTGAGCAATGTGTTATTAGACACCAATTAATAAATATTCCCCAAATTTCAGTTTCTTTGGAATATTTGAAAGGAGTTTTAGTGGCTATAATATGGGCACAGCTTCTCATTTGGAAATTCAAATATACTAGATTAAGATCGTCTAATTAAGTAAGATTTCCTGAATTTCAAGTTCTTTTTAAGACCTCTTAAGGTCGAGGCTTAAATTTTAGGACATTTTCTAGAATTAAAATCATGTAATGGATTTTGATCAAAATTAGAATAAGGATTTTAGACATATTGTTTAGTAACATTATATGTTGATTTAAATCTTCATAAGTTGTGCACAACTGTTCTATTCGGGGAATTCACTTTATCCATCTTGGAACGAGTATTCTTCTCATATATATATATATATATATATATATATATATATATATATATATATATATATATATATATATTTAAGACGACGTAATGAATTATAACATAACAATTGTTCCATGAGTTAGAACATCACGTCTAGTATGACGTACGGTCGCTTCCAAAACATTATATATATATATATATATATATAAATCTATCTATCTATACACATATAAATATATATATGTGCATATAAATAAATATATTTATATATATATATAAATCGATTTATCTATCTATACACATATAAATATATATATATGCATATAAATAAATATATTAATATATATATATATTTATATAAATATATATATATACATAAATATATATATATACATATACATATATCTATATAAATATATATATATATATATATATACACACACACCCACACACACACACACACATATATATATATATAGATTATTTTTATTTACACAGACATGTATAAAATATGCGACACTGACATGTCGATGTTATCGATCAACAGCTGTTATAAACTGAGATCTCATCAGGCACAGTTAAAATCCGATTTTAACCTTAGATCACATTTGGAAAGAATGAAATGGGGAGAAAAGAAAAGAAATTTAAAATTAAAATTTGGAAAGTCACGTGGTTGGGACTGTAAAAAATAAAAATAAAAAAAAACATAAAGTAAAAAAAATATAAAGTATAAAATATAAAATATAAAAAAAAAATAAAAAAAAAATAAAAAGAAAGAAAGAAAGAAAGACGAATAGAAAGAGAGAGAAATAATAGATAGATAGATAGATAGATAGATAGATAGATAGATAGATAGATACAATGAAATCAAATAATATGGTACGGGATAAAATAAGAAATAAAATCATTTAGGATAGAGGGAAGGGAGGGCAGAAGGAAGTGGGTGATAGAGAGGGGGAAAAGGTATATATATATATATATATATATATATATATATATATATATATATATATACATATACATATATATATATATATATATATATAGTAGATACTGAAAATCTATACACAATATATTATATGATCTTAGAATATTATACGTGTGTAATACATGAAATAATAATACATATGTATAGGCGTGTGTATGTGTGTGTTTCTCGATGGAGCCTTGTGCGAACAAAAGTTCGTGATTTACTTTCGAGATACTACTACAACAACTTTAGCTAAAACGACGCTGTGTATTTATTGGAGAATTTTCTTTTAATATGCATCTAAGAGAATAAAAAGTTGTGTCTTATTTTGCGCATGCGTATTTGTGCATTGGCGAAACGGAATCACTTGCTGACGTGCGCACGTAGACTCCCCTTTCCGCGTCTGTCCGCCTGTTTTCTACCAAGAGACGCTAATGCACTAAGGGCGTGTCTCGTTGCCGGGGGTCGGGGCGGTATTGATTGTAACAGGTGACAGTCGAAATGTCTTTGTTTGATTTTGTTTTTAACTATTCTCATTTTTTTCAAAGATGTCGTCTACTGGAAAGGTAGCAATGGCACGTTTCACGTCTTGAGGAGTTTTAAGGAGGGAGGAAGAGTGATATAAAGAGAGAGAGAGATATAGAAAGAGAGAGAAGAGAGAGAAAGAAAGAGAGAGAGAGAGGAGGGAGAGATATAGTGGCAGAGAAGATGACGGTGCTAAGTTTGGTGATAGGGTTTATTGGTGAGCGGACGAGAGTTGAGATTTTCTAACGCTGAAGGTGACTGCTCACTGCAGCTGAGAACAATATTGATGTTATTGGGATATGTGAATTGTTTCGTTTATTTATGGCATATCAACCCCTTTGAGGATCATTTAATACCGAAACGTAAAGAGACTACGGTTATCTCTTGTAATAGTACCTACAAAGCGGGGAGTCTATAGTGAATATATTAGAAATCTCATTCCTCCTGAACCGGCATTAGTTGAATCCAGTGGCAACGAGAAGTCGAGATAAACCGAGAACAATGACGAGATAAGCAAAAAAAGGCCGATTTTATGTAAAAGTTTTCCTTCTCCTAGACTAGTTGCACAACCACTGTTTGGCAGTCGGGTTTACCCTACTATTATATATATATATATATATATATATATATATATATATATATATATATATATTTATTAGTAGTAAGTTTTTGAAAGGCTGTGGGCAATGCAAGTTCCGGGTAAGATGCAAGTTGTAAGGAACAAAAACAATAACAATAAATCGAATACGTAATATGACTTACTATTTATTTTTCCTTTTTTTCTAAAATCTTACATAACAGCAAGAGTGTTCGTGTGATGTCCGGGTGATTAAAAATCACTATTTGATATTTCGGGAAAAGACATCCGTTTGTCAAAAATAATTAAACCAAAAGACCATTTTTTTTTCTTCTCCGACTGTGTAGAGAATACTTGCTGTTATGTAAGATTTTAGAAAAAAAGGAAAATAAATAGTAAGTCATATTTCGTATTCGATTTATTGTTATTGTTTTTGTTCCTTACAACTTGCATCTTACCCGGAACTTGCATTGCCCACAGCCTTTCAAAAACTTACTACTACTATACCCAGCAATGCTTCAAGCAAACTACCATTCTCTACTATATATATATATATATATATATATATATATATATATATATATATATATATATATATTAGTTATGTAGTCAAACTCAATGGCTTTAAACGCAGTGGATATTACACAATCCAAAGATTCTAAGATATACCCGCAGAGCAACTATGAATTGATTTCGTTTTCGACAAGGCTAAAGAAATCTCATATCAAGCAAATGGTTTTTTATTTACAATATTACGACCGTTTCATCACCTACGCTATACAATCTTAACAAAGTTAGAATTTTGCAGAGTTTTAATTCTATACACAAGATGAACCTTCAGGAATGCAGGAGAAACGACTTATATTTATACAGTTCTGCCACCCCCCATCCCCACAAAAACGACATATCTTGAGATACACGTGATGACAGCCTGAAAACTGTTTACAGCCTCGTAATTCTCGCTTCCCTTATTTTGTCCTTTAGTCCTCACATTCCATGAGCGATGTTTCTGACAAAGGGGGAATAATTGCTGCTTTTCTGGGTCGGAATCTGTTCATCACCTATCTTTCAACGTGGCTATGAAAAAAATAAAAAGAAAGAAGACGTCAATGTGTCTTAACACCTACAATTTAGAAATATACGGCAACTGTTTGTAAAATCCACTAGGGCTCTCCAAAAGAAACATTTGAACAGAAATGCTAAATACTTGTCTAGGAAATCAAACAATATTACGAAACAGAACTATTTATCTTTTAATCATGATCTTAAAGCAAAGAAAAGGAAGAAAAATCAATTTTGTTTTTCTCTTATAATTTAGAAATATATCGCAACTTGTTGTAAATCAAGTTGGACCTTTTAGTAAGAGAGGAATATTTGAACATAAATGCTAAGTATTTGTCCAGGAAACAAAACAATATTGCGAAACAAAACTATTTGTTATATGAACTTTAAAACAAATCATTGAATAAAAAAAAACATTAACAAATAATAGTTAATTAATAAAATGTTCTCTTTCAAAACCAATATGCAGATTAGTTAATCTTGCGACTGATATCGCATATACATAAGCAGTATATAAAAAAGATGGCGCTTCTATTGTGTAAAGTTAAATTAACTTGAAATATAGCGTTTTGAGTTTACTGTTCATGCGAGAATTGGGCCAACATTTCGCATTTATTCATTTAGATATAAAAAAACAACTTTTATTCACCCCAAACAAGGAATATTGTAACTGAAGCGTGAGAGACTACTCTGATAGGGGTAATATTTATAGGGAGAAATCTGGGTGTGGAGTATTTGTTCATATTTAAATTTCTGCGTGTTGAAACGGTCAGGGCAACAGGGAGCAAGAAAAGGAATTCCAAAAGCAAAGACCCGAGGAAATAGGTTATTAGAGTAGACACTCTTCTGGCATCTAAAGACCTCCAAACTGAAGGGGTTGGATTTTGCTGCTAGTCGAGAGTATTTTCGTTGAGGGGGTACACGTGAAACTAAAAAAATACTTTTCGTTTAGTACTTCCATCACCTCAACTCGGTTGGCAGCTGAAAGGAACGGATTTAACGTGCCACCGTATCTGACGTCACTCAAACTCCATGTCTCCCTAAATATGAATAATGTTTGCGTCTTATGCTTCGGAATTTTTTAAATGACTGTTGATAATTCGTA
Organism: Sepiola atlantica; assembly: GCA_963556195.1. Classification (NCBI taxonomy): domain Eukaryota; kingdom Metazoa; phylum Mollusca; class Cephalopoda; order Sepiida; family Sepiolidae; genus Sepiola; species Sepiola atlantica. The sequence continues at coordinate 136,957,435 of OY744519.1, forward strand.
GAATTTGGTATATTCAGACTACTGTTCTCATCTTGGGTGTTTTTATCACAACGTTTCGCCCAATGTAACCTCACACCTTCTTCAGGTGTACTTTGTCGCACTCGGGAATCTGGACGGAATTTCGAACGGAACCCTTTATTTTAATCCACGCTCTCGTTCCATCTGCCATAACTGGGAAGAAGTCTTCAGTAATTCGCAATTCTTCGTATCGCCCGCACTGAGGATTGAACCTTCAACCTTCAGATAACTGTCACTTAGAACTGAATTATACTTAGTACTATATCCACTGCGCCACGAGTTTTTTTGCAAGATTCCCGAGTTCGACAAAGTACACCTGAAGAAGGTCGGAGGTTACTTCGGCCGAAACGTTGACACGCTAAATCCGTTCCTTTCAGCTGCCAACCAAGTTGAGGTGATGGAAGTACACTCGTTCCAAAATATATTTAAAGTAAATTATACGCAAAGTATTTCTTTAGTTTCACTTGCACCCCCTCAACGGAAATACTCTCGACTAGCAGCAAAATCCCAGCTCTTCAGTTTAGAGGTCTTACACTTACATTTTTCAGGTATATCTTATCGAACTGGTTGGGTTTGCTAATGAACAGCCGATTTTGACAGTTTGTTGTTGACGTAGCCCCCAATAGGAGATACTTCCTGGAAGGATGGTCTCATGACAACAGAGCAGCCCTCCAAAATATGAGGAGGTAATTCCTTGGATGATGCTATCATGACCACAAAACAAATACTATACTACACCTGCCCCCTAAAAAGGAAGAGATAATTCCGTGGGATAATGCTATCATGACGAACGAACAAATACTACACTACCTGCCCCCGTCAAGGAGTATGTAACGCCTGAGAGGTCTCATGACAACAGAACAGATACTACACTACCTTCCAAAAAAGGTGGGGGCAATGCCTGAGAGGATGCTATCATTACCATAGAACAGATACTATACTACCCATCTCCTAAAAATGGGGAAGGTTGTTCCTGGGAGAATGGTATCATACTAACGAATATATACTACACTAACCCCAAGACGAGTAGGTCTCATGACGACAAAACATATATTACACTAGCCCTCAAGAAGGTGGTAATTCCTGGGAGGATGGTCTCATGACGAACGAACAGATACTAAATTCCCCCTCAGAATTGAGCAGTGAACGATAGTACAATAATACGTTAATATAATAGTTTCGGATACCAAATCCCCATTAGTAATAGATATACACTTTTCTAATACGCAAACATTCGTAGAATTTGGTATATTCGGACTACTGTTCTCATCTTGGGTGTTTTATCACGATGTAACCTCTGACCTTATTCAGATGTACTTTGTCGAACTCAGAAATCTGGACGGAATTTCGAACGGAACCCTTTATTTAATCCACGGGGGTAGCATGCTCTCGTTCCATCTGCCATGACTGGGAAGAAGTCTTCAGTAATTCGCAATTCTTCGTATCGTCTGCACTGAGGATTGAACCTTCAACCTTCAGATGACTGTCACTTAGAACTGAATTATACTTAGTACTATATCCACTACGCCACGGGTCCTTGCAAGAACCCAACACTTACATTTTCCAGGTATATGTTGTCGAACTCGGAAATCATCCTGTTTTTTCCCGAGTTCGACAGAAAGATTCTGGAGTCTGACAAAATACACCTGAAGACGGTCGGAGGTTACGTCGGCCGAAACGTTGTGAGAATAACATCCAAGATGAGAACAGAATGATCCAAATAATACAAATCCAGATAGTGGAAGTTATTATTATCTATTTTTTAAATATTATTTTTCTCAATAGATATGGGCTTATTTTTAAATAAAAAAAATCTATTTTCGAAATTCCTCACTAAAACTCGGCCTTTTTATAGTGGATTCGATCAATGTACAGTATCACCTCCCTCCCTCCCACCTTTCCGTACACCCTCCCCAACATCATAGTCATTTGCCATTCCTTAATGCAAGCCAAGTCGTCTTATGCATTAGCAGTGCAGTGTATCGATGCAAAAACGAGTGTGCGTTTGTGGAGTGTCTGCCTTTGTGTGTGCCGATGCGAAAGCCAGGTTAACCTCGCTCCTCATCCGCCTGTTTACGCATTCCTACCTTTCAACGGGTTTTATCAATGAGGCTTCTAGCGCATGCGTAGTTCATTTTTTTTTTAAATCGATCATCACTTTTCCCTCCAATTGGTTTCTTTTTTATGAAAAAAAAAAAAAGAGTTGGTGCGTTTCTACTTCTTTTGATTTTATAGCTTACTTTAATTCTTTGTTCAATAACGCGGTTGGGAAATATGCCAACTTATTTCAATACAGGGGGTAACAACCCTAAAAAGTGGCTACCAGTCCGATTGATGGTGGAGAATGGCTTTTAAGAATGAATCGTTTACAATAGTCGCCTAGATATGATCGTTTGCAATAGTCGTCTGATAATGTGGTCGTATCCTGGCACCAAAAGTATTCCGATGCTACGAGGTTCGTATACGTTCCGACTTGTTGCGCTGTCAATCGTTGTTTTATTTATTTTTTAAATGTTTTTATGTACTAACGGGTCACCGCTTATCAATGCCCAAAAGCCACTCGAGAATAAGGGTTAATGAATTTGTCACGTGGACGATGAGACAACACCGTGAGGATTGGACACGATGGTAGAAATTTGGCAGAATCTGATTATTTAAGAGGGTAGCTCAACAGGAATGTGTAAACATTGGACTTGAAAACGACCATGTTTTAGTCCGGTGGGAAGCAGCCCTGTAGTATTATGTTCCACAGAAGGGTAGTTCTTGGAAAGGAACTTTGCTCATGGAATTTCCGTTTAGTTTTAGGTACACAAAAGAATAAAGGAAAATTAATTACAGTGGTTGTAGTAATACGAGTTTTAGGTGTAAATGTTTTACAGGAGCGGCCATAGATTGGAGCTCAGTCCAGCACCTACCATTAAAATAACGACAGAGTAGAGAAATACTAAAAACCTCTCTTCTGCGAGAAAAGAGCTGTAGATATCGGTTTACACCAACGCTATGTTTAGAAAATCTGCAGAACTTCAGTGTTGACGCAACTTAGTCGAGAAATTAAGTAAGTGTCCGGTTCGAAATTTCTCTCTGCCTGGGTTCGATGAAGAGTTGTCTTATTTTAATGGTAGTTTTTTTCATTGTACTGTGTCGGACTTGTGAGTAAGCAAGCTTAAATGTTCACATAAATAAATTGTCTTAAAAAATATACTTGGTTATACCTTAACTAAAATGGTGGGCCCATTCCTTAACTAAAATATAAAATAGACTTACAATCTCAGATTCAATATTCTTCTCTGTCCAATTCCGTTTCAGCTACTGACTTTCTACCTCAGAAGAATATCTCATATAATAACACCCTCTCTATGTCACATTACTAATCGAGCGAACTACAGGCATGCGAAACTCGAGTTCATATATTAAAAGCGATTTTTCAATATTGTCCCGATTTGATAACTCAATCCCGGTTATTCAACCATTCGAAAGTGTAACTTTTTTTCTTGTTGCACGTACGAGAATACACCTTTTTTTAATGATATTTCACCCCAAACAAGGCAGGACGCCACTGTAGACGTAAGGGGCTACTGAGAATTAGAGAGTAGGTTTAGGATGTTATTATAAGTTGATGGGCTGTGCAGCGAGATGTCTGTTTACATTAGTTTTAAACCTCTGCATATCGGTACTGTCGAGGAAACAGGGGGCAGGAAGGGAGTTCCAGATGCCAGCAGCACGAGGAAAGAAGCTATTGAAGTAGAAGGCTTTGCAGCATCTGGGGACCTCCACAGTAAATGGATGGGATTTTGCTGATTGTCGAGTTGGTCTAGTGAATTTACGTCGATGGGGCACCAGACTAACCAGTATTTCTAAACAAAACTTAATATTTCCAGTCGCCGTTTGACACCGATTATAGTGTCATAATAGACATTGTTTACAATTCCATAGATGAATATTCATTGAGAATAGTAGTGCATAAGTAATTTTTTACAATTGTTATCGAGAACGAATTGTTTACAATTGTCGTCTAAAATGATTTATTTACAATAGATGTCTAGAATGAATAGCTTACGATAAATGTCTAGAATGAATAGCTTACAGTAAATGTCTAAAAAGAATTACTTACGATTCATGTCTAGAAAGAATCACTTACAATAGTTGTTTAGAATTAATTGCTTACGATAGACGTCTAGTAAGAATCGCTCACAATCGATGTTTAGAATAAATCGCTCACAATAGATGTCTGAAATTAATCGCTTACAATAGACGTCTAGAAAGAATTGCTCAAAATAGACGTCTAGAATGACTATCTTACAATAGACGAATGAATCACATAGAATCGACGTCTAAAATCATCATCATATCTTATGCCAATACTGGATCTATCGTTGGGCATCAAGGTTACAGTTCTTCAAATCTTAGTCGCTACAAGTTTGTATATCACTGTTGTAACTGAGGATGTGTTCCATTGTCTGTCTGCGATTTCACCCAAGGGCAGTTGCTTGTTGCTGGTCCGTACTTGTGGAGGTTGTTGGCTAACCTTCAAACCTACGCTCTTGCTCGGTCAAGGGTCACCCAGCCTTTCTTTAGAAGATCTGTTGCACGTGTGAAATGTTCTCTTGGATAGCTTCGTTCAAGTAGTTATTCCAATCATTCCTTCTGTGAGCGTGCGTGGTCAATGTTCTCTTTAGTCATGAATCTGCTTCTTGATTTCCATCTGACTCTTGGTTGTCCACGAACAGACAGGGTGTGTCTTCTATCTGTTTCCTGTGTGTTTTGGATGCGGCGGGGGCGTCTACAGTGAATCGTTTACAATACACGTATAAAATAAATTACTTACAATAGATGTCTAGAATTGATTGCTTACGATGGTACAATGAATTGTACGATTGACGTCTAGAATAAATCGCTTACAATGGCTGTGTATAGAGAATCGTTTACAATAGATGTCCAGAATACATCGTTTACAAAACAGCTTACAATAAATTCTATATAATTGTCGTCTAAGCACAATTGTATAGAATGTCTAGGATGAAATTCTTTTAAAAAACTTTAATAGTTTTAAACATATATGCTTTTACAATGATTGACTGAGACGAATCGTAGACATATTCGGCTTACAATAAATCACATGGAATAAACGTTAATAATTGTCGCCTTCAAACAATCTTTTACAATAACCGTCTGTTATGAATCTCATTTAGAGCCAGTCGTTTACAATTGACGCCTTGAATGAATCGTTTACAAAAAGCGAATTAAATAGATGTCTAATATCTAAAATTTGTAGTAGTCTTCTAAACAATATATTTTACGATAGTGGTGTAGAAACTCAATATATGTATATATATATATATATATATATATATATATATATATATATATATATATATATATATATATATTTGTTATTGTTTATTATCTATCTATCTATCTATCTATCTATCTATCTATCTATCTATATATATATATATATATATATATATATATATATATTAGCCGTTAAGCAATCATAATTTTGAATGTTGCACACGAATAGAACGTAATCCCGTTTGTAGGCAACATCTCAATATTAGAGATGCTCATGTTAAGTCGTATATTACTAGCCGTTAAAAACCTCAACAGTAAAGACATAATTGTAAAGACACCAAGACTAACACCGCCTGATAATGATGTCACGAATTAAATCGAAAGTACTCTCGAAAAAGGAAAGAAAAAATGGAACAAGAAACCCACAGAACTTACATACACCAATTTGACCGAAATGCTAAATGGACTATTCGGACAATTAAAATAATAAAAACAAAGTCTTTTGTCTCATCAAGCAAAAACACTCCGTGTTATTTAATGTGTGCTTCCTAAATACACACAATACACACACACACCTACAGAAACACACACACACACACACACATATATATATATATATATATATATATATATATATATATATATATATATATATATATATATATATATATATATACAGGGTACACGTATTGTATTAGTTTCTGTAGATGTAAATCCGTTGAAAATCCAGTGTTTATAAAAAGTGCTCAATAACAAGTAGAGTTGTTCTTAAATATAAATTTTTATTTATACAAACATTATTGGTTACATATGTGCATACATGTTTTGGTTGTACTCTTCACAGAGAGTCAACTTCTTCAGACCAAAGAAGACAGAGAAGTGAGATGAATTTGTAAAACTTTCCCTTTCAATAAATCTTTTTTGGTGATGAGATATTTTTTATAATTCAGTATTAGGTTACATTCTTTACTTGTTAACTCTTTCAGTTAGTTTCTATCTTTTTTATCATTTTTATTACCTGCCTTCTAATTCTTTCCTTGTTCTATTGTTTTATTACCTACTTAGCCTGGATTCCTTTCTTCTCTATTTAACACGTCAAAGTTTTAATCTATTTACAAACATATTCAAGCATAAATATATATATATATATATATATATATATATATATATATAAACAAAATATAGTGGATTAATATCTGTCCGCTAGACTTGTTGCATAAATATTTTATTCTTTTAACATCTGATAAATTTAAAAGCATACCTTATGATCCGCGTGTCTCTTTATCTGTTCTTATCCTCTTGACTGAGACTTTTGTTGTTAGACGCATATCTCCAAACTTGCTTGTTAGTGAAGCTGAAACAAAGACCGCTGCGTAATTCTTACATGAATCATACAATTAATTACAAATCACTTTTAGCGAACGACATATCTATTCGAGTGATACACCGATAATTAACTTACAATTAATTACTTCCGGCTGTATTTCTTTCTGAGTTTTGATCGGAACTTAGACAGAATAGAGAAAGAAAGAGAGAGAGAGAGAGAGAGAGAGAGAGAGAGAGAGAGAGAGAGAGGGGATTATTGCTCTATGTATTACATTTTTCGTTAGACCATATTTATTACATATTTTACTCTCTAAAACGCAGAGAGAAGTTTTGCTCACAATCCGCTCTGTCGCTAATTGACGTCATATCTGCCTACCCGTATCAGATTTCCGTTATCACGATACTGAGTAAGAGTCAACTAAAGCCGCCTTTATGGCTGCCAGTAACCACTGCAAAAGTGCTATAAAAGCGCAAAAGAAAAGAATGCCCAATCTATTCAATCCAGAGTGGTGGAGCAGAAGCTTGCTTCCCACAAGTTCTGGCGTATTACAAACAGAGTCCTGAACAAAAGCGTACCCTCTATTTCAATCATCATCAATGGACCAGATGTGGTTTCCTCAGCGTCTGACAAAGCCAAACGTTTTGTAAAAAACTTTGCATCATATTCATTGCAATCAGGGCCGCTTACCTCCTGAATAACCCCATGATCGTAAACACCCTGAGCGACATCCACATATCTTTCCGGGATGTTGCCAAACTTATCCAAAACCTTGATGCCAACAAATCAACTGGTCCTAACAACATCCCAATCATCGTGATTAAAAAAATTGCAACTTGAAGTAGCTCCTATTCTTACAAAGCTGTTCAATCATTGCTTAAAGGAGAAGTGCTTCTCAACACCCTGGAACACCTCGTCAGTACGTCCAATATTTAAAAATACTGGTGACAGGCCCTTTGCACAGATCAATCAGTCTCCTGTGTGTCATGAGTAAGTTTCCTGAATCTGTGATGAACCAAGAAGTTGTTAATCACCTTAGCAAAAACAACCTACTCAATGACAAGCAATATGGCTTTTGTCCTGCTAGAATCAAATAGGATCAGTGAGTCTTCATTTCTAGAGCAATAGTTCTTGACATATCAAAGGCTTTTGATAGGGTTTGGCATAAAGGTTTACTTCACAAGCACGCAAGCTATGGAATATCTGGAAATGTACTCTCAACCATCAATTCCGTTTTTTCTGATAGATCTATAAAAGTAGTCGTTCATGGACAAAAGTCTGAAACACAAAGTATCAACGCCGGCGTGCCTCAGGGTTCCAGTCTGTGCCCAACCCTCTTCCTGATCTGCATACATGATCTCCCAAGCCACACACTAAGATCATTCGTCGACGATTATGCTGATGACACAACCATCTATGGAACCACATCGAAGAGCATTAATGATCAGATTCTTTCTGTCTGTCCCTTTCTCTCTTCCGACCTGAAACAAGTGGTGCAATGAGGTAAAAGGTCTCTGGTTACCTTTAATGCGTCAAAGACAAGGCTCCTCTTCTTTCACCACCAACGCTATGATCCCCACTTTGTACCAGTTGTAATGATGGCCCTCCCATTGAGGAAACCCACTGCTTTGATAAGCTTCTGGTACTGACCTTCTCTTCAGACTTAAAATAGGAGACTTACATCAAATCTGTTGCTAAGACTGCTGCTAAAATGGTTGGATCATTCTACTGCTCCAGAAAGTATCTCACGCTCGATGCCATCCTCTACCTGTAAAAAAGTCAAATACGTTCTAAGATGGAGTACTGCTGCCACATAGTGGGAGGTGCCGCTCAGAACATTTTTCCTGCCTTGAGTCCAACACCGACTTCGAAATCTAGTGGGGGATGTCCTCTTCTCTTCCCTACAGTCACTCTCTCACAGAAGAGATGTTTCTAGTCTTTCTTTGCTCTTTCAGAGCAGGTGCTCGACTGAGCTCAAATCTATGGTCCCCCTTGTAAAACATTTACCACTATACCCGCCTAGCTACTACCATTGTAAATGACTTGCCTTTTCCCTCTGCGTGCCCAAGACGAAACGAAACCTCCATGGCAAGAGTTTATTTCCTAGAACTGCCTGTCTGTGGAACACAGGGCCGCTAGCCTGCTTCCCAGCCGACTACAATATGGCCGTCTTCAAGTCCAATGTAAACAAGTTCTTTTTGAACCGTCGCCATAAATAATCAATTTCTGCCCTGCTACAACCATCGTGTGATCGTGATGTTGTCTCACACTCTTTAATACTTATCATCGAGTGGATTTTGGGCCTTGATAAACGATGACCTTTATTGTAAATAATATCTACAAGCCAACCTACTCACGCTAATATTTAACAATAATAGTTGTCTAGAATAAATTGTTTTTAGTAGGAGTCTATTTATGGCAGCACTATGAAGAGCATTGATGATCACGATCTTGTTGACTCTCTCTTCTAACTTAGAGCTCATGATGCAATGGGGGAAATGGTTTGTTACTTTTAACGCTTCTAAAACTAAGGTTCCCTCTTTTTACCACCAATGCTATTAAAATAGTAATCAAGAATTAATACATTACAATAGACATCATAGAAAAATCGTTCATAATAGACGCCTAGAATATATCGCTTATAATAGTTATCTGGTATGAATTTCTAGCAGTATTGTTAATAGTGTATCGTTTATACTGGTCGCACTGAGCGAATGACGTAAAAATCATCGCCTATAATACATCGATTATAGTAAGCGTATAGACTTAATCGTTTTCAATAGATGCATTGAATGAATCGCTCATTTGTAAGGACTCGTTAATAATGTATCGCTTACCAAAGACGTACAGACTTAATTACTTTTAGAACGAATCCATTACACTAAACCTTTCAAATTAATCGTTTAGAATAGTAGTCTAAAATGAATTGTTTACAATATTATTCTAGAATGAATCGCTTATAGTGTTCGTTTAAAAATAAATCGAGAATGAATTCATACTTTACAATAGATTTATAGAATGAATCAGTTGCATTCGAACTGTTGAATATATATATATACATATATATATAAAAGTAATCCATTGACACGTTTTTCTGACTCACAGCTGTCATATATATATATATATATATATATATATATATATATATATATATATATATATATATATATATATATATATATCACCTCTTAAACAAACAATAACAAAAGACACATTTTTACGAACACGGAATGTCTGTTATACGAGAACGCTAAAAATGAACATTTGATTTCGGCTTGTCCCATTAATCTTAGCAAGAAAAAACTCACATTACATTATTAAAAATAAGAATAAAATGTATTTTATAAATAAACCTATTTTTTCCTATAAAGGGAAGCCACTCACTAAATTTAATACGATTAACTAATTAATTACGTCTACTTCACCAGTCACTACGAGTAATTACGCAACAAATCGAACGAATATTTACATAATAAAATGATAATAAATAAATAAAATTAATATCATTCATTAAAAATAATAGAAATAACAATAAATATTCATAACAAAATAAAATGAATTATTTAATCATATATTCATGTATACAAGATGTAATAATGAATGGATTATTCTTAACAACTTATTCAACATTTTCGCTTTGGACGGAGATTCCTTTTTGAGAAGGAGGTGATACGTCGAAATATGTAAATGGAAATAAAATATGACACCATGTTATCTTTGATTCCATGCGATACGTTGGTAAATATTTAATTGATAATTACTGAATTCCTTAATATTGTTGTTTTATCTACCTTTATATGAGTTTCTATGAAACAGTGTTTTCAACCGAATATCGCATTGTCATTGCTTTCTAACATAATTATGCGGTACTTATGCAGTTTATGAAGCGCATTTTCCTCGGCACATTTCGGCAGGTTACGTAAACAGTCGGAAGCGGCCGAACGAAAACTTCTTTTTTTTGCGTCAGAAACGCTGGCAAATGTTAAAACGCTAGAATCAGGCATCGTATATTAATTTCAACGAAAAAAGTCAAGTAAAATTGGAAAAAAATGTAAATTTGTAAGAAACTTTCAAAATATAGTAAAGAATTCAAATCAAGGAACAAAACACTCATTGTATGTGGTAAGTTTTATAAATAAATATTAATTTTTGTTTGGCGAAGAAAATATGGTTCAACAACTGATAGCAAACAGTTTTTTTATGATTCTTTTTCAGCAAACATATGTTTTTCTTGCCAATTCTATTTAAAACACTACCGTCTAGGTTAGAGTTAGGTTAGGGGTTACTGAAAGAAAATATTTTTTTTAAATGTGTTTTTTTTGTTTTTTGCAAACAGTTTCATTTTTTAATTTTTCCCCGCCAATTCTTTTTCTAACCTACCAACGAGGTTAGGGTTACGTTGGGGTTAGGTACTGTTTATTTTAGGGTTAGGGTTAGGCTTATGTACTGTTTCTTGTAGGGTTAGGGTTAGATACTGTTTTTTAGCAAATTTTCTGTGGACTTAAGTAAAATAGAAGAAGAGTTAGATGACGTTGAAGGAAGCTGCTCGATACGGTACATTTAAGCAATATGTTCTAATATGGAGACGAAGGATTGTTTCTGATAATTGGGCAGCCAACATTCAGCTTTAATTTGTCTGTTGGCATACCAGGTAATTCGGATAAATCAAAGAATTTTGTAGGGTACTGTACAGCCTGGTCTTCATCGAGTCTAGAGAAGTGAAAGTTTGTTTTTTCACATGAAATTTCATCAAGCAGTTGTTGATTGATGACATTACTATGTCATTGTTTTCGGTTATATTTGGGTAAGTTTTGCGACTAAGTTCAGTGAGTGATAAAAGAATTGATCCAATACTTGAAGTAATAACAATATTGTCATGGTTGGTTGTTGCAAGCTTGCCATCACCTATTTTTAGAAGTAGGGACGCAAACTCACCAGTCATTAGGTCACTATTGAGATGTACATACATGTTTGTAAATAACGTTGCAGTCTTGATGTACTTCTACAAATATGACAATTTAATGCAAGTATTGAGCTCGTAAGCGGGACTTCCACGTCGAACAATAGGAAGTGTTTGTCGGAAGTCACCTGATAATAAAAGTATTATGCCCCCCCCATTACAACATCACGTTTTTTAAGATCACGCAATATTTTATCTAGAGCCTCGAACGCTTTTTTATGTGTCATTGTACATTCATCCCATACGATCAAGGAACAATTTTGTAAAACTTTAGATGAATCGAATCCTCTTTCTATTTGGAAAATTGGAGCATCATCTTTTTAAGGCTAATGGCAATTCAAATGATGGGTGAGCTGTCCTGCCAACTAGGAAGAAGAGTGTCTGCAATACCCGATGACGCCACAGCCACAGCTGTACCTCTGGGTGGATCAAGGAATCTTGCTGATCTTCTACAGTATGAACTACAGTACGAAAAATACGAATTTGCTCATTATTTAGTTGTGCGATACCATTTCGAACAATTGATGCTTGCTCATGAGGTTTATAACTAATTTCACGCGTCCATACAGTAATGACCGGATGTGTATTAGATCGATCAGGTGAGGTAAGACCCAATTTTGTCAGTGTTTTACCATTCGTCTTATAAGTCATATCTTCGATATGAACAAGCGCCATGTTGAGAATGTCGTCTGAAAATGTTATATCACCCTCAGGCTGTTAATTGCGTTCTCTAAGAAGGACATTTTTTGGTTTAATTTTACTTCAATTGAAGTTCTCAGAAATCAGTGGGCCACTTCCCGGGGCTGACACTTGATCTCTATATGAGATACATAGATATTCGAATATTCCATTAAAGTTCCCCTTTACCTATCAAACGTTGAGTTAATAAAGGTTAAGAACATTAATTTTCCTCTCCTCAATTGATCAGTTAATTATGTTGTAGTATATCTTTCTTGTGGTCTCTTAGTCTTACTGGATTCCAGAACAAGAATTCATTTAGTCTGGTGGAGTATCCAGCTAAGTGTTGTTACTTGAGGTATTATCACTAGGAGAAGGTGCACTTCTTCGTATGTACAATTGTATAGCCGTGCTGAATGGATCTTATTTATGTTGCGAATACTATGTTATTTTGAATATTTGGTCAGGGTTTATTTGTAGGGTGAAGTATCCTCACGTCAGGTTGTCCTGACGAACCCTTGTATAGAGAGACCGAAGACACTCGAAGATAGTGTCTAGCAGGTAATTCCAACCCCCTTAAATGCTTCTTTGTGTGCATCCCAAAGTCGTTTTGAATATAGATACTGCACATGTAGTTAACATGATGGCAAACAAATGTCTCAAATTGTCTGCAGATTCAAATATAGATACTTCCTGTAATGTAGTGGTTATTATCCTCAAGTAGTTCAAGTGTACTACATGCATCCCTGAATGTATTCATAACTTGCCGATTGATCATTTTTAGGTCATTAAACTCTCTATACCTCTAACATGGTGTAGAATAGTCTCAAACAGAAGCATTAAAATTAAATTAGATGCCCTGTGTATACCTTGCCCAAAACCTATGTTTTTAACGCACGGATGGCCGGGAACCTGCTTACCCTGTAATCGTTGCTTGAAAACTTTATTTTGAGTGCCCAATGTGTAATAAACTGGAACTTCAGAGAATAAAACTGTACGTGCAAACAATCTGTTTGACACAATTTGAAGAAAGCCGTTAGAATGGTTGCATGTGGATTTGCAACTCTATCTGCTTGAGTAATTCAGTGAATGATCAGCTGTCTATTTTCTAGATGGACTGACAAGTGAATAACTGGACGATGATGCACATGTATGTGAAAGTTAAGTATTCTCCTAATAGCTTCATTGGTTAGTATGTAACATCCCGTTTCATATCTCTTAACTTCATCAGAAACATTACTTTCAATTGTGAAGATAGCTTGATCACTACCTATATTTACATATTTACAAATGTATTTAATGGATTTCAAACTGTTACACTATTCAACATTGATATGTCTATTAAAAATCGTACAAAAGAGTTTATTATATGGTACAACCCATCGGTTTTCTACAGGAACTATTACGTTGCCAGGTAGGGTAACTGTCATCCCCAAACCTCCAGCGACAGGAGATAGTCGCCGATATTGTGGGTAATCATTTGTATTCAACTGAGTTTCATTCAAGAAGTGTCTGGGATATCTCTTAGTGCAGTTTTTATCTTTGACACATAGACATGGTGAACATCTGTTTATGTTTCCACGTGGTCCATGAATAAAGTGATGTCTCATGATATGTAAAACAGGATATGATAACTGAGTCTATGTCAGAGGATATCAACTTTTGTTCAAGTCAAACCAGACAATGAATATGTGGCAATACTTCTTTCTGCCACTTAACAGTGTACGTGTATATGGTACATAGCTTGAGATGAAAAACTTTTGCTATGTCATGACGATAATGTGGTTGTTGATTCGGAAAGACGTCATTCACAATCTCAGGCCATTTCGGATTACAGGTCGCCCAGTAAATATTGCTAGTCGGATTGTCAGTTGGCAAACAGTTTCAGTATCGACATAAATACTTAGTGAGTCCCTCAAATGAATGTAATCAGCAACTCATAGCTCCTTTTTGTGCGTCTTAATGTAAGTAGGTCTCTCATGTTCTATTTTGGCATAGAACTCAACTATATATTGTTTGAATATCTTCCTATTTCAGCATGTTAAAACTCCCTTCACGGACCATAATACTATATGAATAGAAATCATTACAAGAAATTAATTTTCCTACTGCTAATTGAGTTGTATGATAATTTGTTTTCCAAACAGTTAAATGATACATTTCTTAACCTGCCCAATGAATAATCGGGTACTGTAAAGCATCATATGCCCAACATTACAGAAATGCGCTGAAGTTCGGAGATGCAAAATGATGTCCCGATGATGGAACTCCTGACCAACTATTACAACAGGAACTTCACGTGCCTCGCGAACATTAAAACTTTGTTCATATTCTCTAGGATTTTTGTCAGCATGTATAACCACTTTCAAGTCATTACCTCTATAGCCATCTTAAATTGCTTAGATATATTTTTCCTCTGCGAATCATGCTTTGCAATTCAAGAACAATATCTAATTTAGTCTTTGAGAAAGAGTTAGATCTAATCGCCGCTTCTTGCTGTTCATCACCAATAAAATATATTTGCAGAAACTGTGGAATTTCACCTTTGATGGAAAGCAAGGAACACACTCTATGAGAAATCTGGCCACAAACTTTAAATGTAGACATATAGCCCCTTTCGCGCCAAAGCCGGTCATACTGAAACACTGGTTATAAGTCCGAATGTTGTTTATGGAAATGTATTGAATAATGCGAAGTGTTATCAATAATGGATTTTAATAGTTTCGGTTGTGTACTTAAATCTGGAAGACTAACTTTACCATCAGAACAACAGATACTTTTTGCTTCACTAATCCAGTTTTAGCGTTACATTTCGTACACGTTCCCTTATTCATTGATCCTATTTGAATGTCTCGCGTAGGTGATAATTGCGCGCAACATCATAATTGTGGCCTTCATAACATCAAAAACTGGCTTGAGGAACAGTTGTAATCGATGTATGTACCTGCATGGCTTAAAATCTAGCATGCCCGTATTGTTGTACCATAGCATGTAAATTTGTGTTTGTCTCAGTACGCTAAGCCTGTTCTATCTCATATGTCTCTGCAGCAAGATGATCTCGTTCCTGTGACTCCGAAACTTGACTTTCAGTTTCGTGGAAGGAAGCATCCAAACGTTCTTGTGACTGTTCATTATTTTCTATTTGTCGACCTCTCTTTCTAGAGGCAACTGCTCTTGTAATACGACAAATAGCATTCTTTTTTCAAGGTATATTTCTTTTGTGTTCTGAGCTGAAAGAATCGCAATCTAAAAGTTTAATAATGTGAGCGTGAAAATGAAAAACTAAAAACAATTATAAAATGAATAAAAATTGGTTACGTGTAATGAAAATAAATTCTATTTTAGTAACGTATGATTTAAAATAAATGAAATCAATTTTGATCTGATCCATACATTGTGTTAAAAGTACAAAGGAAATGTTAATTAAAAATGTATTTAATATAATTATTGGATATATTTGTAGCATATGTTAATGTAGCAAATGAAAGTGGTCAATAATTACTATTTCAGTTACGTAAATTATATTTTAGAAAAGGAATATGATGATATCGTATGTAACGTGAAAATGAAATCAATTCTGATCTGATACTTATATTCTATTAAAAGTTCAATGGAAATATTAATTAAGAAAAAGGCGTATTTAATATAATGTTTGTAATGTGTATTAATTGAACAACTGAAGTTGGTCAATAATTACTCTTTTGGTCATGTAAACGGCTTCAGGGGTACTGAGAGCCCATGGCTGGACTAAATTGAACATATCCACGATTTTGCAGCTAACTGACTTGTATGCTTTAAATATGACTAATATTTCTTATTAATTTTAACTTCACACCCCTGCTTTGTCTTTTAGCCAGGCGCAGAGGTACTAGAACAGGGACACCTAAAAAACACCCAGTGCTTGGCCTTGTTTCCTAACTAAGACAATCGTTTTTTTTTCTCTCTATCTGAGCAACTTGGGGAAAATGTTTTGTCATTAAGTATCACATAACTAGTCTGGGTCGCTCTTTCTCCGACAGGTTGAGGGTACAAGTAAGACAGCTTGTCTGGCTGCTGTTTCCGACTGTTAGTACAGGAGCACATACTCTTAGTTAGCGCTAAGAACGGCTGCCATATTACCAGTAGTATAATATCGTGGGTAGCTGTACGTGCAATGTCGCACATTGAAAAGGGACCATACAGTTATTCGCGATTAGCTTTCCCGAGGCGGCAACCCTTGTGTATCAAATCTCGACTGGTGGTCTAGCTGTTTGAGCTCGTTGACACTAAACAAGCATCAACTTTACCCCCACTCTATCTTAAAATCAAAATGACAATACAAAGAAAATGAAACAAACCTAAACCAGACACCTACCAAACACACTTTGCGTCGCCCTTGAGGCTTGCATACACAAATATCTGGGGTCTTAGAACCAACATCAACGACATAGAAACCTTCCTGCTAGTAAACTCTACGGATATCCTAGAACGAAGTGAAACAAACCTACAATCCTCAATCTCCTCACACCATTTTGACATGACTTATAACCTCTAACTTTGCCGTAAACACTCTGACAAACATATGCACGGGCTCGGAGTTTATGTTCGGAACACCCTCCCCTAGACTAAGGAACATAGGCTAGTATTAGATGATCAAGCTTACACGTGATTTCGATTAACCTTACAACGCAGCGTTAGTTACTTATATTTTTTTATATTGTCCCCTTAAATCCAGGACTGTACCCTGCTTAACTCGGTCTCTGAAAACATAGATACAGCACCCTCACTTGACTCGACTCCCAAATACATGTATCTGGGGATTTTAATGCACATCACCGTAACTGGTTGGGATTTTCTAGATATACAGACGCAGCTGGTAACTCTACGTATAACTTCTCCTTGGCGCACTTTCTCTAACAGACTGCCACTTTCTCGACCTGCCTCCCTGATCGTGTTGACCAGCAAGCCTCACTTTTAAACCTGTTCTTGACCTCACTGCCCGAGGCTTGTGTGACGAATGTCCATAGCCCGCTCGCGAACGCCAATCACCTTGATATCACCCTAAAATATCGTCCTAAAGCTGATGAGCCGTTGCTCAAAACGACGAGATACTACGAGTAAGCTGATTTTGATTCCATCAGAGATCACTTCAGCGACGCTCTATGGAGTTTAACTTTTCCCTCTCTGCTGACCTATGCACAAATGAGTTAACCAAATGGGTCAAAGCAGGCATTGAAGCCTATGTCCCCATGCGAAAATTCTACAACAAATCCAACTTTCCGCAATGGTTCACCTCAGAATGTGCAGCTGCTATTGCACCGAGTCAGCAAGCATTCCGACAATTCGACCGCGATAAGTCAACTGCGAATGGACAGAAATGTATAGAATCAAGAAATAATTGTAAAGCAGTGATAGGTAGAGCAAAGAGAACGTATTCTAAGATGACTAGAAAACGCATTCAGTCACATAAACTGGTACAAGCGATTTCTGGAAAATCTAAAATAGTGTGGTGAACAATGGACAATCAACAATTCCTCCGCCATCAAACCACAATGATGTCGTTTTATGAGGCCGAACTACTTGTCCAGCGTTTCGTCTTAAACTCCACTTTGGACTCAGCAAACCACCCCCTCCCTAAATCACCATTGCGGACTGAAGTCACACTTGATAACCTGGTCAACCCCTTATCTCAGGGCAGGTATCTCATGAAAAACCGTTACACTTCCAAAGCATGTAGGCCTGATCTTATACCAGTAATGTTAATAAAGAAATGCTCTGCTTGAACTGGTCCCTGTCTTCTCTAAACTCTACAATAAATGCCTCCCTGAATCTTGCTTCCCTGATAGCTGGAAAATTGTCTCTGTGGTACCAGTCTTCAAGAACTCTGGAGATAGAACTGATCGTCAGAATTATCTCCCCATCAGTGTACTTCAAATATTTGCTAAAATCTTTGAATCCTTAATTAATCTAGCGATAGTCCGGCACCTGGTTAATGCTAAACTTCTTTCTGACCGTCAGTATGGATTTAGGCAAGCACGATATACTGCGGATATACCAACGTTTATCTCTGAACGCATATACCATACACTGGACAAGGCAGGGGAAGCTAGGACGATACTGCTTGATATATCCAAGGCCTTTGACAAGGTCTGACATCAAGGGCTCCTCATAAAAATTAATTCATATGGTATTACTGGTCGAATATTAATATAATTAGATCTTTCCTAACCAAAAACAAGATCCAGGTTGTCCTCGATGGCCGTTCATCCAAACAACATGACATAAATGCTGGTGTGTACCTGATTTTCTTAACGACCTCCATGATGACATTGTGTCTGAGATGGGTATAATTGCTGATGCTACCACGCTCTACTCTCGCCATGTGGGCAAAACCGACGTGCAAATATCCGAGCAATGGCTGAATCCTTAGAAAGTGACCTCTAGTCTGTAGTGGAATTGGTTCATTAATAGATGATCACATTTAATGATGCAAAAACAAAGTTAATTTCCTTCGGTAACTACAAGAAACCTCTTCAACTACTCATTTCCATGGTAAATGTTGTGGGGTACAAATCACCCCTATTGAAGAACTAATGGAAGCAACCATCTATAATAAATACCATGGTTGCAAAGACTCAAACAGAGGACATTCCTATTTTGTGAGTGTCCACGTGTGGTATCTGTTCCGATGGATACTACACCCTATAGACCGGTGTTGTCTTGGCCTTCGGGGCATGATTCCGCCGGTCTATGGGTCTGTCCTGTGCAGTTCTAGGAGGTCCACCCTCCCAGGCTTTGCCTCTCCTCTTTGGGGAGGAGTAAGTTGATAGCTTACTGCCTGAGGCGCCCCTACCGGGGAATGCCGACGGGGCTGTCCAGGCAATTTTTAATGGCTAAAGCGCTCACGTTCTCGGGCGCTGGCTTTTCAAATCCCACTTTCCGACCTTGTGTCACATACTCCTATAGTGGGTAGGTGTTAAATATCGAGGACATTCCTATCATGTGAGTGTCCACGTGTGGTATCTGTTCCGATGGATACTACACCCTATAGACCGGTGTTGTCTTGGCCTTCGGGGCATGATTCCGCCGGTCTATGGGTCTGTCCTGTGCAGTTCTAGGAGGTCCACCCTCCCAGGCTTTGCCTCTCCTCTTTGGGGAGGAGTAAGTTGATAGCTTACTGCCTGAGGCGCCCCTACCGGGGAATGCCGACGGGGCTGTCCAGGCAATTTTTAATGGCTAAAGCGCTCACGTTCTCGGGCGCTGGCTTTTCAAATCCCACTTTCCGACCTTGTGTCACATACTCCTATAGTGGGTAGGTGTTAAATATCGAGGACATTCCTATCATGTGAGAGTCCTCGTACCACGTGTGGTATCTGTTCCGATGGATACTACACCCTATAGACCGGTGTTGTCTTGGCCTTCGGGGCATGATTCCGCCGGTCTATGGGTCTGTCCTGTGCAGTTCTAGGAGGTCCACCTTCCCAGGCTTTCCCTCTCCTCTTTGGGGAGGAGTAAGTTGATAGCTTACTGCCTGAGGCGCCCCTACCGGGGAATGCCGACGGGGCTGTCCAGGCAATTTTTAATGGCTAAAGCGCTCACGTTCTCGGGCGCTGGCTTTTCAAATCCCACTTTCCGACCTTGTGTCACATACTCCTATAGTGGGTAGGTGTTAAATATCGAGGACATTCCTATCATGTGAGAGTCCTCGTACCACGTGTGGTATCTGTTCCGATGGATACTACACCCTATAGACCGGTGTTGTCTTGGCCTTCGGGGCATGATTCCGCCGGTCTATGGGTCTGTCCTGTGCAGTTCTAGGAGGTCCACCCTCCCAGGCTTTGCCTCTCCTCTTTGGGGAGGAGTAAGTTGATAGCTTACTGCCTGAGGCGCCCCTACCGGGGAATGCCGACGGGGCTGTCCAGGCAATTTTTAATGGCTAAAGCGCTCACGTTCTCGGGCGCTGGCTTTTCAAATTCCACTTTCCGACCTTGTGTCACATACTCCTATAGTGGGTAGGTGTTAAATATTGAGGACATTCCTATCATGTGAGAGTCCTCGTACCACGTGTGGTATCTGATCCGATGGATACTACACCCTATAGACCGGTGTTGTCTTGGCCTTCGGGGCATGATTCCACCGGTCTATGGGTCTGTCCTGTGCAGTTCTAGGAGGTCCACCCTCCCAGGCTTTGCCTCTCCTCTTTGTGGAGGAGTAAGTTGATAGCTTACTGCCTGAGGCGCCCCTACCGGGGAATGCCGACGGGGCTGTCCAGGCAATTTTTAATGGCTAAAGCGCTCACCTTCTCGGGCGCTTGCTTTTCAAATCCCACTTTCCGACTTTGTGTCACATATTCCTATAGTGGGTAGGTGTTAAATATAGAGGACATTCCTATTCATGTGAGAGTCCTTGTACCACGTGTGGTATCTGTTCCGATGGATACTACACCCTATAGACCGGTGTTGTCTTGGCCTTCGGGGCATGATTCCGCCGGTCTATGGGTCTGTCCTGTGCAGTTCCAGGAGGTCCACTCTCCCAGGCTTTGCCTCTCCTCTTTGGGGGAGGAGTAAGTTTATAGCTTACTGCCTGAGGCGCCCCTACCGGGGAATGCCGACGGGGCTGTCCAGGCAATTTTTAATGGCTAAAGCGCTCACCTTCTCGGGCGCTGGCTTTTCAAATCCCACTTTCCGACCTTGTGTCACATACACCTATAGTGGGTAGGTGTTAAATATAGAGGACATTCCTATTCATGTTTTACCGCATGGTAGGAATCCGGTCATCTCCTACCACATTTAGTGGCGTTACTGTATTGCTATGAATAAATACATTGTATATTTTAACCTGTCACAATTTGTGGTTGTTATCTTTGTGACCCCTAGCACGGGTCTACAACACTGGCGACGAGAAATTTAGTAAAGAACATACGTGAGGATTTTGATTTTATACCAGTCACGACAAACTGGCTACCAGGATTACTCAAGAAAGTTACGGGATCATTCGACAAAAAAACGTCAAACAACAAAAGACGTCGTCAAAAAAAAAGTCTTATCTTGCTGTTGGAAAAAAAAGCCACAAGAAGCCTAAACTACGAGTTAAAACGGATCTCATAAATGGCGTGGATTTACGACAACTGAAAAAAAAAACGACTCAAAGTTTCAGTAAGTACAAAAAAAAAATTGTTCGTTCTAAAAAGATTGTCTTAAAAAGGCATTAGCATTGAAAAACAAAATTAAAAAGTTACGTCGGATTTTTCCGATTAAAATAAATTTTTCTCTGACTGACTGGCACGTTGAAAAAAACAAACACTTTCGACAAGCAGGTACGGCATAACACTTTGTGTTAATGAGAAAATATGATATTCTGTTACGCACTTAAAGCGGAAATTATGGCCAATATTTAAATAAATGCTATGAACTGTTTTTTTTTCACAAAAAAAAAACTAATTCTTTGTAAAAGAAAAAAAAAGTGTACGTTCAACAAGGATTTGAACTAAATACTTACACGTTACGAAAAGAAATTGAAGAAAAAAAAAAAAGGTCAAAATTTTTTTCTGTATAAACACAAACGCTGAATTATTTTCTAGTGGAAAATTGCCACACAAGGAAAAAAATAAATTAAGGAAATACTCGTCAATATAACCAGATACAAAAATTGTAAAAGTTTTTTGTGTAGAGTTGGTACTATAGAAAAAGAATTGGTTTGTTTCTGAAAACGCTTTTTTTGTCATTAAAAAAAAAAAAAAAATGGAGAATTTTTCAAAACAGATTTTGGAAATTATAAAACTTCAACAAAATCAACAATTAGAACTTGAAAAAAGGTTTCGAGAAGAACAATTGATAGTACAGAAACAAAATGACGAGAAGCGGTTAAGTTTAATGAAATACTTCGAGGAAAAACAGGGAAGAGAAAATAAAGAAATGATGAAATACGCAGCGGAAGAAAAGAAAGAAATGAACGAACAAATATTGGAATTGAAAAAATTACATTTAGAGCATAAAAAACAATCATAAAAAAATGGATTTGTTAACGCAAGTTTTAATGAATAAGGACAACGGACAGGAAAACAGTACGGCTTTTTCGCAAAATGCGATCTGGTCAGCCATTGATACATTTCGCTATGCTCCTGAGGAAGACCTAACGTTTGAAACATACTTCAGAATATTTGAAGACTTATTCAAGATTGATTGTGGTTCATGGACGGATCAAAAGAAGGTTCGTTTATTACTATGGAAGTTGGGTGCATCCGAACATAACAAATTCGTGGATTATATTTTGCCAAGAAAAACAAACGAATTGTCGTTTGACGAGGCAGTCAAACTGTTAATGGAGTTATACTGTCCAAAGACAAGCCTTTTCCATAAAAGATGGAAATGTATGAATATTACACATAAGGAAAATCAGGATTATACGACTTTTGCGTCTATAGTTAATAAAAACTGTGACGACTTCAAGTTGTCATCATTAACGGCAGATAATTTTAGATGCCTAATATTCATACAAGGTTTGATAGCCACAAAAGACGCCGATATAAGACGTCGTGCTCTAAATAAACTGGAATTAGAACCTGATTTAACGCTTCAGAAACTGGCTGAAGATTGTCAACGGTTCGTGGCAGTGAAACAAGATTCCCGAAACATAGAGGAAGCAGGTATCGCTCACATTAAAAAGATACGCTCCAAAAATAAAGGACACTCACCCGCCAGCTATTACCAACCAAGAGGCAAAAAGAACCCTTCACAAAATTATCAGGATAGACAAAAGCCTAGGACCCCTTGTAGTAAATGTGGAGGACCTCATGGGTACAATGCATCTTGGTACCATAAGAAAATAACGTGTGACCTATGCAAACGAGCAGGGCACAAGGCCTCATATTGCAGAGCAAAAGTAGGAAAAAAGAACTACATAAAAACTGAAAAAAGGGACCCTTCACCAACAGAGAACATAAGGAAATATGTTACGGTGAGAATCGGAAATAGAGAAGTAAATCTGCAACTCGATTCAGGGTCGGATATATCGATTATAAATGTTCACACGTGGAAGAAATTAGGTAAGCCCACGATGATGAAGACGAATACAATCGCAAGATCGGTAACTGGTGAAAAGATACATTTTGAAGGTGAATTAATTATTAATGTTTCACTAAAAAGAAAGACAAAAAAGTTAAAAGTATTCGTTCTTAGGAACACATCAAATTTATTTGGATCTGACTGGATCCAAGAATTTGAATTATGGGACTCGCCAATGAGTGATTTTTGTCAAAAAGTCGAAAATTTAACGGCCGAAGCCGACAAACTAAAAAAAGATCTAAAAAAATATTTCCCAAGTGTTTTTTCTGAAAAGCTTGGATGCTGCACGAAAATAAAAGCGAGATTCGAATTGCTGGATGAAGCAAAACCAATATTCAAAAAACCACGTAGCGTACCGTTCGCTTCAAGAGAAAAAATTGAAGAAGAATTGGAAAGACTAGTTAACACAGGGATTTTGACCCATATTAACTATAGTGAGTGGGCAGCCCCCACCGTATACATAAAAAAAATCAAAAGAAATCAGAGTATGCGCAGCTTTCTCTACCGGATTGAATGCATCGCTCAAGGACCACCACTATCCGTTACCAAACCCAGAGGAAGTATTCGCTAAGTTAAATGGCGGAAAAATCTTTTCCAAAATAGATTAAGCGAGGCGTATCTACAGATACCAGTAGAAGACGATAGTTCGAAACTTTTGTGTATATCAACACACATAGGTCTTTTTAAATTCAATAGATTAGCATTTGGGATAAAAGTAGCACCTGCTATTTTCCAACAGATAATTGACACTTTGCTAAGCGGTTTGGATTTTTCAATAGGCTATCTGGACGATATTCTCATACGTAGTCAAAATGTTGAACAACATAGAGATGATGTATTTCAAGTGTTTGACAGAATACAAGAATACGGCTTCACTTTGAAGGAGGCAAAATGTGAATTTTTTTTGGAACAAATAAAATACCTGGGTCATATATTAAATAAGGACGGGAGAAAACCCGACCCGGATAGGTCCACAGCAATAAAAGACATGCCAGAGCCTCAAAATGTAACTACATTGCAAAGTTTTTAAGGGCTCGTTAACTTTATCAAACTTTTATTAAGAATATGCATAAATTGCGTGCGCCTTTGAATGAACTATTAAAAAAGGACAAAAAATGGAACTGGACGCCGGAGTGCCAGTCGGCATTTAAGCAGTTAAAAGATGTACTAACATCAGATTTATTTCTGATTCATTTCAATCCAGAACAAGAGATTATTGTCGCAACCGACGCAAGTGCTTATGGAATAGGGGCATGCATTCTACATAAAATGCCAGATTGGTCCACTAAAACCGATCGCCCATGCGTCGAGAACCTTACTGCTAGCCGAGAAGAATTATTCCCAAATTGAGAAGCAAGCACTGGGGATCATATTCGGGGTTACAAAATTCCACCGTTTTTTACATGGTCGAAAATTCAAATTACAAACTGATCACAAGCCGCTTATAACCATTTTCGGTTCAAAAAAAGGGATACCAACTTACTCAGCCAACAGACTGCAAAGATGGGCGACCATCCTGCTAAATTACGATTTCAGTATGGAATTTCTTGCATCTGCGAAGTTAGGTCATGCTGACGGATTGTCGCGATTAATCCCGAAATCAAGGGAACCGCTGGAGGACACAGTAATAGCGTCACTACAAAGTGAAAAGGACTATACACAAATACTGTGCAATACGATCAGGGAATTACCAGTGACTTTGAAAGATATAATAAGGGAGGCTGAAGAAGATAGTTTCATCAAAGAAACGAAACAAAAAATGCAATCAGATGAATCGGCGGCGGAAGTTTATTCTATGTGCAATGAGGTACTGTTGTACCGAGAAAGGGTGGTAATCCCAGCCACGTTGAGAAAAACAATTTTAAAAGATTTTCATACGGGGCACCCTGGGGCTACTAGAATGAAGAGCCTCATGAGGTCCTACGTTTACTGGTAGAGCATGGACACTGATATTGAAGACATGGTAAAGTCGTGTAAGGGATGCGCATTGGCTGCAAAAGCGCCCCCAATACAATTTAGCCCGTGGCCTAAAGCTGACCATCCATGGTCAAGGATACACGTGGACTTTGCAGGTCCATTGGAGGGAAACTATTACTTAATAGTTGTTGATAGCTTTTCAAAATGGCCTGAGGTATTTAGATGCAAGAGTCCAACGACGGATTTTACAATCAGTGCTCTTCACGAATTGTATGCTAGGTTTGGTGTGGTCGATTGTTTGGTGTCGGACAATGGCACGCAATTCACGTCAGCAGATTTTAAAAGTTTCTGCGAGGATTTCCAGGTCAACCACATAACAACGCCAACCTATCATCCTCGATCGAACGGTCAGGCAGAAAGGTTCGTGGACACGCTAAAAAGAGCCCTGAAAAAAGCTAAAGGAACGCCCTCAGGAAAGGCGTTACAACAGTTTTTACAGGTGTACCGAATTACACCAAATGAAAGCGCTCCATCAAAGATGTCGCCGGCAGATTAATGTTTGCGAGGAAAATTAGGCCGGTCTTCGAGAAACTTTTGCCTAAACAGGTAAAACCGCCGAATACTACAGTTCCTAAAAAGAGGTATTTACCTGGGGAAAAGGTATTTTTCCAGGTACACAAAAATAATAGTATGATGTGGGAACTAGGAAAGGTCAAGCAGAGGATCGGGCGGATGGTTTACATAATCGAAGGTCCAAAATTCACTCACAAGAAGCATTTGAACCAAATTCGGAAACGTGTCACTGATGACGACAGACAACCTCCTGTTGAACAAGAAGTAATGGACCATATATATGACACGTTCGACCTGGTAACACCACAAGCAGCCGAACAACGCCGGTCTTCCAGAAAAAGAAAAAGGATCAATCCCATAGAGATCAATCCCAGGAAAAAGAGCTATACGATCATTCCAGGGGAATGAAAAGCTCGGGAGGGGGGTGTTGTGGGGTACAAATCACCCCTATTGAAGAACTAATGGAAGCAACCATCTATAATAAATACCATGGTTGCAAAGACTCAAACAGAGGACATTCCTATTCATGTTTTACCGCATGGTAGGAATCCGGTCATCTCCTACCACATTTAGTGGCGTTACTGTATTGCTATGAATAAATACATTGTATATTTTAACCTGTCACAATTTGTGGTTGTTATCTTTGTGACCCCTAGCACGGGTCTACAACAGTAAATAACACCCTACTTGAGAGTCCAACATTCAAAGTCATCGGCCTTACATTCACAGGTAACATGCACTGGAACAAATACATAGAAGACACTGCCAAGGCTACTGCAAAGAAGGTGGGATCTCTCGACTGTGCTGGTAAACTTCTACCACTAGACATTATCCTATATCTCTACAAAGCCACCATTCGCCCATGCATGGAGTATTGTTGCCACATATGGGCTAGTGCACCATCCACCAGTCTTTCCCTCTTAGATAAGGTCTAAAAAAGAGTCGCCAACTTAATAGGTCCCTCACTATTTACTAAGCTGCAGCCTCTGTCCCATCGCCGCAATGTTTCATTCTTGTGCTTGTTTTACAAGTACTTCAATGGATTGTGCTCCGATAAACTTGTTGCTCTGGTTCTATATCGACGTAAATACACTAGACCAAAACGTAAATACACTCGACCAAAACGTATGTGAACAGTAATTTTGCTGCACAGCTCTCAATCTAGGATGACCCCCCCCAAACTTTCATCCTAATTCTAAGTATCCCCTTACGCTACAGTGGTGTCCTGCCTCGTTTGGGGTGAACTATAATAACAAAATTGTATTTCCGAGGAATATATCGGATGGATCTAGAAAATGAAAACAATTCTGCTATGTTGTTCAATAAATACTATTTAAGTATTAAAGTACGAAGAGTCAAAAAGGCAATTATTATATTATGAAGAAAAATGGGCCACGTGTAACGAAAATAAATTCTATTTTTTTGTATGATAAATATATATATGTGAAAAGTAAATAAAGAAAATAATTATTATATCGTATTTAATTCTAACATAAGAAAAATAAATTCTGATATATATATATATATATATATATATATATTTACATATATATATATACACATATATTTATATATATCAACAGAACTGAAAAATAATAATAATATATGAATGTAAGTGTGTTACGTGTAACAAAACTAAATTCTATTTTAGTCATGTATGATTTAAAATAAATGAAATCAATTTTATCTGATATGTATATTGTGGTAACAATCCAAAGCAAAAAAATATAATTATCTGACAACATTTGTAATGTATATTAATGTAGACAATAAATGTGGTCAATAACTACTGTTTTAGTCACGTAAATTATATTTTAGAACGTATGTAGTATTAAAATGAAATAAATTCTTCTGATCTGATACATATACTGTGTTAATGGTACAATTGAAATGTTAATTAAGAAAAAACTGTTTTAATTTAATGTTTGTAATGTGTATTAATTGAGAAAATAAAGTTGGTCAATAATTACTATTTTACTCACGCAAATAGATGATGAGTATATCGTACGGAGCTTGAAAATTAAAACAATTCTGATGTGTTGGTCAATAAATACTAATAAATACTAATATTAGTCAAGTATGAGTGTAAGAAGAAGAAGTCTAATTATTCCGTATGGCTCACGTGTATGATTTCTTTTAAGAAAAGTGTACAATGAGAAATCGTATTTTCGCTCAATGGTTATAATACGTACGGTTATAGGGAATTAATTAATGTATTAATTCAAAACTACGAATGTACTGTTTGTCAATGGAAACATGTATTTATTAGGATATTATGTGTACAGAATATACAATTATCAATTATTTTAAAACACTAAAATTACTTACGTACGTGTTTACGGTTGAAAGAATAATGGTATGTAGAAAGGGGGAACGTGTTTGTTTATAATTCTACTGAATACGGGAATAGATCTTGAGACATTAATGAAAACAAAGCCGTAACGCGTAGAATATCAAATCTGTTTATCTGATATCCTTATGTATCGTTTTTGTTTACTAAATATTGTGATTATAAAAAATAAAACTATTATGATATCGTATTTAAGTAGAAATGCAGTAAAATTATGAAATGAATGAAAACGGGTAAAGTTTAACGAATAAGTTCTTTTAAGAAGAGAGTACAATGATGAACATTAATATCGTTGTTCTGGCACGTATTCTGTAAATGCCCGAAATTATAGATTGAATGTTGTGGTTTGGATAATTGTTTTATTATAGTTATTTCACAAGTACGAATGTAGTGCCTGTTAGAAAAAAGAAATCAGTGGATATTATTTGTACGAATAATATTCATAGGAAATATGCAATACATTGGATATTATTTGTACGAATAGTATTTATATTAAATATGCAATACGCGTTTACGGTTGAAAGAATATCAACGTGTTCGTTTTAAGTAGAGCGAACACTAAATTAAGAGTAAGTCAAAGAAAATCGTTATGCGCATAATATTAACAGAATGTTAATTGGTTATTCTTATGTATTGTTTTGTTTGTGAAGGCTGTAACCGGTGTTTCCAATATTAATTCCGTATTTAATATTTTCGGTCGTGTATATCAACACGTGGTAGTAGTAAAATGTTAGGGGTTAATAAGTATGCTACCCTCTGTTTGGATTACGTGTTTGGGAGAGTCAGACGTAGAGGTCTAATAATAGTATTTAATGTTTGAGGATGACATCCAGTGAACATTTCTTGAGACACGCTTACGTGAAGTAGTTATGAATTTCGTAGCGTATGATGCTTTTGTTTGTTTGTCTAGTGTAGTCAAAGTTACAGGGTAAAACAGTCTACTTTATATATATATATATATATATATATATATATATATATATATATATATATATATATGAAATGAAAAAGGAAAAACCAAAGGATATTTTTTTTATATATTCATCAACGTTTCGTCTTTATTTGTAAGACTTCTTCAGGATGATAATTTTAAGAAAAATGTCATGCAAGTGCATCGAAATATTGGGTTGACATGATGGGTTGATGAGAAAAAGTAGTAGCTGTGGCTACTGAGAGCGCTGAACCAAGGTCCAGACTAAGAGAAGTCAGTCAGTGGCAGAGAGTGAAAAGAGGAGGGAAGGGGGAAATATGTGTCTTTGGTATGTAGGTAGTCTCATAGTTTTAGAAAAAGATTTGAAGAAATGAAGATAATTTGAAAGTAGGCGGGGTGGGTAAGAGTGTGAAAGAAATAGTCGAAAGGGTGAGATGGGTGAGGGGGAGAGAGGATATTTTGTTGTGGTTAGGTGTGAAATATTTAGAGGGTAGGAGTATTGACCAGTTGGCTGTGTCAGGAATGTGTGAATATAAGTGAGTTAGAAGGAAAGTGTTGAAATGTGCTGTGAACATGACAATGAAGGGGAGGAAAAAGAAAGAGAACGAGAAAAATGATATTAATTTTGGCGAGAAATAGGTGAAATGTAGTTTTGTGCAGGCAGTGTTGATGGTTTGAATATAATTGAGAGCAAAAGCGGTTTAAATATCTAAATATTTGTGAGGATGTGTTCATTGGTGAGGCTGTTATTTGTGGTTAAGTGGTTTAGATTCGTAGTGAATGAAAATGTATGCGAGTAGGAGTTTGTGCGTGAGTGTGTATGCGGGGATTTGTATATAAGTACAATTGAGAACGAAGAGAAGAACGGTTAGCCAAGATCTAGGTTTAGTTTTTGTTCGGTCAGTATAATTTTGCTTATGAAGGGGGATAAGTTGTAGAAGCCATTTCGTTGTCTGATGGTGTTGGAGTCTGTGATTAGTGCTGTTTCCAGTAGTCTTCGCTGAGCTTTGTTATGAATGTTTGGTGATTTTGGCCTGTTCAAATTTGAAAGCATGATTGTGCTCTAACACATGGGAAAAAGTGCACTGAGAGAGTTATTCTTTTTTATGTCCTTTTTGTGTTCGCTCAATCTTTTTTTTCAATTCACGTTGCGTTTCCCCCACGTAAATTTGATGGCAGTTGTTGCATGGGACAGTATATAAGCTGGCATGGGATGTGGATTTTTTTAGAAATGTCTTGCTGTGTTTAATGTTTGTTTATGTATATATATATATATATATATATATATATATATATATATATATATATATATATATATATATATATATGTGAGAGTAGTCGGGCTACAATTGCAAGAATACGTTAGTAAAAATATAAAATCAGATTAAAAAACAGATTATAAGATTTTTACTAACAGATGGTTTAAATTGTAGCTCGACTACTTTCACAAATGCATACGCTCGACAGCGTGTTGCAACAGAGTCCCTGACATTAAAGCTATAACACGATTACCAACATGAGGACTCATCGGCATTCTTTGTTTCGTCGGCGGCATTGGCGATAGATAGATCTCAACCATAAAAAAGAAAAACATGTCTATTCACTGAGAAAGGCATGTCTGCCGAAATATATTTGATTAAAATTACAAAATAAATGTTTCATTTATTTGGAAAATAAAATCTCGCATCTTATAATCTGTTTTTCTAATCTAATTTCATTTCATATATATATATATATATATATATATATATATATATATATATATATATATATATATATATATATATATATATATATATACATATATATACACAAGGCCTGTCTAAAAAGTATTCGACCTTAGGCCAGAAAAATATTTCAAATACGTGATGGGGTTGGGACCCAAATCCCCTTTAAAGTAGGCCCCTCGTGCTTGCACACACTTAGCCCATCAATCCATCCACTGCCAGAAACACTTCTGGAAGTCTTTTTTTGGAATGGTGTTCATCATCGCCGTTATCTGGCCGCTCATCAGCGAAGAGTGACCAGCGTTCTGGCAGGCCCTAAACTGCTCAGCGTGCAACTGTTGTTGAGAGGGTGCGAAATTTGGTGATGGAAGATCGTCGTTCCACCGTGCGGGAGATCGCCCAAGAGGTCAGAGTGAATAAAGATTCCGCATATGCAATTTTGTGTGATGATTTGAACATGCACAGAGTGGCTGCGAAATTTATGCCCTAGTTGTTGTTGCAGGAACAGAAGGACCTTTGTTTTCTAAGTTACACAGGACCTTCAGAGTCTCCAAGGCCAAAAAAAGCGCGACAGGTTTGAAGTAAAATCAATGTGATGCTGACTGTCTTCTTCGATATCCGTGGAATTGCGCATCACGAATACGCAACGGAAGGACAAACAGTGACAAAGGAGTACTATCAAAATGTTTTCCGACGTCTCCGTGACGCAGTTCGGCGCAAAAGACCAGACATATGGACGGCGAAAAACTGGCAATTGCATCACGACAACGTCCCAGCACATTCATCCCAATTGATCCAACATTTCCTGTCCAATCATGGAATTCTAGCCGTTCGCCAACATCCCTACCTTCCAGACATGGTCCTTTACGACTTCTGGATGTTTCGAAAATTGAAGACGCCGCTGAAATGTTCCCGTTTTGAGACTAGAGAAGAGATAATGCGGAACGCGACGGCGGTGATAAACACCATTCCCCAAAAAGTCTTCCAGAGGTGTTTCTGGCAGTAGATGGATAGGTGGGCTAAGTGTGTGCAAGCACAAGGGGCCTACTTTGAAGGGGAGTAGGGTGCCAACACCGTCAGATATTTGACATATTTTTTCTGGTCTAAGCTCGGATACTTCTTCGTCAAGCCTCTATAATAAGTTAATGTAGTTTGCTTGAAGCATTGTTTAGTGTGTATATAAAGGTCATTTATAGGAGGTAATATATTGCAGATGTGTTTGAGGTAACCACTAACTGAAACAAATTAAGACATACAGGTTGAATGAGTTTTAGAAATGTTAACCTTTTATTAATATATATTTTTTATATTACAATCTAAATTACCGTCAGTTCGGTTCTATCAAGGTTTCGTATGACATAAAATTTCGGAAAAAAATTCCCATCCTCATATGTGTGTTAAACTTAAATTCAAACGTGCATAGCTAAACTATAGCCATGAGAATATAGTCATTTCACCAGGGTAGGATAATTTGAAACGTGTAAACAGACTTGAAACCATATGTTAGAACGGAAGTTGTTTTGAATGAAGTTGTTGGCAGCATACTAGTAACCGAATGACTGAATATGCAATTATATTCTAATTGAGCGCTTTTCCTACCAATCGATCCGTTTCATTCTTTCATTTTGTTTTGCTGAAACGCATTCATTTTTTCCGATGTCTTTCATCTATTGCCAAAGATGCTAATCCCAACAGCATATTAAAATATGTATTTCGGATCGGCATCTTGTCTTCTCCTTCATACTTCTTCCGCGGCATGTATCAGGACTAATGATTGACCAAGGAAATCGTTGAATATTCCTACGATTGAGTTATTTAATTTTTAAATTCATCTGCATCCGGGTGAATTAGTTGCATCATGCAATACTAGGAATATTTTCCCATTGCATTTTAATTGATCTAAGCGCCCACGAGGACAGAATATCGAACGGGCTGAAGTAAATCATCGTGTCACATTGCCTAATTATCTACTTTTAAAGTTCATTCACATCCATTATTCAATCACTTCAAGTTATTCAAATCATTACCTTTATTCCCACCAGTAACTGTGCGCGTGTGTTGCCATCATCTAAGGACTAAGTCAATTTCGTAGCTACAATCAAAACTATCAAATTAATTCTTTATTAAAGCTTATCAAATTGATTCTGTAAGTAATAAAGTAATTAATTCAACACATTTTAAAGAAAAGTAATGTTTTATTAAACCAGTCACAACTTGATCGTCCAGTTCTGCAAAGTAAAAAAATGTGAGAAGCAGAGAGAGAGAGAGAGAGAGAGAGAGAAGGAGAGAGAGAGTGGGGACTCATTTTATAAGCTAATTGCTTAGTTATTTAACGTTTATCAGACCATACGAAAACACGTCTTATAAATCCAACCTTCCACACAAGATGCCCAATTATTATCGGCCACGCTCCTCTCTGTAACCATGCCTGACGTAATATCAGCGACCTCCTTTTCCACAATGTTCGCTTATACAATAAGATCACCTGTTTGAACTCTGTTGATCTTTGGTCTACAGAAAAGCTTGTCTAATCGCTAATGTATCTACTAGCTAACGTGCCCACCTTAATATTCCATAACAACTAAACACCAACTGCTTTTCTTTAACCTGGCTATTTATAAAAGGCAAATATCTACTGACACGTAATTTTTCTCAACAAATCAAAGCCTTTAGTATCAGTACTACCAAAGACTCCTTTCCATTCTTTTTTCTTCAAAACACCCTTTCTTTTATTTCTTTGTGTTTGTTCTTCATCACCCATCACATGTAAACCGAACTCGCAATTCTTGTCTGACTCCAATGGTTATTAAATCTATTTCTACGAATTCCTAATTTATAAAACGATGGTCATCATATAAAGAAATATTTAATTATTGATAAATCCATACGAATAGCCACTAGGCGTTGGCATCGTTTGGCTTCGAATAATACCTGATTTATAGAATATTCAAAGAAGCCTGATAATTTAACAATGCAGACTTGATTGATTGCCAATTAATTTATACTTTCGAATTTGTTCGATTATTTCATTTTTTCACCAGGGTTCGACATGTTTATGGAAAACTTAAAATAAAAACAAATAAAATATTCCTTTTACGGTTTTTAGAAACAACGAACATTCTCTGAAACAGTACCGGTGCGATGAAGAATTTATAGATTGGCGATTTTTTGTAGTTTCTAATTGCAAATGTGTTTTACAATGTAAATAACTGAATCGTCCGTTACCTACACAATTAAGCAAAGGCAACATTTAGTACTGGCCAATGTATACGTGGAATACCATGAAGTACGAACAGCATAACACAGTGTCCTTCCTAGATCTGTTGATAACTCGCACTGGATAACGGTTCAGGTCATACATATATAGAAAGTCAAGTTTAACTTGACTGTACCTAAACTTAAATTCCCACCATCCATATATTGTAAAGAATGAATCGTTCGTTATCTACAGCATCAAACAAAGGCAACCTAAAGTGACACTAATACCTACCAAGAGAAGATTGACAACGAAAGAGAAACCTTCCATCGAAATAACTATGCAGAGAGCATGATATTGGCTCTGAAAAATCTTGATAAAACCTGAAAGGACGCTACTCAAAGACTCACCACAGTCTTTCAACGATATACAATGAGCTTTAAAAAAATCAAATGATATGTAATTCATGTCGCATCAAGACAGTATTCAGCAGCGACTCAACTCTCTGGAAACAGTTAACCTGAGTCAATCCTCCCGCAGAAAAACTCATGACAAAGAATCAGATATATTCCATTTAATGTAAATATGGAAAAATATATAAATATGAGACATACCGCTACGTAAATGTAAAGTAGAAAAACGTCGGAAAGCCGTAAAACGCAAAGATATAAAATAGTAGGGTATGGCTGATCATGTATGGAGGGAAAAGGGAAACCATCTGCCTTTGTGGGACGAAACAATAATTATAGATTGAAGAAAAGGAGGAGAGTTAAACGTCTCAAAGAAGCAGCGTATGTGTTGGGCGACAATGGCATAAAAAATGGACCAATTATAGAATTAAATATGAAAACCAAATAATTTTGTTGCTGCCATCCGTCTGTCTCAGGAGAAAATGGAGTTCTGCCCCTCGGATTTGTCCGTTGCTGAATTGCAGCGTTTGCTGTGGCTGTGCAAGTCTATCTTGGATCGACAGGCTCTGCTGCAGTTGCAGATGTAGATGGTGTCTAGTTGCGAAGGTTCTGTTGCTACTGTCTGTGCTCTCTCCTCTCCCCGCACTGCTGGTTTCCCCTATTCCTAACTCCTCTTGTAGTATGCATTTAAAGCTCTTCTCAACGATCCTCAGCGACGGACTCCCAGCCTGTTGAGTCGATGCCACCTGTCCCTCATGTCTCGCTTGCAGACATCCTGGTAGCGTAGGACAGGTCTTCCTGCTGGTCTGGAGCCGGTTGCAAGCTCACCATAAAGAATATCCTTTGGGATCCTCCCATCGTCAATTTGCCTGGCATGACCAAGGCACCAGAGTCGTCGTTGGGTGAGCAGGACTCTCTTGTTTGGGATGTGGTCCTGTCAGGGGGCGATTCCTAGAGTTCTTCTGAGGTTGCGCAGGTGGAAGGTGTTGAGTTTGTTCTCTTAGCGGGAGTAGAGGTACCAATATTTACTGTCGTAGAACAGCGTGCTGAGTACGCAGGCCAGGTACACATTCATCTTGGTATTGGTGGTCAGCATCTTGTTAGTCCAGACTCTCTTCATCAAGCTAGCCATGGCTTTTACCGCCTTGTCAATACATTTGTGGAGTTCTGTTTCCAGGGAGAGATTGCTGGAGATGATGGAGCCGACATATTTGAAGTCTTCGACAACCTCGAGGGTGTAGTCGCCAATGATTATGCTTGGGGTACTGCTTACATCTTGACCGAGGTTGTTAGTCTTTTTTTCAGCTGATGGTCATGTCAACCACTTCTAAACGAATCTCCCGAGTGGATAAGTATATTGTACACACACACACACACACACACATATATATATATATACACACACACATATATATGTGTGGATAACTGTATGGATAGCTATATTAGTTATGGTTCTGTGCATTTCTGGCATGTCCACTTTGCCTTCTGACGCTTTTAAAATGGGTTGGGTTGTTGATGATCGCCTTAGACGCCTCTGCCGGGAGTGCCGACGGGGCTGCCCAAGCCTTTTTTTGGACGAAAGAGTGCTCTTCCTTTAGGGCGCTGGCTTTTCAATCTTCATTTTCCGACCTTGTGTCACATTTAGATACCAGTAAATAAATTAAAAAAATAACAACGTCGTCTCATTTCCATTCTGACGGACAACTAACAACAGGTACTGCTACTACTTCTACAAAATCTCTTGACAAGGCTAGGTTTCTAGCGAAATGATCGCAAAACGAAAAAGTAAATACATGAAAGTTAAAATGAAAAAAATCTGTCTTGATTTTTATTTTTATTATTATATTCTGCATCCTATGTGCTCTAGGCGTTTGCCTCAATTTTATGATATATATATATATATATATATATATGTATATTAATTTTAAGTAAATAATATTAAATTATTTTTACCTACATACCAACGTTTCAAGCTTTCGCACTCATCAGTGTAGGGAGTGATAATCTCAGACAGTCGCAAAGTTCGAACCCCTGCTACAGAATCAACCTAGATCCTGCAAGCAAGCGTCAAGAAAGGCATTTAAGTTCTATTTATGCGAAGAGAGGCACATGTAGAAAGACTGACTAGAGTATTCAACGAACGTTGTCGGAATAAGTCCCGTGTCCCAGCGTTGCCTGAGGTAAATCGAAAAGAATTATTTTACGTTAAAAAAGTAAATGCCCACTTCCCACATTCATTTTTGTTTGTACTCAGATTCTGGCAAATTGGAAGGACACCCTCTATTATCCAAACTCTATCCTCCGTCTTCGTTTTTCTCCCTTGTAAATACCACTCCCAGTTAGAGATTTATCTGCTTGTTTTCGGTTGTGAACAGACCGGAAAACAGTGATCGGTCTATTATTTAGATAGGGTTGAGAGAGAGACAGACAAAAAAGAAAGGGGGTGTTATAATCGTTTTAATCGCTGGCGGTCATTTTTTTGTTTATATTTTGTCATAATTTTTGTAATAAAAGTCGTTAAAAAACCGGGTGGTGGTGGCGGGATATTTTATATTTATTCATGTTAAGAAGAAATCCTCTATGATAAAGGAACTGTTTGATTATTTTGATTGCGGGATATTCCACAATTAATATAGTTAAGTAAATAAAAGCAAACGGCTATTTATATAACGGAAATGTAGTATTTTATTCTCTGACAAATAATGCAAGCAAACATTTATAGTAATTAATTTGATAGTAATTAATTTTGTTTAATTTATTAGACATATTGTTTTATTGTTTTTGTTAATGACGTAGGATCCAATAGAGAATATTTCCGAAGAAAGTATTTTTTATTCGTTCTACGAAGAAATACCACTGTTTATTTTGTTGCGAGAGCATGCATTTCGAGCTTTTTGGCTTATACATTTTCGACAGCAATGAATGTCGAACGTTTTTTTTTGTTTTAATAACCTTTATTTCTTTTGTACTTCTGCATTTTACAGACCGTGGTACTTTTTAGTAAGGATTTTCAAGTTGAATTCGAATTTTTACGGTATATTGAGACTATAGTTGCAGGAGAAAAATCAAGATTACTTTATATAATATATATATATATATATATATATATATATATATATATATATATATATATATATATATATATATATATATATATATATATATATATATTACGCCATTTTGAGAGTGGCACACTAGTTGACTATAGTCGGTCACGTAGGCATGACGAACACTCAAAATAAGATTGCCCATAACTTTTATTGGACGGAAATGACTAGGGATGTCAAAAGATTCTGTAATAGTAGCTTGTGTAGGCTCTCTATCGCGAATTAGGGCTCGAACACAAATATATCATAACTATGGTTTGTTCATCTACTCGGTACCCAGATATAACCCGCCTGAGATAAATATTTCAGTAAAGAATTAAGGTTATAACTTGAATGTTAGAAATAACAAAGTATTTAGGCGTATCAGCCACGTGTGACTGACATGCACTGTCAGCCATATAAGATCAGCCAAATAGAAGTTGTCACTTGGGTTTTTGCACTTGGAGAGCTGATAGAAATTAATATTGGAAACGGTGTTACTGGAGAAAAGTATACCAAATAACGAAATTCCGGTCGCGAGCACATTGTTTCCGAGTTCAGTATTAAAAAACGGTGTTGTTGGAGAAAAGTATAGCAAATAACGAAATTCCGGTCGCGAGCACATTGTTTCCGAGTTCAGTATTGAAAACGGTGTTGTTGGAGAAAAGTATAGCAAATAACGAAATTCCGGTCGCGAGCACATTGTTTCCGAGTTCAGTATTGAAAACGGTGTTGTTGGAGAAAAGTATAGCAAATAACGAAATTCCGGTCGCGAGCACATTGTTTCCGAGTTCAGTATTGAAAACGGTGTTGTTGGAGAAAAGTATAGCAAATAACGAAATTCCGGTCGCGAGCACATTGTTTCCGAGTTCAGTATTGAAAACGGTGTTGTTGGAGAAAAGTCTACAACGTTATAATCTAGTTGCAAACACGTTGTTGCATAACGAATTCCAGTAGCAAACGCGTTGTTTCAATCAACGGAAACCATTTTTCCCTCCGTTTTTCCGTTTTTATTTCGCCATGAAGGAATACTTAGCAAACGGTAAATTTAAGAAAGAGTAAGTTTTGCCAAGCGGATGTTAGATACATTGGTCATGTAGTGGATTACGGAAACGTAACTACAATTAATGCAAAAAAAACCCGAATACGATTAAGGATTATCCATCCCCTTAAATGCATAAGAGATTATACGATTTCTTGGATTAACAGGCTACTACGGAAAATGTTGCAAGAATTTTGCAAGTGTAACTGCACCGATAACTGGATAACTGACATTTTGATAAAGAGAACCAAGTTTAAATTGCCTGAAGAATGCCAGAAAGCATTCGAGAATATCGTAAGGTTGCTGTGCACTGAGTCATTCGAAAAGCACTCGAGTTTCATCAACCATTCTGCCTCGCGGTAGATCATAGCAACTGAGAAATCGAAACAATATATTTACAAGATGACGACAATAGACTATTACAACCACATTGTTAATATTCAAATCGATTTAATGCCTGCCAGAGGTTATATACGACAATGATAAAAAGCGGCGTTAGAACTCATGTCAAGCTTGCAACATTTTAAAATATAAAATCTACAATGGTATATACTGATAATAATTCGTTCAGGCGCTTTTACCAGGGAATGGCGACGGGCTGCTAAGGCATTTTTTTTAGGCCAGAGTGAGCTAATCCTATTGCACTGGCTCTTCAACTTAACTACTAACCTTGTGTCTAACCTGATGGAGATGTAAATAAAATAGGATGAAGGATAAAAATAAAAAGTAGTTAACTAGAGCCTAACATTAGGAGAATAAAATAATTCAACATATAAAAGGTTCTGAGAATGTATGCGAAGATGCCCGCTCTAAATGTTAAAGAATAAGGAAACTTTTGTTCATTCTGAAAGTCTTTTGCTTTATTTTGAAAACAAAAACTTTGGCAGGTTTTAGATAATTCGGCTTTATTGCCAGTTCGCCCATTAAATGTTTTAGATGGTGGGAGGAAGGTCGACTGAGACAAAGAGTTGTAGAAGGAAGAGAGTAGAGGGAATAGTTGTAGTAGCAGTAGCAACGTAAGAGAAAGAGTGTAAGAAGATGCGGTAAATAAATAAATGACATAAATAAAGCAGAAAATGAAATATGTTAGTGCACTGACTCGTAATTTACTCAACAATTTAAAGCACTTATGACGGGTTCCCTAAACATGTTCCATAAACTACCGAAAAAGTAAATGTACGTCTATTTAATTGCCGCCAAAATCGCTTTAGGACACTAATATATCTTATGACCTAAAAAAATGCCACGAATGGAATCGTTAATAAAAATACATTTCTTTTTGTAAATCCAACCATATTTGGTACAAATACACTTCAGTCTATGTCTGACTTGTCTACCACTCGACATGCAGAAATTTAAGTGTAATATGAACAAATATCTCGCTGACTCACTCCTTACTTAAAATACCCCCCTATAATTTCTGGCCCCTAATCCACAGTAGTCGCTTACGCTTCAGTGGCAATGTACCTTGTCTGAGGTGAACATAAGTACCCCCCCCCCAAAAAAAAAACTCGTTAATAAAATTCACAATCCTTTCTACAATAAAACCACATATGTCTGACTTGTTCAGCAAGTTTTAGTCATGAATATCCAACTGTCTTTGTTTTTCAGTCATGATCAATACTGAACGCTCCCTAGTCGTCGTTCAAAAGTTTGGGGGCAGACGAAGGGATATTGTAAGAAATGCACAGTGGTTTAAACAGAATAAGGCAACTCTGCACGTTTCAATTGCCGCGTTGCAAAGGATGCGAAGACATTTTGGTGATCGTCTCATCAGTAGGAGATGTGATCCGGAATGGGCTTCACACTCACTAGACCTTTATCCCAAAGATGCTTATCTGTGAGGTTATCTAAAAGATAATGTCTATCGCAACAATCCCCAGACTATCCTGAACTGAAGAAGAATATCACAACCCAAATCAGGACAATGCAAAGAGAGGTGTGTGTCAGAGTTGCATTTTTTGGGGGTCACTCTGTAAAATGTAAAGACTACAATCGAAAGAAGTGGTGCGTCGTCTCGTATTTATGTGATACAACACCAGATTAAATAATAATTGAGAAACAGGAAAAATGTTTCACAGCTTGTAATTGAAACCTGATTGCAAGACTGAATGGTCATTTCTTTACCGTTATGTCGATCTAATAAACGTTATAAATTGTCTGTTAAATTGCCCTCTTGAGAGTGAACGAAGAAAGTTTATTTTTTGTCAAATCGCAGCATAACCTCCCACCCTCCCTTCTTACTCTCTGTTTCTTTCTCAATACATATTACTAATAAAGACTTCGTGTCTGTCTTAAGCCGAAACTTTACTGTTACTATCTTTTAATGCGCAATAAAGTTTAGTATACTATTTGCGAACTCGTGTACTATCTTTTAATGCTCAATTCAGCTGGTGGGTGGTGTAGTATCTGTTCTGTTGGAATGCTCCAATCCACACTGACATTACCTCTTCCTTTGCGAGGCAAGTGCCGTGCAGTATATGTTCGTTCATCATATATACTAACCAACATATATGCGTTCCCTCGTCGAATATTTTTGCTAGTTTAAATAAATCAGGGAATCATTCGTTTTTCATGGAATTTTAAATATTTATTTATAAAAATATTTATTTTTGCTGTCGAGTTTATTTGATATATATTTATACAACACTACATTAAATATTAATTGAGAAATCAGAAACACAAGGAGTGGAATAAAAATAAGCATAAACAAGGCCATTATCAGTAAGAAAAGTTCGTTCACTATTTATATTTAACTGACTTTTAGAACTTATTTTCCTGATTCAAAAAAACTAACTCGAGCCCAATGACTGACCGAACGGATAGCGATTTTTTCTAATATATATATATATATATATATATATATATATATATATATATATATATATCACTCTATAAGTAAGAGCAATGTGTATTTATTTGCATGTATATTCGCCCTGTCACACAAAATTTAGCCCCCCTCAAAGAAAATAAAAGTATTCAAGGGAATTGAGAAAGCAGCAAAAAGCCTTCAATCTATTTCCATGATTATATGAGTTTTTCTTTCGTTTTTAATTTTGATGTCTATACCGATATATACATTTTTTATTTTTTTAACTTTCCAATTTTAGAGGTTTTCTTTATTTTTTCGATTCTTTTTGTGATTCAGACGTTTTTTTTAGATTAGTGTGTATATATATATATATACATATAATATATATATACATATAATATATATATATATATATATATACATAAAATATATATATACATATAATATATATATATATACATATAATATATATATATATATATATATATATATATATA
>OY744519.1:137001789-137061789 GCA_963556195.1 Sepiola atlantica
TATATTGAGCTTCATTTT
Organism: Sepiola atlantica; assembly: GCA_963556195.1. Classification (NCBI taxonomy): domain Eukaryota; kingdom Metazoa; phylum Mollusca; class Cephalopoda; order Sepiida; family Sepiolidae; genus Sepiola; species Sepiola atlantica. The sequence continues at coordinate 137,001,808 of OY744519.1, forward strand.
TATCCGGATGTTTACTAATTAAAGATATTAGTTGCTGGTTATATCTTTTGTTGTATTAACCTTATATATATATTTTAACAAAAATTATTTTAATAATTTTTAATAATAATTTTCATATTTTTCAAACATTTGAACTTTGGTTTTTTCGAAAGTGAATTACATTGATAAACGCGCAAAGCTAGTTAAATATAAAACATTAAAAAGACAAAATCCTAAATGAGTCTTTGTGTATGCTATATATGCCTTTACCCCCTCCCTCTCTCTATTTCACTATTTCTCTTTCAAGATATGGGTTAAGTAGTATTACCACTCGTGGTTATATTCCCTTCTGTTAATAATGGACTATTCCAATCTTTTTATTCTTTCCTTTCTGTATTAAGTTAGAGTGTTAATAAACAGGGAGAGAGAGAGAGAGAGAGAGAGAGAGAGAGAGAGAGAGAGAGAGAGAGAGAGGGAGAGATAGAGATAAGGAGAGAGAGACATCCAGATAGATAGTCAGAAGCAAATATGAGAGATACCGTATAAAGTAAGAGGGAGGTCAAATAACATACAGTGAGAGAGGGTGAAAGTGATAGATAGAAAGTCAGTAAGAGATGGGTAATTTGGTGAGTTAATTGCAAATTACGGCTAATTAGAAAAATTAAAATCGAATCTTCTTAAACGTAACTAACCCAAAAACTGAGGAATAATTTAACATGTATTTTCGTGATTAAGATATAGAGAAAAGGGCTTGGGGAAACAAAGCTTTGTAATAAAATAAAATTATTTAGATACTGTCCATTGGTCGGTCTGTCACGGTTAAGCTTCAAATAGTATTTTGGATTTTAAATAATATTTCGTTGGTCTGTCATGCTTCAGGTTTAAAAAGCATTTTCATCGCAAAACAAGCATGTTAAATGGATGTATCTTATTGTAGATGCCGTAGGTTCGTCACACTTTAGTAGTTTGAAACATAGACGCATACAAGCATCTGTACAAAAGTATATATCCATTCGTAAGTCTGTCTGTAATGCTTAAGTTTGAAATAGCATTTTCATCGCTAAACGCGTAGATTCAATGGACGCATCTTATCGAGTTCGGTTCTCTTACTTTTGCTATTTAAAACGTCCATTTTCTCCCCTTTTCCTTTTCTCCCTCATACGCCCACTCTTCAAACAGTATGTGTGTGTCTCCATCTTCTCTCTTTCCAACTCACTCTCTCTCTCTCACTTTCCATCAATCTCTCTCTCTCTCTCTTTCTATCTCTCTTTCTATCGCCTTCTCTCTCTTTACATCTCACTCCCTTTATTTGTCCTTCATGTTTCAAATCGACGGAAGAGATGAAACGTAATACACGACCGTCTCACATGAACCAAACAAACGACGTTCACACTACGCCGTCAAGAATGAGTGCGCGCTGTAACAAGTTTTAAATAGAACAAAAAAGTATCATTCGATACCTTCCCACTCAGTTATAAATGGTGAGCGTCATCTTGCTATAAAATAAAATCGTTCAAAATTTTTTTTTATGAAACGAAGAGACCGCAAAGAAGTTTAGGTAAAATATAAAAAAAAATCCCAAACACGATTGATTTAACAACGTATATAACTTCATTTGTATATTAATCTTGTACTTAATTTTTATTTTTATATTTTCGAGTATGCTAAAAAAATACTCGGTGCGCAAAACGAATTTTCTTCATTTATGATATTTACCTTAATGATAAATATATATATATATATATATATATATATATATATATAAATGATAAGGGTACCAGACGTTGTTTTACAGATATATTAAGCACCAATAAGACCTTATGCAGAGTATTGCAGTCATGACTTTGCTGCAGTGTTTAGACATGGAACGCGGAAAGTAACATATATATATATATATATATATATATATATAAGTGTAAATGTAGGTTAATTTCAATTACTGTATGTGTCGATTTCTCGTTAGGCTTGTGATTCTAGGCTGAATCTACGAACTGCGTTCGATCCCATGCGACCGCCTGAAACCGCCACCTCTACACTGATGAGGCTAACACCCGAAACGATATCGTCTGTAGGAACACTTACATATTTAAAAATATTTACAGTATATAGACAGATAGATAGAGAATAAACAGAAAGTTACCAGGATCTTTCACTACTGCAGTCCACCAGACAATCGCCATATGATTTCCGAAGAAAATCCTCAAGCCCCCCTCCCAAACCTTTTTTTGTAGATGCATTTCCCTCTAAAAACTGTTCCCAAAAGGGGCCATAACTATATGTTTATTCCTGGTTGTTCGTTTCTATGCGAAGCAATTGTCAAGAGTTACATTGAATTTTTTTTTAATTCACAAACAAAATTTGAATAAAAACTTATCTATTGGAATTTAAAATACCATTGTTTATTTATATATGCTCTGTTGTTAAATATAAAGTCATCGAGCTTTTACATTGAACAGTTCTGGCAAATTTTCTCATGATATATGTAAACAAATATATATTTACTTATATATATATATATATATATATATATATATATATATATATATATATATATATATATATATATATATATATATATATTATATTTTAGTCTTTTTATTAGTTTTGTCTCTTATCTTTGTATGCCTTCTAATATCAATATTACATTCTATGTTCCATGTCAAGACATTGCAGTCCTAGCCCGACTGGAATAATGTATATGAGGTCTTATTAGCGTTTTATATATCTTTAAAATAACGTTTTGTTACCTTATGACATATTTCTTAATCTTGTGTTTAACATTATTAACCAAAATACTAGAGAGAGAGAGAGAGAGAGAGAGAGAGAGAGAGAGAGAGAGAGAGAGAGAGAGAGAGAGAGAGATGAATAAGAGATTATTCAACTGACATTTTCAAAGTAACAGCATTTCTAACTGAGGTTGGCATTAAAAAATATTGAATCTCTATACGGACATTTAATGTTAGGGAAATTTTCAAAAAATACATTAACCAATTAATTTCTTTTTTGCTAATGGAGTAATATTTTTTAGGAACAAGTTGGCGAATCCGATTAAGACCAGCAATAACGTAGAAGATTTTAAGATTCAATTTGGTAAATTCAGACATAAAAATAAGAAAACAAATTAAGAGAATACTTTTAAGAACTATCGGATGAAATATTTAACAGAAACATAATGTTCTCTAAGGTTAGGTTTAGCAGAAATGTGGAAATTTCTATTAGAATTTAAATAAATAGAATTAAGAAGACGTGCCAGGATATGATGTCACAGACGGAAAGTCTGATGTTATACGTAGCGGAGAAGCTGATCAAATCTTTTTCTTTTGTCTGATCCGCAAAGGAGAACGGTCGGTTGTGAGACAGTTGCTCCCTCCTATGACATATGAGCTGGGGATAGTAGGTATGTATACTATGAGTTATAAAATAAAAATAAAGGAATTGTTAAACTCCACACGATTATGTGTTGTCATTATTAATAACGTTTACAACCAATGTTATTTAAAAAAAAAAGCAAGACCGTAATATCACTGCGGCGCCTACTACTGCTACATGTCATATACAGAACAAGTCTTATGCTATTGGTGTGAGGAGTCGCCGTCCAGCTAATCTACTCGGATGGAAAACAATTTGTTCACCGTATAGCAACGCTGGTATAACAGCTAGTTATGAAATTAAAGCCAAGATATATTATTTATGTATTCAGCTATGTAAGACCAAACGTCTACACCAAGGGTCCAATTTGTATTGCTTCACACTATCTCGCCTGTGTATCATAATCACAAGGTTTACTATATGTGCTCGCTTATTTCAGGCTAAAAAAAGTACAAAAAAAACTTACCCATACTAGAAACAACCCCGAACTTTGGGTTAGTGGTACAGTTAGTCTATTTAAAAAAAATTATTAAAAAAAAAAATTACGCTGAAATTAGCGACCACAAAAAAGAAAAAAACGCCGCCATTTTCTTTAAGTGAATGTAACGACACCTAATTTGAAATAACACACTTACAAATAGTTTCGAAAAGTTTAAAACTAACAGGTCGGAAGAAAATTAAATTTTCTATCGTTTGGTAACAGTTATTTGTTGTCTATTTTCTTTCACCTGTTTTTCTTGGTAACTATACTGCACAATCGCCGCGATAAGTAAATAAGGGCCGCGAGAAACGGAAACTATGACATAATTAACTGGTCCATTGGAGAGAAGAAACTTATTATTCTTTAATGGTTTACTCACTCAAGATTTGAAATGTAGAAAAGATCCTTAAATTGACAGTCAGATATATACAGTAGTACTTGGACTTTCACTAAAAGATTAAAGAAGAAAATTGATGGTGTATACAGCAGAATGCGGAGAGTTGCACTTAACATCTCCTGGAGAGATTACACCACGAGAGAGCAACTCTATGGACACCTCCCTCAGATTTCACTCCTGATAAGAGAAAGAAGAACCAGATTTGCTAGACATTGCTCGAAAAATTCTACAGAGTGTGAACTGAAGGTGTTAATCAGCAAGGTCTGGGCAGGAGTGGACAAGATGAAAGCGATATGGAAGTCGAGTTTTCCTACCAAGATGAAACGTGACTTCTTTGAAGCCATTTTTGCATCGGTACTCGTATATGGAAGTAGCACTTGGATTTTCACCGAAAGATTTGAGAAGAAAATTGATGGTGTATACACTAGAATGCTAAGAGTTGATCTTAACATCTTCTGAAGACAGCACCCCACGAGAGAGCAACTCCCTCAGATTTCAGCCCTGCTAAGAGATAGAAGAACCAGCTGGAGGATAAATATGAAATAATAAGTGATGTTCTTCTGTGGATGCCAAAACAAGGATGTGGCTCAGTGGGTAGACCACACAGAACCTACATCAAACAAGTAACAGAAGACTCACAATGCATCTATGAAGACCTACTAGGTGTGATGGAGGATAGAGTGAGATGGCGTGAGAGAGTCAGGTGGATCCGTGACACCACCACAAATAGATGATGATGATGATGATGATGATGATGATGATGATGATGATGATGATGATGATGATGATGATGATGTACAGGGTGTTGCATCAAAATTGACACTTGACAAAAAGAAAAAGAAATAAGCAATAAAAACAAAAGTTTTATACCCAAGAAACCCGACACTTTATTTAGCAACAGTTAGAGTTACAAACTACATTATTTTCAAATGTAACCACCACCGGCGGAGACAATACTTTCAAGGTGGTACCGAAATAAGTGACACGCTTTGGTGGTCATGTCCTTGTCTGTAGCAGCGAACGCCTCCACGATGGCAGCCTTCAGAGAGTCGACCGTGTTGTGAATGTCCTTATTAGCCTTGGGTTCGATCACAACCCAGAAGAAATAGTCAAAGGAGTTACAGTCAAGTGAGTTGGGCGGCCGTAAGTCCGGCGACCAGTGGTGACGAACATTGTTGACCAGTCACGCCTGGGTCGTCTTGGGATGTGTGCAGAAGCGGAGTCATGCTGGAAGACATAGAGGCGTCCGGCGTCGATCTCGTCTATCTAGGTCTTCACCATGCAACACATCAACTCCTGGTATTTCGTTTAACTTTTGTCAAGTATCGGATTTTGCTGCAACACTGTATGTATCTCTTAAAAAAAGTCAGTGTTAGCCCCGAAAGAGGAGGCATTTGATCACTAAGAACAAACATAAAAAGAAGAGAAAGAGAGAAAAAGAATAAAGAAGAAAAAAGAAAGAAAGAAGAAAGAAATATATTGTTATACTATTGAATAGTTCTCGACTATCCTCTTCTTTATTGTTGTTTAGTCGCTGACTTTGATGTGAGTCGTTGCAGATAGTGAATACGTGTTTTCGTCTATTTTCATTTTGGTGACTTTTTGAAAAAAACGTGCGTTTGTTCATTTGCATGATTGTACGATAGAACGTTATGGGCGTGACGCACCCTCAGGGGCCAATTTGCTTCGTATTCAACCTACAATCGTCACATCAAGATGTGACAGCATTTTCTATTGACGCGGCACATATGAATGTCGATGCCACACAGGTTCATGGTTAAAGACTGTCATTAATTTAATTTTTCGACTTTCAGTGTAGTTTCGCGGAGGAGTTTTTGTTTTTTAAACACACTTGTGTATGACTTGGATGATCAAATTGGACGAATGTCTTATAGCGTCTGCGTGTGCGTCTGTTTGTATGTCCGTAAAAAATGTTTATTCAATCGAAACTCTGTCAATATGACTACCGCGCTGATTTGTTGTCGCGCATGCGCGGTTCTACGTGCATGAAATATCTACTTATTTATTCTCTGAACGGCTATTTGCTTGACCAAACAGCTAAACAATGGCATTACAAAATGATTAGCAAAACCTTGTGGAAATTCCACGGTGCTTTCTAGATCAATATGCATAATTTATTGTTAATGGTAATATCCCATTTGAAAGAATACATTTCTGTCAGTGTAACATTATAAATAGACGTATGTTGAATTGTAGATATGTGCACTAGTGTGAACTGTGGCACAGGAAATTCGATGCGAGTCACGGACACATCTGACATGTAAGGTCAAATTTGACAAGAGGGGAGGTCAAAAGGTGACAGACTCAAAGCGATGTAAAATATATTTGGATATGAGGTGATGACGTGACAAATGTCGAACTAACAAAGAACTAACGATTTAGAAAGAGTTCCGTTGTGGTAGTTGAAGAAAACGGATCTAGACTAGGGGCGAGAATAAGGCGCCAAAAGATATGTCTGTTCACTTGTATCTACATATCTATCTATCTGGCTGGTTATATATATATATATATATATATATATATATATATATATATATATATATAGTACATGTATTGTATTAGTTTCTGTAGATGTAAATCCGTTGAAACTCAAGTGTTTATAAAAAGTGCTCAATAACAAGTAAAGCTGTTTATAAGTATACATTTTTATTTATACAAACATTATTGGTTACATATGTGCATACATGTTTCGGTTGCACTCTTCGCAGAGAGTCAACCTCATCAGACCAAGGATTCAGAGTAATTTTTACTTAATCATTACTCTGAATCCTTGGTCTGATAAGGTTGACTCTCTGCGAAGAGTGCAACCGAATAATGTATGCACATATGTAACCAATAATGTTTGTATAAATAAAAATTTATACTTATATATATATATATATATATATATATATATATATATATATATATATATATAGATAAATAGCTAGATAGATGAGTAAGTAGCTAGCTAGATAGATAGATGGGTAGTAATTAAGTATACAACATATTGTCTCTATTCTGGATAATTGAAGTGTTTTTATGATCTGTAAAACGTGAATATTTATCTCTGGAATAAACCCCTAACTTCGAAATATGACTTAGAATATTAATTCCCCCTTTATGTTTCGAGATTAGATGTTGTGTTCACAGTCACTACCATAAAAAGAAGAATACAGCGAATACAAACTGCTAGTTAGAAGAATGAACGAGCCAATAGAGGAGGGAAGAAAGCGACGAGGAAAACTAGGCAACTCAACGATTAAAGAAAAGAATAAGCGCGCAGCAACAGTCGACAGTGAAGGGGAAGAAGAAAGAACAATGATAAAAAGGTATGTCACACACATTTATAATTAAAAATGACATTTGAGGTTGTCGTTTGACTAGATAAAAAAAGAAGAAAAGAGCGAACGAATTAACGAACGTGCAAAATAAAAGAGCGCGCAAATAGGTCACGGAAGAACTTTTTAGATACCGTTAATTGTTACACCAGAGTCAATACTATTAAGAAAAAAATACCATTTCTTCTTCATCCGTAAAAAGAATTATCATTGTTAACTAAGTATTCTTTATACAAATGAAACGAATTTGTCTATTCTTTCTTTCTTTAAAATTGTAGCAATTTATTTTAAACAATAAATATTCTGTCTTCTCACCGTCAAAATAATTGTCAGCTAAATATTCTTCAAATCAATAAAACGGATGTCAGTTTAAAAAAAAATATATATACATTTTAAAATGTACTGTTTTAGTTGACAGGATGCCACGATTTGATTTTGGAACAATTCATTTTAAAACGGGTAAAGTCGGAATTGTTAATTTTAGCATCATCAGATTAATAACCAATCAGCATCGGGCGATCTCATTTTTTGAAGGTGATAACGTACGTACGAACATGGCATGCTTTGGCATATTATTATAGTTAGCCCACCGATCCATCGACTGTCGAAAACACCTCTGGAAGTCTTTTTTTGGAATTGGTGTTCATCTCCGCCGTCGCGTTTCGCATTATCTCTTTTTTTCGCACCCTCTCAACAACAGCTGCACTCCAAGCAGTTTGGGGCCTGCCAGTACGCTGATTACTCTCCGCTGATGTGCGGCCATTTTTGGATCAGTTGAACCACTCCTTAATTTGTATGACACCCATCGCATGTTCTTCAAACATCTGCTGAATCTAACGTGATGGCGGAGATGAACCGTAATCCCCTTCAAAGTAGGCCCCTTGTGTTTGCACACACTTAGCGTTAGATTCGCGTTAGATTCAGCAAGTATTTGGAGAAGATGCGATGTGTAACACAAATTAAGGAGTGGTTCAACTGATCTAAAAATTGATGCACATCAACGGAGAGTGCCCAGCGCTCTGGCAGGCCCTAAACTTCTCGCAGTGCATCTGTTGTTGAGAGGGTGCCAAAAAACGAGATAATGCGGAACGCGACGGCGAAGATGAACACCATTCCAAAAGAAAACGTCCAGAGGTGTTTCCGACAGTGGATGGATCGGTGGGCTAAGTGTGTGCAAACACAAGGGGCCTACTTTGAAAGGGAATAGGGTCCCAACCCCGTCACGTATTTGAGATATTTTTTTGGCCTAAGGTCGGATACTTTTTAGACATACCTCGTATATTCTTTCTGTTTATAGATGCGTCCTCGTATCTCTTCGAAAAGCTTTGTCCGTCGTCTTTCAGTATGCCTGTCTTCAGATTAATTATAGAATTTTCATCGCATAACGCATATATCAAATAAGTGAATATGTCCGTCACTCCTTATGTCACGATCACGTTTGAAAAAAAAAACTTCCTTTGATCTGTCATGCTTAGGTCTGAAATGGACGTAAATGTTACTATTGGTGACAAAAATAAATTTAAAGGAAATACAATTGGGAAATTAGTCAAAGATAATTTATTTTGGTTTACCTACTCATTTGTGACCTATTTGCGTTAGAAATTAATATGAAATATTTTATAGAACATATAGGCATTTTAAGTTGCCGTAAATACTGATCGTTAGTAAGTAATCATGCACCAGCCATGATATTTATTCCGGAAGTAGGGTATACGACCGGATCGGAAGGGAGTAAGATAAATAAGGGCGGGAAACTTGGCTTCTGCGTTTTAAACTTTAATTTAATCGAATAAATTAAAAGTGGACAAAATCATTTTCTCACGCGTCCCTGTCATATCAAAGAACCTACTTTTCTTTTCGATAATCCTGCAGATTTAATAGACGTATCTTAAGAATGGACTAGTTTATTTTTTTACTTACGCCCGCATCTGCTTTTATGTTAATTTCAGAAACGATCTGCATTGGACACTAAACACCTTTTTAAATTAAGAATACGACTCCATGTTTTCCCTCGGTTCTAACCAGTGAATTAACTATGGTCTCTTTAATACCAGGCATGAGCGGTGCGAGTCTTTGAAGTGTCGTGTTGTTAAAATCTAATTTGGCAAAACATCTTTGCGATTGACAACAAGCAACAGATGATTTTCTGTTCCTTTCTAATCAAGACTTGTTAAGATGGCAAAAGTAGAATTTTTCCCCATCGCCAAGGAATTCGCAGAGAATTAGACATTTTTTCTTTAAATGATTCAATAATTGGGCAATTATTTAGTATCGTTAAAAGTCGAGAAATCAAGAATAATTAAAATGTACAACACATAACTTTTACCTAACACATTAAAATTAAATTTTTCATCGACCTGCATAGTTTTAAACTTCGGTAACTCAATGTAAGTTTTGTTATTTCAAAATTTGTTTTGTTACTTTACTTAGTCGAATTCATCAATCGAAAATGGCGGTCGGTATTTTTTTTGGTGATCGCTAATTTCAAGCTTAAAATATAAAAAAAAGCTTACCCTAATCCGACTGAAAACCACTCCGGACTTAAGGTTAGTTGTACACTAAGCCTATTTTATTTACTATCTTTTAAACCTAAAATTACCCCCACCCCCCAAAAAATCGACGACAATCTTTGACGAATTCAGCTAAGTGAAAGTTACAAAACAAATTTAAAAATAAAAAAAATTACGAACAGTTTAATATGTTTAAATCTATGCAGATCGATAGGAAATTAAATTTGAATGCGTTTGGTTTAAGTTATTTGTAGTATATTGGGCTAATTTTCGATTCCTAGGCTGCTAACTTTACTACATAATTGCTGATAATTGATTTGTACACGTAATATGATGGAAAAAAATAATAAAGAAAGAATAAACTATATGTAAGAAATTTACTAAATGGTAGAAGTGAAACAGCCATAAATTGTAGGCATAAAATAAACTTTACTTTGGGATAACTATTAGTAATTTCTACGCACTGCGTACAGTACACAGTAACTAACATCCGAAATCAGATCCAGTACCACGATCATCAGTTTCGGTCCCTAATTCTCTACTCCATTTCTGAAGTGACGGGGCCGTTTCCATATAAAGTTGTAATAGTGCTGGTGTAAGCTACTTTTCTATCAAAGACTCGGCATTCTTTTTCAACCAAATCCAATATGATGCCTTCTCTGCTACTTCTTGTACGCCCCTCATAAAGTTCTTTATATACAAGAAAGCGATGTTGCAATATGTGGATTAGCTTTTACTCAACATAGCCTTGAGCTCCCACAGCCAAATGATAATACTTAACATTTCGTCCTTTTCCTGGTACCCAGTTAATATATCACCATATCTCCCATCCTTCCTATCTTTTGCAATTACAAAATTATCCTCCAAGGGCACAGTCACCTCCAACACAATTCCAACCTTCTTTAACTCGCTCCATATTACAAGTTCTGGTCTCTGTTGCGTAAAAACAAGGTGGAAGATCGAGGTATTCTGCAAGTCTACCGCTAGGTTCATTGAACTGAAACTAACGCAATTAAAAATTTTCAATAAGAAGTAAATCGAAAAATTTAAGAAAAAATAAAGAAAAAAACGAAAAATCCTTTATAAGGGTAATAATATAGATGTTAAATCTCATACATTAGTGCGAAAAGTAGGAACAAAAATACCACAAAGCTATCGTAAACAAATGGAACACAGGATGCGCCGATGAGTCAATACAGCTAAACGCATTTTGATTAAGGTCGACTTTTGTTAATTTGATCCATTCAAAAATATAAGGCACAATCTTTTTTAATTAGTAAATTGAGATGAATAGGGAGACAATTGTGGAAATAGAAGCAGCAACATCGATGACTTTAATGTGTTGATATTTTAGTGGACACTGCTTTACTACAAAAGATTGTGGAATGTAAATCCATACATATAGACTGATTAATCCCTTCGTATATTCATATATAGATCTTTGGAAACGCAAATTCAAAAACACAGACATGGTCTGAAGAACGCAAAACTAGAAACTTCCATTCGCCACCGCCGTTGAAATTATGCATCCAAACTCCGATCTATATACGCCTTATTATCGATAGTGAGCACCATTTCCTTATAAATGAAGCAATTAATTCAAATATATATCTGTTGTTGCAATACCATCTCGAAGAAATATAAACAGATTCGGCTGAGCGTAAAAGTGAAAAAGAAAGTAAGTTCTGTTAGAATCATTGAAACAATATGTGTTAATCTATGTTTTGATGTTTTGTTTGTTTTGTTTTTTTATACGGCATATCAACCCTTTTGCGTTATTTAATGCCGACTCTATTTATATTGGTAAAATGAGTTAATGCTTGACGTTTATATTTTAAAATATTTAACAGATTTGGATGAATTTCTTTTATTATATGTGCCTATTTCTCGAGTAAACAGTTTTCAATTAATTCATATTTTCCTAGAAAGTTTGGTTTATTGAACTTATAGATATTCGATTTTTTGGTAGAAACCCACTATTTTCAAAAAAATAAAACAACTCAACTATTAATAGTTATTGTATATTTTATTTCGAGATAAACCTCCTTATCACATTTTATTATTCTGAGAGACATATTCTTCTAACGGGGTATTTGAATTAATATTATGACATTACTAGTTTTAAGTATGTTATGTTATTTAAGAAGAGATGGTTATATTTAGTAAGTTTTCGGTTTCAGATTTCTAGACAATAGAACGTAATTTAACGTTATTGTTATTAAGGAAGATATATCATATAGCATGGTATACCGTAAAAATACATATTTCTTTGCGCATTATGCCAGGGTGCATACTTAGTACTGGATGCCTTCGGGGAATCGTCTTTGCTGAATTACAATCATGTTAGATAGTAAGTAGGCAGGGCTGACAAATACGAAAATCGGATTGGTTGACCGAGATCACGTGAGTTTGGAGAGAGAAAGAGAGCGAGAGAAGGACTGAGAGAGAGAGAGAGAGAGAGCGAGAGAGAGAGAGAGCGAGAGAGAGATAGAGAGGGGGTACGGTGCTGGTGTACTTGTGTAGTCCCTAATTTCTAGCCTCGCTTGCACGCCCCTATTCCGAATTCGTGACCAACGGGCATAAACAACGCTGTAAGTGTAATTATTTGATGGTTTTCAGCAATCAAGTAAAAATTGAATTTTTATTTAAAAAAATTATTCCAGCAAATGGTAATACATTTTAATTATAAAAACTGATGTCAAAGTTCAAATTTCTAAAGGTGTCCATAATATTTAATGATAACGTTTTTCCCCGAAAAAGATTTTATATGACTTTAGTATTGATTACATGTAAAAAAGTTCAATTGAAAAAAAATATAATTAAAATGTATTATAAATTGAAAATAGAAGCCATTATCAATGCAAGATTAATTAATTTTTTTTTGGGCGGTTATGAATTCGCGCCAATTACATCGGCGTGGACACATCACACCAAGGATATTTATCAAAGAAACTAAAGAAAAAAGTTTGTTTATTTTGTTTTTGATGAAAAAAAATGAAACAATACTGTTCAACTCTTATGATGAAATTTTATTACGAAATTTATAAGATTAAAGTAAAAAAAATAATCTTGCATTGATAATCGCTTCTATTTTCAATTTATTATACAAACCCAGCAATGCTTTTAAATGAACGACCCATCTTATTTTAATAATTAAAATGTATTACAATTTTGCTGAAATAATTAAAAAAAATGAAAATTAAACATCAAATTAAAATGGAATTTTTACTTGATTACTATAAACCATTAAGTAATTCGAATAAACTGTCTAAATTACATTTAACACGTTGTTTATGACTGTTAGCCACGAATTCGGAATAGGAGCGTGTGAACGAGACTAGAAATTCGGGACTACACAAGTACACCAACACCAGAGGTACTTTTGAAATAGTAAAGTTATTTAGCTGGTGAGACACAAACGTGGCAAAAGTAAGGCGTCAATGGTTACCTGCGCAACGAGGATTTTATAGTGAAGCAAAAGTTTCGGAATATATCTCCTGACCTGTCACTGCTTAGTTCTAGTGGCAAGGAGAAATTGAAGACGACTGGAAACAATGATGAAATAAGCGAAAATTAAAAAAAAAAAAGTTTTTCTTCTCCTAGACAAGTTGCCCTATCAAAGCTTGCGAGTCTACTCTACTGATTAATCCTGTGCCAAGGAGATGTATTCACTCCAAGGCTAAAGATGTATCGGAAAGTTATATCCATTGTTAATATTACGTCACATGCTATTCTCAAACTGTCACCAATATGCAGGACTTTTATGTACTAACGGGTCACCGCTTATCAAGACCCGAAGGCTACTCGAGGATAAGCGTTAATGAGTTTGTCAGTTGGACAGCGAGACAACATCGTTTAGATTGGGAACGATGGTTCAAACTGAGCAGAATTTGATTATTTAAGAGGACGGCTCAACAAGAATTTGTTAACATTTAACCTCAAAACAATCATGTTGTAGTCGGCTGGAAAGCAGCCCCGTAGTATTGTGCTTCATAGACGGGTAGTTCTTGTAAATAAACTTTGCTCATGGTAGATTCGTTTAGTATTAGGTACACAGAGGGAGAAAGGAAAATTATATACAGTGGTTGTAGCTAGACGGGTTTAACCGTTCTTTTTTTTATTAAAAAAGGCCGTTATGGGGAGCCATGTCCAATTTTTAGAAGAAAAAAGGACGCGAGAATAGCTCAGAAATGTGTTGTTTATCGGTTAAAACACTGCTCATATAACTCTGGATTATGTTTAAGGTAGCTTAAAGTCGGTTATCCGTCGGGGACCAGTTTTTCTGATGCATGGCTCAGATAATTTATCTATGCTGAAAATATTTCAGATGTCATGTCTTATCATTCACGTGGACACTGTGAAGTTTGTCAATATATAAGCCATACAAGATATGTTTGGAGAATCACGATTCGTAGACCACGTTCTCATCAGATTCAATAGACAATCGGTTAGAGTTACAGCCATAGTTTTCTTGTATAGACGACTAGAATTACAATATGTCTCATTTTTTTCAATGTTATCCTGAATAAATCTCAAACACGCGAGAGTTTGTCTTGATGTATAGATAAATAGGAAATCGTATAAACGTATCGTAAGTTAATTAAATCCTTCCAGTATTTAGATGAGATTAATGAAGCAACAAAGCGAATGTTTATAAAGACGGAAAGTCTTTTTACATCGAGAACGTTCCATAGTACAAAGTAGAAAAGTAAAAAAGGATGAATGAAAGAAAGAAAGAATGAAATAAATGAAAGAATGAAAATGTAGAAAATGTAGAAGAATTAAAAAAAAATGGAAGAAAAGAGTTGGGAAGAGGAGAATGCACTTGTATTGTGTGAAGAACAAGAATATGAATAATAAAGAAAGAATAAGGAGAAAGATGAGGAGGAGGAGGAGGAGAAGGAGGAGAAGAAGAAGTAGAAGAATAGGAAGATGAAAGACGAAAAGAAAAAAGTTAAGAAAAATCAAGAAAAAACAAAAACAAAAAAGAACAAATAACTGAAAAAAGAAGAAATTAAAGAAAGAAATAAGGAAAGAAAAAGTGAATGGCGAAGAATAAATCACGCTTGTATTGTACAAAGAAAAAAAACAAGAAGAAAAGGAAGAAAAAATAAAAGAAAGAAAGAAAGAAAGAAAAAAAAGAAAGAATGAATCTATTAAATAAAAGAGGAAAAATTAAATGAAAAAATAAAATAAAGACACAACGAAAGAAAAATTAACTGAAGAAAGAAAGACGGAAATAAATGAACGGAGAAGAGGAAAATAGACTTGTATCGTAGAAAGAAGAAAAACAAGAAGAAAGAAAGAACAAAGTGAAGGAAAGAAAAAAGAATGAATGAAAAAAAAAGAGGAAAAACGAAATGTAAAAATAAAATAAAGACACAACGAAGGAAACATTAATTGAAGAAAGAAAGAAGGAAAGAAATGAATGGAGAAATTGAAAACAACAAAAAAGTAGAAAAAAGGAGGAAAAAATAAAATAAAAGTAAGAAGGAAAGAATACCTGAAAATAAAACGAAACAACAAAAAAAACTAAATAAAAAAAATACGAAAGAAAAAATGACTGAAATAAAATCGAATGTAGGAAAGAAAGAAGAAAAAAGTCAATAAAAAAGAGGAAAACACGTTTGTATCGTGTGAGAAGAAGAAGAAAAAAATAAGAAGAAGAAGAAAAAAGAAAAAGAACAAGAACAAGAAGAAAGACGCGAACAAAAGGAAGAAGAGAATAGAGGAGGATGAAAAAGAAGAAAGAAAAAGAGTAAGAGTAGAATAAGGATGAGGAGAAGAAAGAAAATGAAGAAGGAGGATGGGAGGATGGGGAGGAGGGGGAGAGAATGAGACAAAGAACGATAGAAAAAAAAATAAAAACATAAATGAAATGAGAAGAGGACAAAACATGTATCACACCCGGCCATTTTGAAGAAGAACCTGATAATGAGGTAGGTAGTCCACAGGCCCCCAACTCATAAATATTGACAATACCTACATCATTATCCATTTCATACACGTATTCATTCTTTCCAGATTTACCAATCCATCACTCGACCCCGTTTCTACCTTTGTTTATTCACGCATACGTCCGCTTATACTTCGTCAGCAGAAGTTCTTGAAACGCCTAAAAGACATGATTAAGAACGCACATCGTACCGAGAAGCGTAACATTTCCATGGCCATTATCGGAACAGACAGCCGCTCTATTCGGCATCGTATTTACCATCATTATAATACTGGAGATTCCTCGTAGGAATGTGTGCATGCGTGGAGTCTACTCATAAAAAGAAAAAAACAAAACAAAACAATAACAGATCCATTCTTATATTGCGTCCATTCATTCTAAAACTTTTGTTCATTCCAGAACAGGGAACATTCCCACTGTCAGAGGCTATAATGAATTAGGGGCCAGTTTTCTAGGGGTCTGCTAAACGGGAATTTGTGCAGCGAGATGTCTCTTCACAGTACATTTAAATTTCTACATCTTTGTACAGTCGGGACAACAGGGGACAGGGAGGAATTCAAAAGGTAAGCAGTTCGAGGAAAGAAGCGATTAGAGTGGAAAGCCTTCCGGCATCTAGGGACCTCTAAAGTGAATGGGTGGGATTTTGCTGCTTATCGGGTTTTTCGGGGATATTTACGTTGAGGGGGCACAAGTGCAGCAAGTTCGCCAGAGCACATTCCATTGAAGTACTTGTAAAACGAGCACAGTGATGCAATATTGCGGCGATAGGACAGGGGCTTGAGCTTGGTAGACAGTATGGTACATATTAGATCAGAGGTTCTTTTTGGACTTAGTATAAGGAGGAGATACTAATGGTTTGTGCATCAGCCCAGATGTGACAATAATATTACATGCATGGGCGAATGGTGGCTTTGTAAGGATATAGGATACTGTCAGGTGTGAGAATTTTTCTAGCTCGGTCGATGGAGCCATCATTCTTTGCAGCAGACTTGCCAGTATCTTCTATGTATTTATTCCAGTTGATGTTACCTGTGAATTTAAGGCCGAAAGCGTGTGAATGTTGGACTCTCAGGTAGGGTACAATTAGATGAAAATTATATTTCAAACTGAAGCGTGACAGACCGCCCGATCTTCCGCTCAACCTTCCGTTGGATCGATCCCTTCTGTCACATCATGGGTAGGTTTTGTTCATACCAGTCTAGAATACGTCATCGACAATCAGTCCAAGGTAGCTTTGTTGCTATTTTGATTATTAATTGATATATTTTCAAGTTAAGATAAAGGCAAGCATTGCGTAATTTTTACGAAAAACACTTCTTTTATTGAGTCCCCACTTCTCACGACAAAGTGACACTTGGATATAAGCTTTTATGACTAATGAGAACCGTTTATGACAAGTGTTAATTGGCGTTAGATTAAAATAGGACCATGTTTTAGCCCACAGGGAAGCAATATTGTGGCAACGTGATTTACAGATGGGAAGTTCTTGTAAAGAAAATCTGTTCCGTTTAATGTTGGCCACAAGAAGAAAAAAGGAAGGTTTTGGCAGTGGGGGTAGCGAGACGAGTTATTGGTGTTGAAGTTTTACTCAGAGGAACCAAAAATTGAAGCTCAGTCGAGCGGTATCCATAGAAATAATGATATATGGTTATAATTCTTTGTATTTATAGGAGGACCACCCTCCTAGGCTTTACCTTTTCTCTTTATTGCCGAGGGGAATACTGACGGGTTAACCTATTGATTTTCTGACGGACATAACTTCTTATAAAGATGCTTGGACGCATCTAAAACAAAAACAAACAAAAACCCAACAAAAAACGCTGATGTTTTAAGCAAAATACTTTTATAATGTGTTCGGCAACATTCTTATTTGGTTGCCTCACTACAAGGTCAACGTTGGACAAAAGTTCGATTTTTAATGTGCGGGGAATATCCAGCTTCCAAAAGGGGAACTCTGGCTGGGACAAAAGTAAAGATTGGCTTTGTCAAGATGAACCTGTATTTTCCTAACAAAAAACAGATCAGATACCACACCTCGATCTCAGCCCGAAAGCAGTTCAACCATACTTGAGTACATTTAATGTTTGGTATTAAAACAAAGAGTGCCCTTTATTTTATACGTGAACGAATTCATAAAGTGTGATACGTCACAACGAGAACTGAGTGACATTGGGTCGGAAGCTATACATGTTTGACCAAGGGAATATTGTCACGAACTGAGTTACAAATCCGATTGGATTTATTGTGGTCATTTATGGACTGATGCCGTTGGGGGGAAGTATGAAACTGCAATTTGTATCTCTTAAACCAGAAGATAATCTCTAACGTGACCCCCCTTTCTTTTGTTTTTCAACTCTATATACTCTTGTCACATCTCATGTGACGTCACCATTATTAGTCTTTTCTATCGTAATCATCACAGGAAGTAAGATTTAATTAACTTTTTCTTTTGATTCAAGATCAATTTGTGCCATTTCGCCTGACTCAAAATTCACAGCATCTTCATCCAAACTATGTCGTGGTCCCACAAACGATTTCGGTCGGTTGTTGGCTTTTACGGCATGTCAACCATTTTTGGGTCATCTTATGCCGAAAACGTACGCATGTTTTGTACAGTATTCATTTGTAGGCGTATATTTCGTACACAAACAGTCTGTAAATGATAGATTCTATTAGCCTCGCAGAGTAAGAATGGACCTAGGAGTAGTGGAACCTAAGAGGTGACTACATACTCCTAAGAGTTCCAAATTGGAGTCTCATCACTGGATACAGTTTTGTGTCATATCCAGGACGGTTGTGGGTAGTGAGAGATGGAGTAGTTGATAGGGTTGGGAAATGACGTAGACAGAAAAAAACGTATAAACCGGCTGAGAAATATGGATTTCGGGTCCACGAATGAGGAGGTATTCTCTACGATCGCAGGTTTTATTCTCGCACTGTTAGAATTTGCAACATCATCTTGCATCTCATTATTTTCCTTTTCCCGTCAAACATAAATCCACCTCTTTCATCTTAATATCTACTCCTTTATAGTCCTTTACACTAAGTAAATTAACGCCTTGTTTTGGGTTTGTGGGAAGGTAGATATGCAATACGAACAGACGTTAAAAGTTACTAGTTTGTATGAGCTACTCTCTTTCTTTCTCCATTCGTTTAGCTTACTCTTTCCTTTTTAGGATTGATTACATGTAAAAAAGTTCAATTGAAAAAAAATATAATTAAAATGTATTATAAATTGAAAATAGAAGCCATTATCAATGCAAGATTAATTAATTTTTTGGGGGGCGGTTATGAATTCGCGCCAATTACATCGGCGTGGACACATCACACCAAGGATATTTATCAAAGAAACTAAAGAAAAAAGTTTGTTTATTTTGTTTTTGATGAAAAAAAATGAAACAATACTGTTCAACTCTTATGATGAAATTTTATTACGAAATTTATAAGATTAAAGTAAAAAAAATAATCTTGCATTGATAATCGCTTCTATTTTCAATTTATTATACAAACCCAGCAATGCTTTTAAATGAACGACCCATCTTATTTTAATAGTAAAATGTATTACAATTTTGCTGAAATAATTTAAAAAAATGAAAATTAAACATCAAATAAAATGGAATTTTTACTTGATTACTATAAACCATTAAGTAATTCGAATAAACTGTCTAAATTACATTTAACACGTTGTTTATGACTGTTAGCCACGAATTCGGAATAGGAGCGTGTGAACAAGACTAGAAATTCGGGACTACACAAGTACACCAACACCAGAGGTACTTTTGAAATAGTAAAGTTATTTAGCTGGTGAGACACAAACGTGGCAAAAGTAAGGCGTCAATGGTTACCTGCGCAACGAGGATTTTATAGTGAAGCAAAAGTTTCGGAATATATCTCCTGACCTGTCACTGCTTAGTTCTAGTGGCAAGGAGAAATTGAAGACGACTGGAAACAATGATGAAATAAGCGAAAATTAAAAAAAAAAAAGTTTTTCTTCTCCTAGACAAGTTGCCCTATCAAAGCTTGCGAGTCTACTCTACTAATTAATCCTGTGCCAAGGAGATGTATTCACTCCAAGGCTAAAGATGTATCGGAAAGTTATATCCATTTTTAATATTACGTCACATGCTATTCTCAAACTGTAACCAATATGCAGGACTTTTATGTACTAATGAGTCACCGCTTATCAAGACCCGAAGGCTACTCGAGGATAAGCGTTAATGAGTTTGTCAGTTGGACAGCGAGACAACATCGTTTAGATTGGGAACGATGGTTCAAACTGAGCAGAATTTGATTATTTAAGAGGACGGCTCAACAAGAATTTGTTAACATTTAACCTCAAAACAATCATGTTGTAGTCGGCTGGAAAGCAGCCCCGTAGTATTGTGCTTCATAGACGGGTAGTTCTTGTAAATAAACTTTGCTCATGGTAGATTCGTTTAGTATCAGGTACACAGAGGGAGAAAGGAAAATTATATACAGTGGTTGTAGCTAGACTGGTTTAACCGTTCTTTTTTTATTAAAAAAAGGCCGTTATGGGGAGCCATGTCCAATTTTTAGAAGAAAAAAGGACGCGAGAATAGCTCAGAAATGTGTTGTTTATCGGTTAAAAGACTGCTCATATAACTCTGGATTATGTTCAAGGTAGCTTAAAGTCGGTTATCCGTCGGGGACCAGTTTTTCTGATGGATGGCTCAGATAATTTATCTATGCTGAAGATATTTCAGATGTCATGTCTTATCATTCACGTGGACACTGTGAAGTTTGTCAATATATAAGCCATACAAGATATGTTTGGAGAATCACGATTCGTAGATCACGTTCTCATCAGATTCAATAGACAATCGGTTAGAGTTACAGCCATAGTTTTCTTGTATAGACGACTAGAATTACAATATGTCCCATTTTTTTCAATGTTATCCTGAATAAATCTCAAACACGCGAGAGTTTGTCTTGATGTATAGATAAATAGGAAATAGTATAAACGTATCGGAAGTTAATTAAATCCTTCCAGTATTTAGATGAGATTAATGAAGCAACAAAGCGAATGTTTATAAAGACGGAAAGTCTTTTTACATCGAGAACGTTCCATAGTACAAAGTAGAAAAGTAAAAAAGGATGAATGAAAGAAAGAAAGAATGAAATAAACGAAAGAATGAAAATGTAGAAAATGTAGAAGAATTAAAAAAAAATGGAAGAAAAGAGTTGGGAAGAGGAGAATGCACTTGTATTGTGTGAAGAACAAGAATATGAATAATAAAGAAAGAATAAGGAGAAAGATGAGGAGGAGGAGGAGGAGAAGGAGGAGAATAAGAAGTAGAAGAATAGGAAGATGAAAGACGAAAAGAAAAAAGTTAAGAAAAATCAAGAAAAAACAAAAACAAAAAAGAACAAATAACTGAAAAAAGAAGAAATTAAAGAAAGAAATAAGGAAAGAAAAAGTGAATGGCGAAGAATATATCACGCTTGTATCGTGCAAAGAAAAAAAGAACAAGAAGAAAAGAAAGCAAAAATAAAAGAAAGAAAGAAGGAAAAAAAGAAAGAAAGAATGACTCTATTAAATAAAAGAGGAAAATGAAAAAAATAAAATAAAGACACAACGAAAGAAAAATTAACTGAAGAAAGAAAGACGGAAATAAATGAACGGAGAAGAGGAAAATAGACTTGTATCGTAGAAAGAAGAAAAACAAGAAGAAAGAAAGAACAAAGTGAAGGAAAGAAAAAAGAATGAATGAAAAAAAAGAGGAAAAACGAAATGTAAAAATAAAATAAAGACACAACGAAGGAAACATTAATTGAAGAAAGAAAGAAGGAAAGAAATGAATGGAGAAATTGAAAACAAAAAAAGTAGAAAAAAGGAGGAAAAATAAAATAAAAGTAAGAAGGAAAGAATACCTGAAAATAAAACGAAACAACAAAAAAAAACTAAATAAAAAAAATACGAAAGAAAAAATAACTGAAATAAAATCGAATGTAGGAAAGAAAGAAGAAAAAAGTCAATAAAAAAGAGGAAAACACGTTTGTATCGCGTGAGAAGAAGAAGAAGAAGAAGAAGAAGAAGAAAAAAAAAGAAGAAGAACAAGAAGAAAGACGCGAACAAAAGGAAGAAGAGAATAGAGGAGGATAAAAAGAAGAACATCAAATATGAAAAAGAAGAAAGAAAAAGAGTAAGAGAAGAATAAGGATGAGGAGAAGAAAGAAAATGAAGAAGGAGGAGGGGAGGATGGGGAGGAGGGGGAGAGAATGAGACAAAGAACGATAGAAAAAAAAATAAAAACATACATGAAATGAGAAGAGGACAAAACATGTATCACACGTGGCCATTTTGAAGAAGAACCTGATAATGAGGTAGGTAGTCCACAGGCCCCCAACTCATAAATATTGACAATACCTACATCATTATCCATTTCATACACGTATTCATTCTTTCCAGATTTACCAATCCATCACTCGACCCCGTTTCTACCTTTGTTTATTCACGCATACGTCCGCTTATACTTCGTCAGCAGAAGTTCTTGAAACGCCTAAAAGACATGATTAAGAACGCACATCGTACCGAGAAGCGTAACATTTCCATGGCCATTATCGGAACAGACAGCCGCTCTATTCGGCATCGTATTTACCATCATTATAATACTGGAGATTCCTCGTAGGAATGTGTGCATACGTGGAGTCTACTCATAAAAAGAAAAAAACAAAACAAAACAATAACAGATCCATTCTTATATTGCGTCCATTCATTCTAAAACTTTTGTTCATTCCAGAACAGGGAACATTCCCACTGTCAGAGGCTATAATGAATTAGGGGCCAGTTTTCTAGGGGTCTGCTAAGCGGGAATTTGTGCAGCGAGATGTCTCTTCACAGTACATTTAAATTTCTACATCTTTGTACAGTCGGGACAACAGGGGGCAGGGAGGAATTCAAAAGGTAAGCAGTTCGAGGAAAGAAGCGATTAGAGTGGAAAGCCTTCCGGCATCTAGGGACCTCTAAAGTGAATGGGTGGGATTTTGATGCTTATCGGGTTTTTCGGGGATATTTACGTTGAGGGGGCACAAGTACAGCAAGTTCGCCAGAGCACATTCCATTGAAGTACTTGTAAAACGAGCACAGTGATGCAATATTGCGGCGATAGGACAGGGGCTTGAGCTTGGTAGACAGTATGGTACATATTAGATCAGAGGTTCTTTTTGGACTTAGTATAAGGAGGAGATACTAATGGTTTGTGCATAATATTACATGCATGGGCGAATGGTGGCTTTGTAGAGATATAGGATACTGTCAGGTGTGAGAATTTTTCTAGCTCGGTCGATGGAGTCATCCTTCTTTGCAGCAGACTTGCCAGTATCTTCTATGTATTTATTCCAGTTGATGTTACCTGTGAATTTAAGGCCGAAAGCGTGTGAATGTTGGACTCTCAGTTAGGGTACAATTAGATGAAAATTATATTTCAAACTGAAGCGTGACAGACCGCCCGATCTTCGGCTCAATCTTCCGTCGGATCGATCCCTTCTGTCACATCATGGGTAGGTTTTGTTCATACCAGTCTAGAATACGTCATCGACAATCAGTCCAAGGTAGCTTTGTTGCTATTTTGATTATTAATTGATATATTTTCAAGTTAAGATAAAGGCAAGCATTGCGTAATTTTTACGAAAAACACTTCTTTTATTGAGTCCCCATTTCTCAAGACAAAGTGACACTTGAATATAAGCTTTTATGACTAATGAGAACCGTTTATGACAAGTGTTAATTGGCGTTAGATTAAAATAGGACCATGTTTTAGCCCACAGGGAAGCAATATTGTGGCAACGTGATTTACAGATGGGAAGTTCTTGTAAAGAAAATCTGTTCCGTTTAATGTTGGCCACAAGAAGAAAAAAGGAAGGTTTTGGCAGTGGGGGTAGCGAGACGAGTTATTGGTGTTGAAGTTTTACTCAGAGGAACCAAAAATTGAAGCTCAGTCGAGCGGTATCCATAGAAATAATCATATATGGTTATAATTCTTTGTATTCCTAGGAGGACCACCCTCCTAGGCTTTACCTTTTCTCTTTATTGCCGAGGGGAATACTGACGGGTTAACCTATTGATTTTCTGACGGACATAACTTCTTATAAAGATGCTTGGACGCATCTAAAACAAAAACAAAAAAAAAACAACAAAAAACGCTGATGTTTTAAGCAAAATACTTTTATAATGTGTTCGGCAACATTCTTATTTGGTTGCCTCACTACAAGGTCAACGTTGGACAAAAGTTCGATTTTTAATGTGCGGGGAATATCCAGCTTCCAAAAGGGGAACTCTGGCTGGGACAAAAGTAAAGATTGGCTTTGTCAAGATGAACCTGTATTTTCCTAACAAAAAACAGATCAGATACCACACCTCGATCTCAGCCCGAAAGCAGTTCAACCATACTTGAGTACATTTAATGTTTGGTATTAAAACAAAGAGTGCCCTTTATTTTATACGTGAACGAATTCATAAAGTGTGATACGTCACAACGAGAACTGAGTGACATTGGGTCGGAAGCTATACATGTTTGACCAAGGGAATATTGTCACGAACTGAGTTACAAATCCGATTGGATTTATTGTGGTCATTTATGGACTGATGCCGTTGGGGGGAAGTATGAAACTGCAATTTGTATCTCTTAAACCAGAAGATAATCTCTAACGTGACCCCCCTTTCTTTTGTTTTTCAACTCTATATACTCTTGTCACATCTCATGTGACGTCACCATTATTAGTTTTTTCTATCGTAATCATCACAGGAAGTAAGATTTAATTAACTTTTTCTTTTGATTCAAGATCAATTTGTGCCATTTCGCCTGACTCAAAATTCACAGCATCTTCATCCAAACTATGTCGTGGTCCCACAAACGATTTCGGTCGGTTGTTGGCTTTTACGGCATGTCAACCATTTTTGGGTCATCTTATGCCGAAAACGTACGCATGTTTTGTACAGTATTCATTTGTAGGCGTATATTTCGTACACAAACAGTCTGTAAATGATAGATTCTATTAGCCTCGCAGAGTAAGAATGGACCTAGGAGTAGTGGAACCTAAGAGGTGACTACATACTCCTAAGAGTTCCAAATTGGAGTCTCATCACTGGATACAGTTTTGTGTCATATCCAGGACGGTTGTGGGTAGTGAGAGATGGAGTAGTTGATAGGGTTGGGAAATGACGTAGACAGAAAAAAACGTATAAACCGGCTGAGAAATATGGATTTCGGGTCCACGAATGAGGAGGTATTCTCTACGATCGCAGGTTTTATTCTCGCACTGTTAGAATTTGCAACATCATCTTGCATCTCATTATTTTCCTTTTCCCGTCAAACATAAATCCACCTCTTTCATCTTAATATCTACTCCTTTATAGTCCTTTACACTAAGTAAATTAACGCCTTGTTTTGGGTTTGTGGGAAGGTAGATATGCAATACGAACAGACGTTAAAAGTTACTAGTTTGTATGAGCTACTCTCTTTCTTTCTCCATTCGTTTAGCTTACTCTTTCCTTTTTATTTCTTCCTTTCTGTATCGAGTGGAAATATAATGCAGTCAGATCAATAGTTTCGTGCTACGTCTGCTTCCTAAAAAAACAACGTAATTTTACATAATTGTTTAACTCTAAAACTTTTACCCAATAAAAATGATTTCCTCCCATTCGAAACGAATCTATTAGCGAGCCTGTGTGAAATACCAATTTCTAATAAAAACAGCGACTCGATAACTAAAAACTGGAAGATACCAACAGAAACAGAAATAAGCCACCCAAGGAACACGACATTACGCTCAACTCTCCTTCCCTTCAAATCCAGAGGGGAGGGGGAGCAAATGACTACACATGATGATGATGATGATGATGATGATGATGATGATGATGATGATGATGATGATGTTTTTCTCTCTCTCATAGACACCACCTTTTGGTTAATTTAGCACTTGTTGAATGGTTATCCTTTCATCCACAAAAAATATTATTGTCCTTCTTTCCCATTTTAACCCACATAACATGTTAATCGTCAACACAAGGCTTAGTAAGTGTACAAAGACGTAACAGTAGTCTATATCCTATTCAAGCCAGAATCGACCACACCAAAGGACATTCATATGAAATCTAAAAATATAATACAACATATCTTTACAGCATAACGTGTGGTCATTAAAGAATCCCCAAAGAGGTTTAATTCGCCGTAAAGCAAAATCAAACAGACTGATGTTTCATTGCAAATTAAAAATGTAGAGTACAAAATGGCATCCCTTGTGAAAACACTTGCCGCGCTTAAAGGGATTTTGCGCCGAGAAAGTTTAATGAACCGTGGTATGATGTTATCGTTCATATCTATTGTTTTGGCTTTCAGTGGCTTACACATGGCGACACTGTGGACTGTAAGCCTCAGAAGAATCAAAGTAATTGCTGAAAATAATAAATGACCATGGCTTAATCCGCTTAGCAATTCTTCGCGCTACACTTACCTTCGCCACGTCATGCGTGCGATCGCCGAACACTCTCAACGTGATTTATTCACGAGTATTCGTCAATCATTTCTTCCGTTTTTCCCTTCAAATAGAATGAGCTGACAAGACGTGCCTCAGATGAACTAGAAAGCGTGTTCTTCGCGGTATTTACTTCATTCCAACGGCAGAAGGATGACACAAGGCCGGAAGGTGTAGAGAGTCAAGTCAGCGCCCCTACAAGAGGAGCACTCTGGAATTTAAAAAAATGGTCTGGGCAGCCCCGTCTGCATTCTCAGGTCGGGGCGTCTCAAGCTGAAAGCAATAAACTTACACCCCCATAAAGAGGGGAGGGAAGGCCTGGGAGGCAAGGCCTGGGAGGGCGGACCTTTCAGGACTACCCAGAACGAATACCTCAGCCCGACAGATAAAAGGCCACCGAAATGCCTTGGTTTCTGCCAGACTGATTGTCGAGATTGGAACGCGAATAAGTGGCAAATAACTGCCACTGGTTGCTGTACTTGGACCGTTGACCTGTATAACAAGTTCTTTAGAATAATAATACATGGATTTTAATGCGTAAATAGTTTATGAGATGAAACAATCAACATCTATAAACTTATAACATATTACTATATTATATTATATACTTATATTATAACATCATACAGTTTGTGTATATATTTGTTTCAGCATTCATTTAAATAGTGCTCAATACATGTATAGATCTCAGTATTTATATGAAAATATGCTTACGGGAAACTACACACAAATTTCCGGGTTTCACTCAATAAAAGTTTATCAAGCTTATGTAATATTGCTTAAGTAAGCTATTTTTGGCATATTTGAGTGTTTGTTAATGGGTCGGGCATCAATCCGGGGTTCAATCCTCCGTCGAATCATAGCAAAGACTAAAACGATTTCCTTGTTAAAGCCTCAGCATTATGACGTGGAGTGGTGGATACAGGTGCGGACTGTGTTCTGTCGGGACTACTAGTATCCTTGGGAAAGGTATAAATCTATATATCTGTCCTCTAGCTATGGATTAAAAATTAGGGTAGACTAAACTCTCAAACTTTAATTGTGCAACTACCCCAGGAAAAAAAAACAGGACTTTTGTATACCACTGAGCACAAACAATGCCGTTACTGTAGAAGTACGGCTGTTGATTGAGCAACAATTGCTTCCCACACCCTTACATAGGGTATACATTGTCTCTCTAGACTGAAACGAGGCATGTTTTCCGTTATTGTTAATATATTGAGAATACTTATCTGGCACAGCTGGAGTAATAAGTGTTCATACCAGTCTGGGATAAAATCCGACAGATAGAGTAGAGAAAGACTAGCAAAGTCTCTTATGTGAAAAAAGGGGACTGTCAGGAACAGAAAAGTTAAAATCCCCAACTATATTGCAAATTCGAGTTTGAACTTTGTCAAGGCAAAGATGATTACTCTGAGCGGCTCCTCCCCAGATGTGGTAATAGTAGTCCATCTCATCACGGATCTGACTTTTATATAGGCAGAGGACTGCATCAGGAGTCGGACAGTTTCTGACGTGATAGAATGATACAACAATCTTCACAAGAAGCTTAGAAACCAATTAGATATATTGTATAATTTAGATTATTCTTTTCTTGAGTGTTATTCTCACAACGTTTCGTCGGCTGTAACCTCCGGTCTTCTTCAAGTGTATCTGAAGGCCGGAGGCTACAGCGACCGAAACGTTGTGAGAATAACACGCAAGATGAGAACAGAAGTCCGAATAATCCAAATTATACAAATTATCAATCCTCATCTCAAAAATTCAAAAACACGATTGGGTATAGTCTTCTATTTTCGGATATGGAGTGAAAATCAATCTAAGCTAATCAAAACGAATCATTAAAAGTAACCGCTTGCCAAGAGAATGTGTAATTGATGGGACAATGCCAGTTTAACATACAATCTTGGAAGAATTTGATTATTTAAGAGTACGGTCTGACAATACTTTGTCAACATTGAACTTGAAAACGACTATGCTGTTGCCAGTTGGGCAGCAGCACCGTGGTATTGTGTTCGAAAGACGAGCACTTCTTGGAAAGAAACTTTGCTCATGAAAGTTCTGTTTAGTTTTAGGTACACAGAGGAAAACAAATATTTACAATGGATGTAGCTAGACGAGTTTTTGCTGTGAATATTTTACAGAGAGAACTAGAGATTGAAGCTTATTTGATCACCTACCATGAAAATAACGATAGAGTAGAGAAAGACTAAATACGTCTCTTCTGTGAGAAAGAGACTGTAGGGAAGCTAAAAGAACACCCCCACTAGATTTCAAAGTCGATTTTGTACTTTGTCAGGGCAGGAAAGGGTGCTCTGAGTAGCACTTCTCCATCTTAGGGCGTATCAGAATCTTATAGAGGATTGCGTCAGGAGTTAGATATTTTTTTGATTGGATGAATCTAATATTTCAAATAGGTAAACACTAAGAGACTAGCTATATTTTATTCTAATCTTTTGAGGGTGATCGTTGAGTCACTAATCAAGGCAATACACCATTTTTCAACCCTAATTCTACAACCGTATGGATTTCTCTTAAGTTAAAAGAGACAGTTCACCATATGTAGAAACTATAGTAGTTTGAAGGTCCATGTGCATTTGGTCTTTCGTCTAATAGGCGTGGTAATAGAGTGCAGAAAAAGCGGTAAACAACCGACTTTTAAAATTTGTTACACACTGAACGTTTTCAACGTCAGAGATTGAAACTAACGTCAATTTTTACGATTCAAATGAAACATGCTGCGTCAAAAAAGTTGAATACGAAACAAAAAACATAAATCGGGTCATTCACGACACTAATGCAACAATAATTTTAAACGCAATTCTACAAATTGTACGGATTCGTCATAAGTTAAAAGATGCAATTTACTATATTTAGAAGTTAGAGTATCTTGAAGATTTATGTGTAGTTTGTCTTCGTGTCTCAAAGGAATGTAAGAAGCGTGCAGAAAAAGAGGTAAACCACCGATTTTCGAATTTGTTTTCATTGTCAGAGACCGAGAATTACGTTCATTTGACCGATTAAACTGCAACATGCTACATTAAGAAAGTCTAATACGAAATCTACAAACATAGGTTGGGATCATTCAAGATACGAACGGAACAACAATTTAAAACAAAAAAAATTCTTCAACATTAGGCAAATTTCAATAAAAGAGTTTTGAAAATATCGTTGGGTAGTTTTGACCTGGAAGTGGTAATTTTTTTAGCTCCTTACATCAAATAGCTTTGTGCCTTGTCTGTAACGATTTCCATAAAAAATAGATAACTCCACATCTGAGGAATTTGATCCAATATTAAAAAGTGAAATAAGAAACGAAATAAGAAACTTTAAATTAGTAAAAAATCCAAGGATAGGCAATATTTATTGCGAATATTTGAGAATGGTTATACACCTCTAATCAAGGTAATAGGCTATCTTCCACGCTATTCTACAAAGTTATCGGAGAGGCCATTACCATATTTAGAATTCATAGAATATTTAGAAGTTCTGTGCAATCGAACTTCTTTTCTAGAAAAGATGGCGGAAGGGTTCAGAAAACGAAGTAAAGCACTAAGTTTAAAATTTGTTAGAGATTGAGCGTTTTCACAGCCAGAAATTGAAATTAACGTCCATTTTAACGATTGAAATGTAACAATGCTGTATTAAGGAGTTTTAATGCAATAACCAATATGTTGGGAATTCAGAATACTAACGGAGCAAATGTTTCAAAAACAAAACAAAAACATTCTTCAACATTTGT
The DNA here is from genome assembly GCA_963556195.1 of Sepiola atlantica. Taxonomy (NCBI): domain Eukaryota; kingdom Metazoa; phylum Mollusca; class Cephalopoda; order Sepiida; family Sepiolidae; genus Sepiola; species Sepiola atlantica. Next base: position 137,032,077 of record OY744519.1, read on the forward strand.
CGAATGTTTATGAAAGATCTTTGAAAATCACAACAGAAATGATTGCCTAATAAACAACTCCACGTCTGCAGAATTTCATCCAATATTAAAAAGTGAAATCACACATGGGAAACCTTAAGACACCTTTAAATGGATAAAAGCGCAGAGATTGACAATATTTATTCTGAACATTTGAGACTGGACGGTGAGAACTTAATCAAAACCATACGCAATCTTTTCAATGCAATTCTACAAACTAAACTGAGTTCTCATAAATTTTAAGGGGTTATACACCATATGTAGAAATCAGACTTTTGAAAGTCTTTGTGTATTTGGTATTATTGTCTATAAAGCATAGTGGAAGGGTGCAGAAAAAGAATTACACTACTGAGAAGATGGCGTAATAACTAGTGTTGGGAGGATTAATCGGAATTCGAATCGGGAATCGGAATCGGGAATCAGAACTTTTTGGGGCATCGGAAAAATTTGTGCCTATTTTCCGATGTTAAAATGATTCTTTTAATTGTTTTTTGGTTTTTTTGTTTATTCAAAAATGATAAAATGATAAATATTTATTGATTTGAAGCTAACATCCATAGATCCCCTCTCACAGATGCATTTTTACATTTTCAAAAATATATGACATATTACATGGGTAATCCGAAAATTTAAAAACAACAACAACTCTATAGCTAAATATTTAGAGATTAAAAAAATCGAAATCGGAATTGGTAATTGTATCGGAATCGGGAATTTTGAACAGAATCGGTAATTGTATCGAAATTGAGAAAAATATTGAATCGTTCCATCACTAGTAATAACGTATGTTCCGGCGTTTCCAAATCGATCAATCAATAAAACAAAGTAGTGACGGACAGAAGTTCTTGGAAACAGTTAATTAATGATAGATCGTGTTCCGCAGTTTGATGATAAAAAGTGACAGAACACAAATCTAAATTGGCTTCAGTTTAACAATGTTCCGAGCCGGCTTAAGTATATTTTTTAGAGAACTCAAGCGAAAAAAAAAATCCATTGCAAAACAACAGGGTCCAATAAAAAAAGTGATTATTCGGAATGAGATATGGATATTATTGGACATAAACTCTCCAAATCCAACAAGCTATTCTAATTTTGTATATTAGATGGAAAGCCTGAATTGACATAACGCCTTGTTGTGTCGGCCCAAAATATGTAAACAGCATCTAACGAAAGCTTCTAACTCATTTAGCGTGAAAGATGTCGTCCCTTGTGATGATGACAATGATGATGATAATGATGAAAGAAGCCTCAACCTTAGCGACAACAGATTGGACACGAATCCGATTAAGAAGGGAGCAAAAAGAGAGAAGCCATCCAAAACCCGAATTGTCAAATAGAAAATACGATTAAGAAAACAAGGGCAAATATTTTTAAGATGAGTCCATTCAATCTGCGCGTTTAGCAATTAAAATTCTATTTCATACTAAGGCGTGACGACAAATCAACAAAAATGCTATTTAAAACTTAACCGTGACAGACAAACAGAAATGGTATTTGACTTATCAAATGCTATTTCAAACTTAAGGATGACGGACTAACGAAAATACTTTTTTAAACTTAAGCGTGATAGAGCGACGAAAGTTATATTTCAAACTTTAGACTAACGGAAATGGTATTTCAAACTTAAACCTGACAGACGGGTGAAAATACTATTTCAAACTTACGCGTAACAGACACACGGAGATACTATTTCCAACTTGAGCGTGACAGACCAACGAAGATACTATTTCCAACTTAAGTGTGACAGACCAACGAAAATAGTATTCTAAACCTAATTGCGACAGACTAACGAAGATACTATTTCTATCTTAAACGTGACAGACCCCAAAAAATACTATTGAAAATTTAATCGTGACAGACCTGTGAAAATAGTATTTAAAACTTAAGCATGACAGACCGACAAAAAATTCTACTTATAACTGAAGCGTGACAGACCAATCGACAGCCACGTTGAAAAGAAGATGCGTCCATTTAGTCCGCGCGTTGAGCGATGGAAAAATAAATTTTGAAGCTGAAGCGTCTTTCATCTTTTTTGCATTTATTCCAGCTTACGGAATTAAATCCGATTGCTTACTTCATCCACGTCCCGAAATATGCTTTCCCGTAAGTTTAGCAAAACTATACATTTTGGAAAATCCTCAGAGCAAACGAAAATCCAAGAGTCTATGTAACCATTTGCACCGACGACAGCTGCATGGATCTTAGATATTTAAAATGGCCTCCACAAAATACTTATTTTGCGATCTCTTTGTTTCCCGTGAACCTAGAAGCATACATGAATATTGTTACATAAGTCGAAGGTCATCACCGAGTTAGCCCCGTGGAATCATTTAGTTCCAAAAGGGTCATTTAATCATTAATAATTGCTACTCTAATAGCTACTTTCCTACTACCGCTTGCCGTTGGAATTCTCCCCATACTCCCTGTTTCCCCGACTGTACTAACATGAAGAAATTTAAATATAACGTAAACAAACAAGTTGTGACACAACTTCCCACTTAGAATGCCTCCTATATATCCGGTCCCTAATCACATTAGCCCTTTTACGTCTCAGTGATAATATGCATTTTTTGGGGAGGGGGGTGAATAAAAGTAAGAGAATTAAAAAAAATAAGATCAAAATCGAAGACAACTATTGCGAACAGAAAACAATGACACAAACATGTGATACGTCAACTGATACAGACAATACTACTTACTAAACCACTCGTGACCCGTTTGGTCAGTATTTGTATTGTTTAAATATTTGGAAATTCTAAATATTGGTAAGTTGTTTTTGTTGTTGAGGTGAATAAATTTTTTTTTAAAGGTCAGCTAAAATTCATACCTAGTCTTTTCGCTGGCGTCGGCGTCGTGCATGCGTGTTGTTATCGTGCCGGACTGGGGACAAATATCACATTAATTATTCAATTAGTTAATTCAACGAAAGGATCTAAAAAAGTAAATGATTTATTGGCCATGATCATTTAATAAGCTGCAAGGTGAAAACATAGAGAGAGAACTTTATTTTAAGCTCATCGCTTAATTAATGTTGTGTTCAATTAACTTAAGACTGGCAAAAAATGGCGTGCGCCACTGTCTCGGTCGTATGTCACAACCAACCATCTTCATTCTTGTTGTATCCGTGGGGCGTAATTCTTCCGCTTATCCAGGTGGCATCCTTGTTTTGTTCTAACCACCGGGTGTCATTATTGTGCTCACACATGTGGCATCTCTGATTCTGCTAAACTCACTTGAATCTAATAAACTTTTCTATTATACTCCCAGTACGACCAGCAAGGTCATTTCGCCGACGGGTACAGTGGTAAAATTCATATGCTCATAACAAACAAGTATTTCTGACTTAATGTGGCACACTTAAAAAAAAATAGCAGAAAGCAGCAACTTACAAGAAGTTTTCTTTCGGAACATATTGGGCGTAATGAAAATCCCACATCGTGTGTCAAGATCTACTCTACTCACTCAAACAATTGAAATTATCAACGTGAATTGACCATATCGCTTTTCATCAGTAGTAGTAATTGTAATAGAAGTAGTAGTATTAGTGAATTTAGACTCGCGTATCGTTTCTTTCGTAGCATCAGTTGCAATCCTTTTTAACATACTTGTTGACAACGAACATAATAACAATCGCACAGATTGCTATCTTCAGGTTTTAATAATTTGTTGGTATAGTTTTAATACACAGTATAAGCAGTAGACATCATTAATATAGTGTATTAGTCTTCGCATAAATTCTCCCCTGTAGGGGGTGTAGAAGGAGACCTTCTAAACACGCCTGCTTCCTTAGAATACAAAAAAGAAACAAGAGTTCACTACTCCTGTCTGTTTAGTATTACTTCAATTTTGTAAGTCACCACCAGAGACGACTTTTGTATTTTTCTAAGTCACGTCGCTATTATTATATTACAGTGACCTACGACCTTCCAATAGAAAGTTTCTACCAGCACCATAGACCATTGTGGAATAAGTCTGATGTCAGATTAAAACGCTGAGGGCTACATGCATAGAGCACAACTTGACTTCTGTGGAAGCGACTGTGAGATTATTATGACTTTTTTTAACTAAAGGGTAACCGCTTATCAAGGCTCGGGAGCCACTTGAGGACAAAGGTTAAATATATCGGTTGGGCGTGAACGCCATCACGCGAGGATTTTAAACAACTGGTTGATTAGACAGAAAATTTCTTAAGAGGAATTGTTTATCCAGGATGACGGCTCAACAAGTATTTGTTTACATTAGACTTGAAGACGACCATGTTGAAGTCAGCTTAGAATCAACAAGCAGCTTCGCGGTATTTTGTTTCACAGATAGAACGCTTTAGGAAAAAAACTTTGTTCATGGAAGTTCTCCTTGGTCTTTGGTACAGTTAGAGAGAGATATATAGATAGATAGAGAGAGAGAGAGAGGGGGGCGAGAGAGGGAGAGAGATAGATAGTTATGGTACCTTACCTTACGGGCTACATAAACTCTTCCGTTCAATATAAATACGAGGAGCACATGCCTCTCAGGGTTGTAACTACCCCAGTCTAATACTGGCAGTTAAGACAGACGTTCAATCACCCGTTTAATCTGTTGTATTATACTGTTTTCAATATACTTTTTTTCAATATACTCTGTTTCTCTAACCTCCTAGTGCGTGTTTTCTTTCCGGGCCCTTTACAGGGCCACCACAAAGAGAGATAGAGAGATAGAGATAGAGACAACTAGAGAGAGAGAGAGAGAGAGAGAGAGAGAGAGAGAGAGAGAGAGAGAGAGGAGAGACGGAGGGAGAGAGAGAAATGAAAGTTATCTGTTGTGGTTGTAGCTAGGCGGATCTTGCTGTGAATGTTTTACATGGGGGGAAAGGGATTGGAGCTGAGTCGAGCACCTACCATGAAAATAACGATAGAGTAGCTAAAGACTAGCAACGTCGCTTCTGTGTGAAAGGGGCCGCAAAGAAAAAAAAGGGATCACCCCCACTAGAATGCGAAGTCGGTTTTGTACTCTGTTAAAGCAAGAAAGAGTACCCTGAGCGAAATCTCCCCAGATGCTGACTGTAATGCACATCTCTAACTGCATGCATCCTGGAATTATAAACACCAAATAGATATCCTATGTATACAATTTATAATATCATCTGAGAACTAAGGTTATTTTCTTGCTTAATAAATAAACGCTATCTGCTACGTTTTCACTTGCCGAGGCGTGTATATACCATTATACACTCGTCAGGATCCCAAGGTCTCGATCTTCTGCTGATAAAACCACTCGGACGCCGATGTTAATTTATATACAAAGGTTTATTAAAAAAAGTAAGTAGTTTTTATTGTGACAGTGTGTAGAAGTCGTCTACACTTTTTCTTTTATAGTAGCCGTAGTAATGATGTGTGTACAGTAGATTTCATTGCGTCTCCTATCCTGCAATAGCAGCAGTATCACAAAGTTGTTCTCTGTCTTCTTCTTTGTTGTTAGCAGCGCTGTAGTAGTTGCTCTATTTTCTTCTTAAGTAGCTATTCAGTTCGTTTATAGAAAACAACAACAGCACACATTTAAAATTTTAATATTTTCTTTTTCTTTAAATTGCTCAGAAAGTTTTAACCTTAACTTCTAAGCGGGAATTTCTTCTACGGAATCTAATTTCGAAGTGTAAATTTATTTCTACGTCAACTAACACAAACGTGTAGCATCTGTTCTGAAACTACACTTCATCTATTTTACCCTCAATCAGTGAAGGAAGAATCCTATTAGACCGGGGCAATTTTTATCTTTATTCCAATCTATAGTGCTCCTTTTTGATGATCTTGGTTTTCCACACAAAAAAACGACCTTGTGTCTAACTCTACTTTCATGTGGAGAAAAGTAAATGGGGGACAGTCTTACTAGAGTAATAGTATTTACTATGGAATTTAGTTATATTGAAATTATAATGACACTAGTTTTCTTATTGACTGTTTTTGTTGCCTTTCTATACTATTTAGAGTTATTTTGAAGCTTTTATTACATTCTTTTTATCATAAAACTTCGGATTATACTTAATTACGTCTCTAGTTTGACTCGAAGCGATGAGAGCGCAGATATCTATTTTGAGGAACCCATTTTAGGATAAAAATGGCTGCTACGTAACTGTTATATCGGATTCTTCATGCACTGAGGATTCCAAAAATATATAGCTTTTCAAATCCTCATAAACTTCATACAAATATACACAATACACTGTGCTAATCGACTTGTACTTCAGTGGTTGCCTTTTTATCTTTCGTTTTAAGCTTGAAACGAGAAATCGCAATCATGTTTTTTTTTCTATGTTTCTCCTTTAATAGTTTGAATTATTTCATTCTTTCTTTTCTTCTTCTTTGAATTTTCTTTACTCATTTTTTTGTTTCTTTTTCTTTCTTTTTTGGCTTATTCTTTATTTAACAAGCGGATGAACTTATTTCCGTTTTATGAATGTGGTCTGTGTATTTTGTGTTGTAGCCAGTGGACGTAATTCTTCCACTTACTCAGGTGGCATCTTTCGACTTTCTTTTCTCTTTTACAACTGATACTTTTTTACTTTTCTTCTTTCTTACTTTTTGTCGTCTTTCTTTCTTTTTTCTTTCTATCTATCTTTTGCTATTTGTGTTTTGACTAATTCCTTCTTTTTCTCTTCACTTTTTATTTATTTCCTATTTGTATATGTTTACATTATCTCGTATTTTTTATTCCGATCAGCTTGTGTGGTATGGGGAAGCGCCAGTTTGACACTTGGCAGCACCGCTACTCCGGTATATGTATTTGTATGTGTCCAATATACAAGCATGCCGATGAAAAGAAAGAAACACTTTGAAAAAAATATAAAATTCAAAAAGGCATGTATTGTTAGTGAACCAAGTTGGGTTCACTATGAAATTATGTCCATAGATAATGTATATAAGAAAGTGTGTAAATGATGTTAGTTATGAAAATTGAGTTCACAAGAATATATTCAACAAAGTCTGAGCAGTAATATCTGTGCGTATGCGTGTATGTGTGTGTGAGTAGAGAAAGGTCTTAGGTACCAGAATAGTGTGCTTGTGTGGTAGCGCACATGCTGAGTGATGTATTCGTCAAAGCTACTAGACTAAAATGGTCCACGGGGTGTGTCTGCCGAGACCAACCGGAAGAAGACAATGCATTTGCCCGTGCAGCTCTTTTTATAGACACTGATGGAAGCGCCACATGGCGTTTCTAAAGGCCAAATAACTCGTGACTGAAAACGCCCTACGGTTGGTATGTGTGTAATTGTGTTTCAGAAAGGGAGGTAATGTAACAAGTTGCACATCTCCGACCGACACTGTTATCTTTTATCGCGAATAACTGTCTGGCAACGCTAAATGCATTTCGAGTTCACTGAAGAACAGGCGAATCATCCACGCGGAGCTCGAAATGACGAATCATTTGTATATCCGAATGGCGACAGTTCGTATAAGCTTCATCGCATCTAATATTTTTAAATATTCAAAACTACAGTACATAACACATCTTACCGTTTGAGACATTTATGCGACATAGGCGATTCTTTGTCGGACGGGGGGGGGGGGATCCGCTTTGCCAATTACAACGTGCTATGTTGTTCTCTATTAGCTGTTTCTTTCTTTCTTTTTTTAAAAAGTTGTTTTTCCTTCCTTCTGAAACCTTTTCTAATTTTGTTCTTTGAATTTCAGTCATGTCTGTCTTTCTTTTATTTTTCTTTCTTCGCAAGTATTTTATTTACCTAATCTCCAGGAGGTTAGACACAAGGTAAGTCGTGGGTTTGAAAAGGTAGCGCACTAGGATTCGTGCGCTCTGGCTTACAAAAATGCCTGAGCAACCCCGTCGGCATTCCCCGGTTGGTGCGCCTCAGGTGATTAGCAATAAACTAACCCCTTAAATCCTGGAAGGGTGAACCTCCCGAGATCAAATATGACTATACCTCAACCCTACAGCAACAAAGTAACTGTCGGGCTGATTCTCGATGACGTATGCCAGATAACAGGGAGGGTTTAATGTTTTGAAAAATGATTTTGTTTTAATCTCTTCTTTATTCCTTCAATTTCTTTTTCTTTCTGCTGTTATCTCCAATGTCTCCAATCTGTTTCCTCTGATCTTCACATATTCTTCATGCAAAAGGTAAAATAAAACTCCTCTTTTTACTAATGAGTCTCATAATTTATCAAGGCCAAAATCACACGAGAATAAGAGTTAATGTGATTGAATGATTTTGTCAGTTGAAGCATGAAAACTATTATGGAAACATGATTAATGGAATTAACTGCGTTTCGTTACTTATAGAGAGGGTTTTATGACAAGTATGTTTTGATATTGGATTTGAAGACGACCATGATGTCGTCTGCAGGGAAACAATGACGCATAGATGTGTTTCACAAACGAGGGCTTTTGTAAGAAACTTTGCCCATGGAAATTCTGCTTCACGCGAAACATATTGAGAGAAAAAGGTTCTTGATGTGACAATCTTACAAGTGGAAACCAAATATTGGAGATCAGTCGCGCACTTTCTACAGAAACAAGAATATAGCAGTCCAGTGATATATATATATATATATATATATATGTATATATATATATATATATATATATATATATATATATATATATATATATATATATATACAGAGAGAGAGAGAGAGAGAGAGAGAGGGGGAGGGGGAGAGAGAGACAAGTAAAATCTCATTTGTAAGAGAGGGGCTGTAAAGAACGGTATAGACTATCCTCCACTGTATTGCAAAGTCGATTTTGTACTATCCTATCCTCCCCTACAACATTTCTCTGTCATCTTGCCTGACAAAGATGAAACCAAAAAAACGGCATTCTATTTCCAACAATCATCTTCTGACAAATTTTCATTTTGATGTACTTATTCTCCTCTAATCGATACATCGATGACGTCACGTCTCAGTCAACAACAGCAACAACGCATGATCGGCTTCAACAGCCAATTTACCATCGCATCGCGCCCCCTCATAATCCGACCGCAATGAATCATTCTGAAAACTGAGCTCTTTATCAAAGCGAGTCGCCACGCAGTTCGATCAGCTATCAGGCGCAGTCGAGAAACGATATTTACTGCTGTTCCCCCGAAGGCAACGTCCGGCACATAGTTTAGTTTTAATGTGGAGATAGGGTGGTGGTGCCTAGCGAATAAAAAGTCACTCAAGACCAGTTGCAAAAATAGTCTTTGTCGTTTCTGCTTTTTCTGACAAATGAGAATGCCCAGGCGACAGATAAATACATTTTACGGAGTAGGTACTGCGTGCAAGGATTGCCCTATGAGACTACACCTACACTTCGATCTTATTGAGCCCCGATTTGCTTGCCTCCCCACGACGGCAGAGTTAGAAACATCAAATCCGTTGCTAAGATCGCTGCAAAAATGGTTTGATCCTTATACTTTACCAAAAAGTATCTCATTCTTGACACACTCCTCTACCTTTAATAGAGTAAATACTTCCTAAGATCGAGTACTGCCGCCACATCTGAGAAGGTGGTGCTCACAGCATATTTTTCTGCTTTGATAGAGTATAAAACCAACTTTGAAATCTAGTGGGGGATGTTTTCTTATCTTTCCTACGGCCTATTTCTTACAGAAGAGAGGTTGGTAGTCTTTCTCTACTCTATCATTATTTTCATGGTAGGTTCTGGACTGAGCTTAAATCTCTACTTCACCTCTGTAAAACATTCACATTCTAACTTTGATGTTTTTAGGGACCGACCACGTGTTCGAATATTTTCCCCGAACACGAGACCGACATTTTGTGTGTTGTGTTATCGTGCGTAACACGCACATAAAACACTTCTAGCTACAACCACTGTAAATAATTTCCCCTTTTCCTCCTGTGTATCTAAAACTAAACGGAACTTCTCCAGGTAAAGTTTCTTTCCTAGAACTACGCGTCTGTTAAACACAATACCACAAGGCTTTTTCCCAGCTTACTATAGCATGGACGTTTTCAAGTCCAATGTTAACAAATTCTTGTCGAGCCGTTCCCTCAAATGATGAAATTCTGCCAGTTTCAACCATCGTTACCGATCCACGCGTTGTTGCCTCACCGTCTACCTAACGAACTAATTAACCCTTATTCTCGAGTGGTTTTTGGGCCTTGATAAGTGGTGACTCGTTAGTATATAAGAAAGGTCGATTTTTAATGTAAGAAAACTCCGGCTCCCCAAAAGAGACACTCTAAATAAGGACAAAAATAAGAATGTCCTCAGTATATAAGGATTTATCCTTCACTGACTGAGAACAGAACAGATCTGAAGTGTAGCAATAGAAAAATATACTTTATTTTGAGCTTAGCTAGTGAGTTTGCGTCTGGCAATTTATCGAATTGGAAAGGCGAACGCAAATGTCGTCAGGAAAAAGGGATGTCTGTTAGGCATGTAAAGCTGATGCATATTTTATATTCTAACTTTGATGTTTTTAGAGACCAACCACCTGTTTGAATATTTTCCCCGAACATGAGACCGACATTTTGTGTGTTGTGTTATCGTTCGTAACACACACGAGAGTCGGAAGAAAAAAGGAATGGGCAGTAATGAAAAAGCAGTTGGATTTACATACATAGCCATTTATTCTCATCTGAACAGCTTGTCGAAGAAAATAGTACGAGAGGTTATGGCACATGTAAGATGGAACTTAATATGATGAAACTAGGAGAAAACCATAGGCAAAAATTATTAAAGAGAGAATACATTAATGTTCCAATACAATCTATAAAAACCTGTGCGGTTAAGATCGGAGATAGAGAAGATATGCGAAAAATGTATAAGTAATTATTACTTATATTGTGCTGAGCTGTTCTTGAAGTCTATGCGACTGTTACCAAAAGGAGGTCTATCCGACTGCTATCATGAAAAACATATGACGGATACGGCGTAAATGTTTGTGAAGGACATGTAGAGATTGCCAACCGATCAGATCCGACCATTTTACGGACGAGTATTATTTTTTGCGAAGTGTAAGCTATCATTTTCATCTACAAGATATATATATATATATATGTATATATATATACACATATATATATATATATATATAAATATATATATATACATATATATATATACATATATATATATATATATATATATATATATATATATATAATTATCCACAGACGCATATTACGTCGTCTGTCACTTATCAGTATGTCTAGATGTAGCGATATTTTAAAAAATAACCGTATAGCTTTTATTTCTATTTTATCTTCGTTTAATAATATTTACATCATAAAATATTAACGCAAACATTGTAAAACCTAACATAATTCTAACGCTTAATTATACCATTTTATAATTTTTTCAATGTTTTTAATGATGTTTATTTTTGTGTCAAAATAAAAAAAAAAATTACTAGCGTTTTCGGTTTTTCGGTCGAATCATCTTTAGGTAACAAAAAAACAAATGGACAAAAAGCTGGAGTAAATAAGATTTCAAAAAATTTTAATCCTGTTCTATTTCTACAGCTTTCTGTTTATAACAGCCGAGAACGTCATATGTGAAGTCGTTAAATTTCAAAAGAACAAACCGGTGCAATTCCAGGAGAACGTTTACAATTTAAATTAAAGGACGCAAGAATTAGCGTCACAAGATAAATTGCATTTACGTATAGCCTTTAAAACTTAATGTTTTTTTTTTATTATAGGTTGCTGAGTTTTAATAAAGATAGCTTCAAATATTTTAAATTTTATTAAAATTAGTTTCAGAAGATAATATATTTGTATTGTTGAATAAAATTTGTCTTAAATACGAGGGAGGAAGTTATGTTTTCTCAAATTCTAGTAAACTGAGCTCGATGCATGATGAGCATATTTGTATTTTTACCTGAAGATGATTCAGCGAAGAATCGAAAGTGCTAGTGATATTATTGTTTTATTTTAACACAAAATGATTACTAGAAAAACTGAAAAAAATTTGAAAAAATGTATATTAAAGCGAATAATTCCGTGTAGTTTAACAATGCTTACTTAAATGCATGAATGCTGCCTAAATGCACACAAATCATAAAATATGTAAATTCTTCCTTAAAAAATATTCACGTTGATGTTATATATTCTATCCATATGTTCTCTGATCGAACGCTTTCTACCAGTTCGATATAAACGTACTCTTCGACTTTTTAAAACCACAAAAGAAAAAATGGAAGAAACATGACACAAAAAGGAAATATCTGTCGCTGGAATGCCGCCAATAGGAATACAAGACAAGAAGAACTCGCTTCCATTATTTCATTTGTTTGCGTACGCTATGATTGCTGTCGTAAAAGTCATTCTTCTGTCAATGTCCTAGACAGTCGTAGACACAATTGCCTTGAAATTTAGAAAGAAAGATTCCAACATTCTTTTTTTAATTGTGAAACTTTTAAATAATATTATTCTTGTTCTGTTCTATCAACATCGTGTTATATATATATATATATATATATATATATATATATATATATATATAAAACAAACCCTAGTAAATAATGGTTTCCCTAATTATATCATCTACCAACAAATTCAACTATTTAAAAATAATAATAATAATAATAATAATAATAATAATAATAATAATAATAATAATAATAATAATAATAATAATAATAACAACACTGAATCAAATTCTCCACTAAACAAGATTATTAAACTATTTTACCGCAACCAATTTCACCATAATTATAAAACAGATGAACAGGTTCTAAAAAATATTATTAATAAAAACGTACTCCCCACCGACCCCAATAAAAAAGTTAAACTAATAATTTACTACAATAAAACTAAAACCACCAATCTTATAATTACAAATAACTTTTCACCCTCGATTAGAGTAGTGGATAGAACGGACCTGGTATACGAGTTTAAATGTCCATTGCGAGACTGTGTCTCTGACAACCAAGAAAAAAACGTATACATTGGCTCGACTGCCACGACTCTGTCCAGGAGGTTGACCATGCATCTATCGGATAATAGTGCCGTAGCCAGACACCTCATTAACGAACATTCCTGTCCCCGCTCGCAAATCCGAAAATTCTTGTAGACAACACTAAAATCCTAGAACACAATACTAATATACAAAAACTCCATATACTAGAAGCTTTACACATTAAAACAAACAAAAACGGTTATTAACAGGATTAATTTTAACACTAGTACTAATATACTTAAATGTTTATAATACTAATTAAATATAGTTTCGTATTTAAATTTTCCCGCCAAAATTAACTATAAACTCACTCCAGGTCTTTACCTGATTGACATTATTCCACTGAAGATGGACCCAGATGGGTCAGAAAGTACTTTGGACCTAAAAGAAAATTACGGCAGATTCATCAGCCAATTCTCATCCGAGATTAGGACTTTAATCCGGAAACGGAAGGGATCCATAAAAAATATCCAGACATGATTTGTCGGTTATTTTTAATAATACTAGGGGTGGGACGTAATGGGTGAAAATTTCAGATTCATGTGAGTAGTATTTTTGTGTTCATTTATACATAAATAACACTAAACAATCAAACATTTTGAAAATTTTGCAAAATTCAGAAGGTGCAGGCCACTAGTTTTTGGCTATTTTACATTCATGAAAACCCTTTCACAATCTGAAAATGGTCCTAAATTAAAGTACTATGTCAGATTTAACCATCTATATCCATTAATAGCTTTTGAGGATGTTTTAGGACCTGCAATGTTGCATGAAACCACTTTTTCACCGAAAAGTGTTTGTTTTACATTGTTTTACATGTTATAATTATATATACTAGCAGGATTACCTTGCGTTGCCCGGATAAGAGTGTGGGATATCATCATGTGCAACGCCATATTAAGGAGAGTTTACTTTAACAGCAACTTTGATGTTGTCAGATATTTTACCCACTGAGATTTTCAGATATGTTATAACTCTTAACCTAAATAGATTAATTTAATTGTGTATATGTTAGAAAAGTGTCATTTTAAGCGATGTTATAGACGCAGAACTACTTCCATTATGTTCATATGTAAATTGTACATGGTAATGCACTTATATTTAAGGTACAATTCCTAGTTTTAGGGACAGACATGCACACAGTTAGAAAAGTTTTCTCCAGTATTTGTAAAAAAAAATTGAAAATTTAAAAATTAAAAAATAAATATTAAAGTATTTCCAGAATGTTTTGGAAACGACCGTACGCCATACTAGACTTGTTGTTCTAATTCTTTGAACAATTGGAATGTTCTGATCCATTAAATCATCTTTTAGATTGTATGTAGATTCTCTAACCTTTCTTTCTATAGTGAACATACACGCATCACACACAGACATTGAATTATATATATATATATATATATATTTGTTTTTGTTTTTCTCCTGCACTTTAACTTGTTTTTGCGTTTGTCATTTTTTCACACATTTTGTCCACCACGACATTTCTTTTTCATGAATTATCGTGTACCTTCCCCCCCCCCCACACATATATATATATATATATATATATATATATATATATATATATATATATATATATATATATATATATATATACAGGGTGGCGCAAAAGTCACGCATTAGTTTGTAACCAGTAACAACTTTCACATTTAATCAAATTTTCTCCTTATTTTTCAGAATATTACAGATATAAACATTGATAATTTATCATGGAAAAATATAGCACTGAACAACGAACCAAAATTATTGAACTTTACTTCGGAAACCATCGTTCAATAATCTTAACCCAAAAAGCCTATCGTCGGCATTGTAATGTCAGACAATCTCCCAGTCAGACCACAATTGATTGTCTTGTGGTCCGATTTCGGCAGTTGGGTTCAGTGAGTGATCTTCCACGATCTGGCAGACCACGTTCAGTACGGACAGCGGAAAATGTAGCACTCGTTGAGGATAGCATTGCTGAAAATCCAGACACCTTAACTCGAAGACGAACCACTCAGATTGGAATGTCCAGAAGTTCACTTCAAATAATTTTGCGTGAATTGCATCCGTTTCTATACAAAATTCAATTGGTACAGGCATTACAACCCACAGATTTGCAATTACGCTTAGCTTATACTGTTCACATTCAGTAATTAGCCAGAGAACAAAATGAGTTCATCCATAACCTGACAATGAGCGACGAAGCCCATTTTCATCTGAACGGCTTCGTAAATAAGCAAAACTGCAGAATATGGGCCATTGAAAATCCAAGAACCGTTCATCAGCGTGAATTACATCCACTAAAATGTACCGTATGGTGTGGTGTTACCTCGGAAAGAGTGATCGGTCCATATTTCTTTGAAGACGAAGAAGGTGTCGCGGTGACGATAACTGCACAGCGATATCAACAAATGATTGAAAATTTTTTAAAGCCCACTGTTCAGGACAACCCAGAAATGTGGTTCCAACGAGATGGAGCTACTGCCCACACTGCCCGACAAAGTATGGCGCTCTTAAGGGGATTGTTTGGCGAGCACTTAATTGGCAGATTTTCTGATTTTAACTGGTTTTCACGTTCACCGGATTTAACAGCCCCTGATCTTTCTCTTTGGGGTTATCTTAAGGAAAGGGTATATGTGAACACTCCTACAACGATTCAAGAGCTTAAAAACAATATCAGACATGAAATCCAAGAACTAGAGCCAGTTATTCTAAGGAATGTAATGGCCAGTATTGTAACACCTTTCCTTCCTTATTATGCCTTTTTAAGAGCTTGCTTTTGTCTAACCTGCTTGGACTCTAGGAGATTGAACGCTGGTAGTGGAGTCTCTTTCAGGCTTGGATTGTCGTGCATAGATTCTACATTATTCTCCCGTTTTATTATAACGATTAGCTTCGTACATCAGATGGCTTCATGCCTTTATTGGAGCGACTTCCATAAAGAAATATCACAATTTATAATATTTAATTTTGGGGTTAAGGCTGAAGAAATCACTCAGCATTCATTAAGTGTAAGTAAAATGATATTAATTGAAGTACATTTCGGTAAATTTATAGTCTTTAAACATTTTAAAGCGCATTTGATGTTTCCGGGACTCAATGAAGCAATATACAGATTTCAACTTTTAGCCTGGAACTCTTTATTAATAATTCTATTTTTATTTTTTTAAATTCCTATAATATATCAGTTATATCTAACATATAAAGTAGAGACGATTTTTCCCCTGTACCTTCTCGGAGAATATGAAAATAACCACATGCATCACAGGCTACTAAAAACACCATTATATTACACTTATTCATTCGAGCGTGTTTTAGTACATTTGATAATTTTTCTTTCCAGCTAACACTACATATTACATTTGGGCCGCCATCCACGACTCTCCGAAAAACCAACTCCATATAGGTAGTAGCAAAAACTTTTCTCCCTAACAATTCTGTACTGTCACTACACTCATCGACACCGGGAACTAATAAACACAGTTTAATTTTTACATAATATAAAGCAATACACAAATACTTAATGACCCGTTCACTCCGATGATTTTCCGCGAATGTCAGGTTACGTTATTTCTAATTCTACCTATGACTTCTATATTTATATTCATTCCGGAATTAAGCGAATGAAATTAACGAACATAGTTCCTGCAACATTTATTCATTCAATATGGCTGCTACAATTTCTTGATCGAATCGACTTCCTATTTAATTCAATAAACGCCTATATACTCGTAGACCCCGATAGATTTACATTTTCAAAATCATACACCTTTAACACGCATATTATAGAAACCTTGCCCAAATAAACCATATCATTGTTGAACATTACATTTGGTAGCAGAAGATAAATCTTAACATAACACGCATGCCAATTAATTGGCCTATTTTCACACGTATTTTTAACTCGAACCCGGGGCGCAGTCGTTAAGGATGGAGTTTTCATGATCGCCAGTTTCAGCGTTCGATCCCATTCTACTCTGACACTTTTTTCTTTTTTCTTAATTTAAAACATTCGCCAACACGGTAGAGGGGGAGAAAGAACAATAGGCCTTTTCTTTTTTTATTCGACGTCATGCAATAGGTAATACTTTCTCCCGTGCAACGCCGGTCGACGGGTTCCGCTAGTATGAAATAAAATAAAGTATAACATCTTATTTTTTATAAAGATATCAAGCGTAAACGAATACCCCACAATAATGTTGTACTACTTTTGATCAAAATGTAATATACGTATCAAAGTATTCTGGGTAACTTTGTTGACATCCATCCGTCTGAATAGACAATGGAGTTAAGATTAGTCCGTTGTTAAATTGAAGCGTCTGCTGTGACTGTGCAAGCCTATCCGGGATCGACAGGCTCTGTTGCAGTTGTCAAAGATGTAGGTGCATCTGGTTTTGTAGAGCTTAGTTGTAGCCATATGCCCTCTGTGCTATCTCCTTTTTCTCCACTTCTGGTGTCGCTTCTCCTCAACCCCCTTGGAGCATGCCCTCACAGCAATTCTTCAGCTGCTGCGTCTTCAGCCATGGGCTCCCAGTATGCTGGGTCGATCAATATATATATATATATATGATTATACATATAAATTCACTTTATCACTGTATTTATAGTTATAGTTTGGTAAAAAAGTTTCTCAATAATATTGTATAGTATTCGCTAAACGTTATATCATCATTTAAAACATAAACTAAAAAGAGTTATTAGCTAGTACCTATTGTTGATATATATGTTGGAAAACAGTAAACGTATCAGACAAGGAATCAGGAAAGGGGTCATTGGATCGACCCCGCTGAATCGTGAGAACCGGAAGTTGATGAAACAGCTGGATATAACGTTAGACATGAAACAAGAGAAGGGTTGTGTAGAATTTTAAGTTGTAGTCAGAATATCACTTGACACAAGCAGTACTAAAAAAAATGGCCCGGCAAACCGATAATAATATAGCCACGTGCTTAGTAATTAATTAATATCTCCCTTCCTTTCTCACTCTCTCTCTCCCTGCTTTTGACCTTTCAGCTACAAGGTCATTCAGCGGAATAAATTCTTTATTATTCTCAGAACATGTTTTAAACTAGTGAATAATTATATGTAAGATTGCTATTGTTTCAGCTAACGGAATCCTCTCGGTCCTTGGAGGAAAACAAGGCGCACGCACGCATGTCGTTGCCGGCCAGCATGGAAGCTATAGATTTAAAGCTGTATATTCCGTTCTTAAAATATTATTGTACCATCTTTTAACAGAACAGATACTACAATTTGATCATAGCCAAAAGACACAAAAAATGTATTTTTGTTCGAGTTTCCCGTTTGACATAACAGCGACATTATGAAATTTAAAATTTGGCGATCGGGCGATCCCATCTTTTTATAAAAGAGTGTAGGGTGATAACATAAAATTGCCATAGCGTTTTAATATATACACTAGAGAGACCTCGTGGAAATTCCACGGCGCTTTCTACATCAATCTGTATAATTTTCTGTTAAAAATAATAATATTCCTTTTGAAACAATAAATGTTTGAAAACATGAATGTTTCTTCTTCTGTAAAAATAACTGCCATTGTTATCTTAATAGTTTTTAAATAAATAAAACAGAAATGTTTCTTTGTAGTAGAAATTTAATTATTTTTAAAACAATAAATATTCTCTGTTATTTTAACGTAAACATAATTGTCAGCTCAATATTCTTCAAATCAGTAAACGAATAAAATGTATTTATAAAAAAATTGTACTCTTTTCGTCGACGCAACGGCATAATTTGATTTTGAAATAATTCATTTTAAAATGGGTAAAGTCGGAATTTGGTACGTTAGCATTACATCAGATTCATCACCAATCACTTTGTATAATTGAACAATTTTTTGAATTTGCGTGAAAGGTGATAATGTATTTACGAACATGAAGTACCTTAGCGTATTGTTATATAGATCCATACGATGGTCATTCAAAAAGTTCTAATTAACACAGAAAGGACATTGTTGTTATAAAATAACGTCGTAGATTATTACTTTAGTTAACTAAGAATGACATTTCCTCTCTTTCAATTAGTTGAATTAACCGTCTAATCTGGTTTAACGTGCCTCCATAATTCACACAAAAATATTCTTAATGTCAACTTTTTCAAATCACGACCATTTCTACGGCTTGTCACTAATTCAGTTTATTAACCAAATTAGATGCGTTTTTTCTGTTATTAGAATTGACTCATTCCAAGCTAAAGGACCCGTGGCGTAACGGATATTCTACTAATTGATAACCAGTCATAAATTGTAGAGGTTGAAGGTTCAATCCTAAGTATGTGCGATACTAGGAATACTATTATGAATTACTTAAGACTTCTACATGGACATGACTGATGGAACGATTGCAAGCTAGAACCTTTGATTGAATGAAGGATTTCGTCGTAATTTCGTACAAGTTACGGAGTTCATCATGAAGATCCCTGAGTTCGACAAGATGCGTCTGAAGACGGTCAGAAGTTACATCGGCTGAAACGTTGTGAGAACAATATCAAAGACAAGGACAGTAGTCCGAATAATCCAAATTATCCATCCTCATCTAAAAAATTCGGAAACATTAAAATATAGAAAACAGCACAATAAATCTTTTGGTGTAAATATCGAAAGGATTTAGAGGCATTCGAATCCGATAACCGGTAATATCACTTTTTGTGGTATACACCCAGTGTTGGGCATTCCACGTTCCACTGAACGCGTAAGTTTATGGGGAATAAAAATTAGCATGCGGTCCCCAGTCAGCATGTATATCCCATTATAGGGAGATGGCATACAGCGCCTAGTATTTCCACCCATCTTGCTCACCCATATTGTACTGACCAGACTCAACGTCGCTTAACTTCGGTGATTTAATGAGAACCGCTGGGTCAACATGATTATTCCGTATCACGTGAATATGCTGTATTTGGAAGTGTTAAGCGGCTTTAAATGACAAAAATACCCAGTTAGTAACGCACTCATCGACTTTGACTCAACATAACTAACTCTACTTGTTGTTAATCTCTACGTGCTCCTACATGCGTCGAATCTCTACATGCCCCCCTCTAAGGGAACTATGGGGCAGAACCTCCTTTAAAATTAAAATACGTATACCCGATTTTAATTAAATCTAAACCATATGTATACGACACTAATTGAGAGTTTTCCAAAATGTCAGTTTCTGTTGACTATATTAGGGGGCGAAACGGGGTAGATGGGGACCAGTAAAAAAGAAAGTAATATAGTGTGATGAGCATAGTGAACCTCCGAGCAACGTTGTATCTTCCTATATAGTTAAGTGAGAGTTTCCCCTATCTCAATTCCTGGAATATCATAAAAAAACAAAAACTTCACAGAATTCTCTATAAAACAAACTAAACAAGTTTGTTTTACGGCATATCAACCATCTATGGCTTATTTAATGTCAAAATGAACGTGTCAAATATAATTCTATAGGTAGGATAATAATTTTATATTCCTAGAATACATTGCTCTCAGAATACATTGCTCTCAGAATACATTGCTCTTAGAAAACAGTACCATTAGAAGACATTTTTACAGAGAGGGTAGAAGCATTATTCCCCGAAAACATAACTCGCTGAAGCTATTACCCCCTTAATATATTACTCTTTGAAGACATTACTCTTTGAAGACATTACACTTTGAAGACATTACTCTCTGAAAACATAACTTTTTGAAAACATTACTCCTTGGCATTGGTAATCATGTTTGTTCTGAACACGATTGACTCTCAGCCACCGCCTTCTAGTATATATTTGGGAATAAAATAAACTAGAAAGGAGAAATAAGGTTTGGATTTTTTGAAGGATCAGATTAGAAAATATGGTTGGAGATGAACTTATAGATACTAGGACATGACGTGACCAGTCGATTGATCGGATCGGGCTCTCCGATCTCACGTCTAGCCGAAGTAAGGGCCGAAGTGGACGAATGTCTCAGTCACCACGATGTCGTCCTAATACATCACGGGTCGCCACTCACGGGCTACAGGTGTCCCCGTTTGGAGTTGCAGTCCGTTAATTCGCAGCCCTCCGATAGGGCGATCTATATTAATGGGTGCTCTGAAAAAGAAAAAGAAAACATTTCTAATTGATTTTTACATTTTTATATTTAGTCCGCACACCAGTTGCGGTTTCGATTATTAATATCATAGACGGGGTGAGAGGTGATAACCCCATCGCGGTTTCGTTTATTTCCTCAATTATTGGTATAGATATATTTTACTTTACGTCAGTTTTTTTTTTCAAAATACTTATTACGGCTAAGAACATTTTTAAAGTGACGACATTTTCTATTACTCACGAACTGTTCTTATACATCATGTCATGTGTTATTCCCCTTCATGTCTACGAAAATAAATATATAAAAAACATTATATTTTTACAAAATTAAAGGGAAGTAACTTTTTATGAAATCTTCTTTCACAAAATAATTTGATTACAAAGTTGAACTCACCAAAATTACTTTCCATTTCTTTGTAAAGAATGTAGTCGTTTTTTTTTACTCCCGGGAAACACCGGATAGTAAAGCTAGTCATAAATATCAAGTAGAGTGAGACTCTTCTCTATTTCCGTGCCTGGCTAATTCCTTCATTCATTTCGTATGAATCAGATGATTCCATTGTTGGCATTGGTTTTCCTGATATCTTTCTAGTTAGAATTATTTCTAGAAATACATCGGGTACTTACAGGAGGGACCACGTGAAGGTTGCCAACATCCTAAGCGAAAGTGTTTCTGTGGAACGGATGCGATTTGAACTTGGCACACCTAGGTTGCCAGTCAGTGTCGTTAACGATTTAGCCACTGTCACCCCCTCCTAGCTAATAAACGAAAAATACATACAATAATCTCTTTCATCATTCATTATCGCTATATATTTATTCGTCTTCTGAAATAGAAATTTTTTTCATTCCCACTCTTTTTCCTCATTGTTATATTTAGTCTGCTGACCGATTTCTGTTTTTCTTACTAATATGATAGATGCAGTGTTAGCAGATAACCGGCTTTCAGTGAGCATAAATATATTTTTTCTTTGATAAGCAAATGTTTTTCCCCACAAATAAAAAACAAATTCTTTTCTTTTTCTTTCTTTCTTTATTTACATGTATCCTCCCGCCCCCAAAGGAAATTGCATAGCTAATTCGTTTTTTTTTCAGGAAGAAGGATAATGGGGTTCATAAATGAGAGCAGAAGTTTTTGGGGTTCTTCAATATTTCAGGGCAACGCTCACACTAATAATACATAACATGAACATTTGTAAAAAATAAGTACACATCTCTGTATTTAAAAAAAATTATCATCAGCGTCTGTATTCTTACAGTTATATACAGTTTTCTGGTTTAAAATTCCCGTCAATTTATGAAAGGTTTTCTGAAAAATTCTGATCCACAAACATACCATTCGATAAAAATGTCGCATTTAAACATTGTGTCAGACATGCAGAAAACCAAGTTTACGTAATTATTACAAAAATACATGAAAATTCACAATTATTACCGATGCTTTGTTAGCTGTTTGTTCTTGTAAGCGCCCCTTCAGTGATCTTTCCAGACTGAAAACATGTCGTCACGAAATCAAAGCTCCTCATTTATACTTTCCGACGACTCTGTCAAGACAAAACTTATGGCACAGTCGGTTTATGCGACTAGGGCTTCGTTCAAAATCATTGACCAGTAGGGTGAGTGAGACAGAGAGATCACAATAATCACTATTTAATCATATCTTATCAACGCATTTCAATTTATAGCGTGAACTAAATCTTCTGTCTCTCACTCGCCTTTTTTGGCCATGTGACGTCACGTCCGTTTATATCAATTCCCACAGACTCAGTAATTCTAACCACGAGTTCAGTAAGTAGACTACAACTGAACTTTCATTTCTTGTTATTTTCGACTAACCGTTTCATATACTAGTGGGTTTACTCGCCTAATATTTAACTTAATTAACGAAATTTCCGATGGTGTTTAGAATTTTGCTGCTCAGGCCTGTCGTTTGGTTCATATACAGCAGCTATAAGCTAATTTGTTGGTTTCATTAGTGACGCACTAAATTACTGCGCCATATCTTTCGACCTTCCACTTCGATTACTTCATCTAATGCTCATCGTATATATCCAGCCCTCAGGTCATTTATGTTTCAAACAGGCATTCTCTTGAATTGAGATTGTTTACAGCAAGTTTCTCAAATAGCGGCGAATTTTCCTTGCCTCACAGCTTCCTTGGACGAGATGAAGAATTTGTATTCACTAACTTTTACCGTTATGACACACGTATACGTGCGATAAGAAAGTGGACCAAGATGAGAAAAAAAGAGAGTAAAAAGAGGAAGGAGGAGAATGAGAAGAAGGGGAATGAGAAGGAGGACATACGAAATACAGTATATATATATGCATAATATATATATATATATATATATATATATATATATATATATATATATATATATATATATATATATATATATATATAGGCAGCACCTTCTCTTGCAGGCAAGTATTGTTGAATATAAGAGACAACTCGTATCTAGATATCCTTTGGTAGATCCTTTCAATAGTCCGAATTAGGATCTCAGTTTCGGAGGGGAATTGGCTGATGAATTTTCCATAATTTGCATCTGTCTTCCAACTACTACATCTGGGTCCATCTTCAGGGGGAATGAGCTAAATCAGGTCTAGACCATGTGTAGTATTTATAAAAGGTATTTGGCGGGAATTATGTACTAAGTACGAAACTATATTGGAGCTATAAACATTTTAGAATATTATTACTGATATTAAAGTTAATTCTATTAATTAGCATTTTTTTGGTTTTTATATATAGGGCTTCTAATATATGGAGTTGTTGTTTGTTAATACTAAATTCTAAGATTTTGGTATTTTCTACTAAGAGTTTCCTGAATTCCGATCGGTGGCAGGAGTGGTTGTTAGTTAAGTGTTGGACTATGGCGCTAGTATCAGACAAATGCATCGTCAATCTTCTCGACAAAGTCGTGGTAGTCAAACCTATGTATATATATATATATATATATATATATATATATATATATATATATATATATATATGAAGGTAAATTAGAAAGCAATACAATGCAGAGGTGTAACGGATAGACACAAACTGAAGCAAATTAAGACATATAATGGTGGAATGAGTTAAGCAGTTTCCACCTTTTTATTCAGACTAAGACTCAGGAATCCTGCGTCCTATGACGCACGAGACACACAATCAAAGTAAACTGTCGTTTTCCGTCTGAAGCCAGGCCCACATCGTCCCTTTGCGAACAAATTTCTCTGGATTGTTTGTTTCCAGTTCATTTTTTGGTCTTCCTCTTGTTCTTTGTCCATTAGAGCATTTTGTTTGCAAAGCTTTCTGGAAGCCAATCTAAACCGTAACGAAATCAAAAAAATTAATCAGTAAAAAAAAGAAATTTCGTCGTAAAAAAATGTAAAATAACATTTACTTGATTTACGTTTCACTGTTATTATCACTGTTATTCATTTATTATGTGTGGTGTTCCTGCTTGTATGTTATCTTATAAGAGTAGCCTGAGTTCAATAGTGCATTATTATAGAAATTAGAGTTTTGGTCAAATGTTAATTTGTTTGCTGATAGTTTAGATATTCTATTTGAGACGGATAGGATTATTGACTTTATGATGGATTTAGGGTGGTTGGAGTATTTATGCACATATAATAAAGTCAGGTTAGGTTTGTGGTAGGGGAGAAGGATCTAGAGTTAGGGTTTAGTGTAACGTCAAGGAAGTTAGAAGTTTTCTTCCCTGGGTCAATAGTTATTGAAAGGCCGAAATTATTGAAGAAATTGTGTAATTGGTCAATAGTTTTATTGTAAATTCTGGGCCTTTCTTTGAAAACAAAAAGGGCATCATCTCTGTATAAGCCTCCCTGGATATTTTTGAATTTATGTCTTAGTTCGTGCAGAGTCAGATGATCCCATAACAACGTCGTAATTGTTAGGGGTGTCTTTCCTGGTCCAATATTTATTGTCAAAGCTAAGTATGGATCTCCTAGCTAGTAATAATAATTTTATTTCTATATTAGTGAGGTCAGAGTTATTTTTTGCTAGAATTAGTGCTTTATTAAGGAGGATTGGAGATATTGATTGGTAGTAGTTATTAATATTGAATGTTATGAAGTTTAGTCTAGATTTATTTTTAAGGTTACGAAACCAATTAATCACGGTATCTGAAGATTGCCATAGACAGAAGAACATTTTTTCTTAATTCCTGGTATAATTCTGTCTAAGATTTTTTTACTAATAATTCCTATGTCCGATTTAGAAGGGCAAATGAACTTGATTGAGGGGTTGTTATATTCAAGGATGTTAGCAAGGATTTAGCCTCTTTGTTTATATTGTTCAGAGTTTTTGGTTGTGTAATTTTGTATGATTTGTTGAGTTCTTTATAAATCAAATTACTGTAAGAGTTGTAATCCAGTTTATAATAGTTTTTTGTTTTATCTGCTGGAACTATTATATTAGGGTTTGTTTTTACTTTCTTAGCAAAATTGTTGATTTTCTTAACAATCAGGTTTGAGAAGTTTTTACGTTTTTTAAATTAAATAAAATTGAAAAAACGTAAAAACTTCTCAAACCTCGCGAGATTGAAGAAGGCATTTTTGAATTCATCTAAATAGTCATTCTGTTTGGGGAAGGATATGGTTTTCACGCCATATTGAACAGAGGCCATTTTTTCCAATTTTTTATGCTCTCTATATGAATTCAAAGGGAGATTGGGTTCTGGTTGGAAGGTGTTTGTTGTATTTGGTCGGTTTTGGGTTGATTTTTTTACATTTAGGTCGTCGTAGAAAGCTTTCCATCTCACATTTATCATAAATGTCTTCAACTCTTGGATGAGTCTGTGTTTGTAATTTTCTTGAGAGGGGATAGGGATATTTTTAGCAGAATGTGGGAGAAACTCCTTGCTGAACATATCAGGATATATAGAAAAGCTCGACCCCACGAGAGCTTAAATAATATTTAAATGTTGAATTAAATTAACGATAATTGAATTATCGTTTAATAATAATCTATAGTGATAATATAAAACTCAATATATTGAATAGAGCAATCAATTCTAGAGATGAAAGATGAGAATAAAACATTGTAAAGATACAATATTTATTAGAACATCAAAAGTTCAGAGCAAGGAGCTTCATATATTTAATTCATGGATTTTCAAAGATAAACTCTTCTCATCAGAGGATAGGGAAAAGCCGACAATGTAATTGTAATTGTAAATATTATCGGCAACATTTAACTTTGAAAATTTTACATAAAATAAAACTAAATAAAGGACAAAAGGTAAAAAGTCTTATGTTAAGATGAGAGCGTAAAGTCAGGGTGGATGATGTCCAAAACACGTCAAAACAAAAAATAAAAACAGTTGTTATTTTGGAAATGAATGTTTTAAAAAGAACAATACTCAAATTGTTTAGGAATCCAAATATTTTTGTAAAAGGCTGGTAGTCCGACGGCAATTGGTAACGTCCAGTTTATCCTGTCTGTGCATTAGTTTGGTACTGGAATTATCCGTTTCGCAGGGTTCAGATTGAAGTTTGTCAGTTAGAGTTCGGTATATATAAAAGTAAGCATTTCCAAAACCTCTAGCTCCCTGGTTGATCAGTGTATGGATAGGTTATAGACATCTATTCAGATACGATAGTTTTCAAGCCGGAGCTGAATGTATGTGTTGCTTGTAAGCTATGGCGAAAATAACTATTCGCCTGCTGAGATGAGTAGGAATATTAGATTTTGTTGGTGGTAGTTGTTGAGGTGTAGGGGGGTCAAGGAAGGGTGCAATGGTAAGTATACATATCCAAATACACACACATATACATATATATATACTATTATGTATACATACATAGCCCCCCCACACACAGACACATAGACACATAGACACGTACATAAAATATACTCGTATATATTACTGTGTAAATATATCTTTTAACATTTTCTTTTTATTAGCTATTTCTTATTCTCATCTTTCATCTCTAGAACATATATATATATATATATATATATATATATATATATATATATATATATATATCCACTAATATTGTATCTATGTATGACGTCGTTTCGAGCTTTCGGCTCTTATCATCGCAGGGAAATAACAATCTCAGACTGTTACAGGGCGCGAACCCGGTTCACAGAGACACCTTGAATCTGTAAGCTTTCCCTTAGTCTCTTAGATTGTCACGTGATAACGGAAAAATTAAGTGATATTTACATTTAAAACGACGATTATTAATATCAAGACATCCGATAGAACTCGACGACAGAGTCGGAGCATTGCACTGAGGCTCTAGGTGAATGCCTATTTTTGATCTCTTCAATAGTGCTCTACTCTTAATTTTACTAAAGGGGTTCTAACAATATTTAATTATTATTTCATGTTTTACCTACGCACGACGTCGTTTGGAGCTTTCGACTATTATCACACATATATATATATATATATATATTTAATATATATATATATATATATATATATATATAATTATTTATAAAAAAATATTATCTTCAAAATTATATCACATACACTAGTGTTTCATGCTAAACATGCAATCGTCAGTATTGGAGTTGACATCCTCGCCGGTCACACGGTTCGAACCCCAATACGAAAGTAATGTTTTAATCAGTAGCCGTATATATTTTTGACTCAGTATATATATATATATATATATATATATATATATATATATATATATATATATATATATATATATATATATGTATATATGTTTGACTCAGTATATTTATATATGTATATATATATATATATATATATATATATATATATATAAAATTTATCAACTTCTGATGTATTAATAAAATGAACATGAAGCCAATATTTTACAGAGTGCTCAATATCAAGAAGAGCATTTATAAAATTTAATAAACGTTATTGCAGTCTACGCCAAGTATTTTTCGTTTCTATGATCTTATATCTTTTCACAGACTGAATACAAATAAAAAGTGAAAAAAAGTAACTCGTATTAATATAGCCGCCAGAAAAAAAGTGGACGTGCAGAAAAAAGGAAAGACAAAATCAACTCTAAAACTCGGTCACGATATATATATATATATATATATATATATATATATATATATATAGAGAGAGAGAGAGAGAGAGAGAGAGAGAGAGAGAGAAAGATGAAGAAAGACTAAAACCTATTCATATCTTGAGCAATAAAATATATTTTATCTAAATATCCAAATAAAATTAAACTCATATTTACATAATTTTGATCATAAGATTTAACTCTAAATAATATGATATAGCAGCGTGACTAGTGCTCAACTTCCAGGATTTATGATGATGAAGTTTAAATGACAGCTCATGTAATAGACGCTTGTGTAGAAATAACCACTATCACCATAACATAACCATCATCAACAGACAGTGATTCAACCAGTGTCATTGGGACCAGACGAAGCCACAGTCAAGCTGTTATCAAGTCCTAATTCTGATAAGAATCTTTATAATCAATCAAACATATAATAAAGATTATGTGCCTAACTGTAAATAAAACTGGAACATTACATTAAATAAGATTGTTGATTACGTTGATTTTATACCCCCCCTCCCCCAAAAAAGCAGACAAATTGTATGTACAAATTTATATATAGAATGAGATATGTGGTGATGTGCCTTTACATTATTTTAGTATCGCATTTATTTCTTTGTTCATCTACTTTCTTACTTTGTGAGGCCCTAAGAACATCTATAAGCTTGTATCTTTCTCTAGTTCTCTAGTCTAATAATACGAAATGAGCAGTAATAATGGCCGATATGCTTGTACTCACATCCATTTTTCACTGTGCTCCTTTTTCTGCTGGCTTTCGCCAACATTCAACGATGACATTTCTTGCATTCATGGACAAATAAAATGTTTAATTCATCTATTACTAACTACTCGAGTAAGGTACTACCACTAAACCAACGTATACTTATAATTTGAATAAGCGTAAGTCCCACAAATAAATTGCTGTAACGTTTATTATTACTTTTATTATTACTGCTATTATTATTATTATTATTATTATTATTATTATTATTATTATTATTATTATTATTATTATTATTATTATTATTATTATTACTAATATTACGATCAAACCTATTATCATTACTACCATCATAATTAACTACTACTATTACTATTATTATTGCTAGTACTATAACTATAACTATTATTATTACTATTGTTCTTATTATATTTACTGATATTACTATTATTATTATTATTATTATTATTATTATCCTATTATTATTACTATAATTATTATTTTTGTAACAACTACTATTATTGCTATTATTATCATTATTATAACTATTGATACTATTACTATTGTTGTTATTATTATTATTATTATTATTATTATTATTATCACTATTAACATTATTATTATTATAACTATTGCTATTATTATTATTATTGTTACCATTAATATTAGTAGGCCTTCGTCGAAGTGAATGAAACTTGCAGATCTAGTCGGCTAGTTTCATTCTTCTTCTTCTTCTTCTTCTTCTTCTTCTTATTATTATTATTATTATTAGTGTTAATACTATCACTACTACTTTTATTACTATTATTACTATTATTATAATAACATTTTTATTTATATTTATATTACGATTGTTACTTTTACTATTATTATTATCATTATTATTATTAGTAGTAGTAGTAGTAGTAGTAGTATTATTAGTATTATTAATAATAATATTACTATCATCGCTATTACCACTGTGATTAATACTTCTATTATTGTTACTATT
>OY744519.1:137066789-137076789 GCA_963556195.1 Sepiola atlantica
ATTCTTTTTTACTGTACAGTAGCCACCAGATCCTATTAGATCTGCTAATTTCTTGGAATATTCAACTCTGTCCATTAACAC
This sequence comes from Sepiola atlantica, assembly GCA_963556195.1. Lineage (NCBI taxonomy): Eukaryota > Metazoa > Mollusca > Cephalopoda > Sepiida > Sepiolidae > Sepiola > Sepiola atlantica. The sequence goes on from OY744519.1 coordinate 137,066,871, forward strand.
TGTGGCATTGCCTTTGTCTGCTGGTAGTATTATGATATCATCGTCACTGCGTAGTGACTTGATAGCCAATACTTCTTCCTTTGATATGTTAGGTTTTGGAGGCCTTGAATTCTCAAGTGCTTGTCTCGCCTTTAACCTTAGCGCATCTCCTTGTGTCTTGGGTTTATTCAAGGTTGCCTCTTCTATTGGAGCTATCATGTCTAAGTATGGACTCCGCTTCATTGTTGTGGCGAAGTTGAGACTTTTGTTCAGAACTGATTCCCCAGAAAAAGTCAGCTGATGTTTACTTTTGTTGACAATGGCTCTTATTGTTGAATGGTGGATATGGGGTCTTCTGTCCTTAGATTTCAGATTTTCCAACTTCTTTATTTAGCGAGATTTGACCTCCTTAAATTCTTACTTATATGATATGTCCAGATATTTTGAATGTGAATTTTGCATTAGTCAGTGAGATGCTTTCCAAAAAGGGGGCGAGCTCACTTGAGATTTTGATTTGTAAATGATATTTCTTCCGCTGGCTGCTGTGAAAGATACACATAAATAAGACCGGAGGTTACAGCGGTCGAAACGTTGTGAAAATAACACTCAAGATCAGTACAGTAGTCCAAATAATCCAAATGATACAAATTATCAATCCTCATCTAAAAAAATTCAGAAACACACACACACACACACACACACACACACACACACACACATATATATATATATATATATATATATATATATATATATTAATTTTAAGTAAATAATATTACATTATTTTTACTTACATACGCTAGCGTTTCAAGCTTTCGATCTCATCAGTGTAGGAATGATAATCTCAGACGGTCGTAAGGTTCGAACCTTGTTACAGAAGACTCCGCAAGCCATCGTCATAACCAAATGGTCACGAGATATTACCACGTCAATAAAGGGAATTTAAGTTCCAGTTATGCGAAAGGAGGCACATATAGAAAAACTGTCTTGAGAGTATTCAACGAACGTTGTCGGAATATGCCATAAGTTTAATGATAAAATGTGTTAGTAAAAAATTAACTCGGAGCAAAAAACTAAATCTGATATCCGGAACGTTTTTTTTCTTGTTTTTTTTTCTTTTTTTCTTTTTTAAGGGAAGTGGTGTCTGATCAACACTGCTGAGAGCCATGAGATAAAATACTGTTTTTCTTTTAATTGCTGAAACAGTTTTTCATTGTAAACAATCAGTGATAACTTATATAACATGAAAACTAGCGGTAATTCTTGGAAGCAAAGTAATGTATTGACTGCAAAAGATTAATTGACTTACATGCAAATTAGTTTTCCTCCGAAGGACTTTGGACAAAATTGTTTCATTTTCATATAGTTTTAATGGTTCAAGACTATATATATATATATATATATATATATATATATATATATATATATATATATATATTCATTAAGTCGATTAAAAAATTTACAACATAATTAATATTTGGCTATCATGCTCCAAATCTGCAGTATTTAATATATCCTAGGGATTCATAATATCTTATTTATTAATCAATTTTCTGCTACGTAATCTCCTTAAGATATAGCAATAGTTCGAGTTCTTTAACTTTTCTTTACTAGCTCACACCTGTCCCGGCGTTTGTGGAAAGTAGAATAACTGAAGAAATTCCATGCCTAACCTGAAACTATTAAATTTTTTGCTGTTTATTATTATCTAGCGTGAACGCAGACCCCACAGTGTTAAAAGCAGATTCCCAGGATTTTCTGTACTTTTATGTCGCTGTTACCTATGATTAGTATTAGTATTTTCACAAATACGATATACTATTAAATCCAGCAGCCTCGAATGACCCTCCCTAGCATTCAAGGGGCTATGAACAATAATATTTTTAAATTCGTATCCGCATACATATACGAAAAAGGAATTATGATGTCACGGTGTAAGAAGAGGTAAAGTTTTCATATCCCATGCAGGAGGAGAGATTGATTGGCTTTGGAGAATAGCAAATCAAATACATTTTTCTGTTATATCTTTTGTTATTATATTTTTTTTATTATTCTGAAATTTCCGGAAATAAGGAAACCTATCAAACTCTATACTGGAGCTCTGTTCATATATGAATGTTGTTTTCGTTTGATTTATATATATATATATATATATATATATATATATATATATATATATATATATATATATATATATATATATTAGTACTTCATGTATCCACATAGAATATTATAAGGAGATATAATTTTTTATGTGTCCGTTTTCAGTATTTACTTCAACAGTGCTCGATACGTAAGTAGAGCTAGGTAGTAAGCAATGAAAATATATATGGCAATCAAGCTACACAGAGGCTCCCGTGTTTCATCCCCGGCATTTAGCCTGACGATTCCCCCCGGGGATGAAACACGGGAGCCTATGTGTAGCTTGATTGCCATATATATTTTCATTGCTTATTACTATATATATATATATATATATATATATATATATATATATATATATATATATATATATATATATATATATATATATATATATATATATATAATCAACTCTCTGTTGAATAAGTTTTTCGTTAATGTACATATAAATAACTAGTGAATTACAAAAATTATTTGTTTTTTTTACATGAACATGTTTTTTTTATTATTCTGAAATTTCCGGAAATAAGGAAACCTATCAAACTCTATACTGGAGCTCTGTTCATATATGAATGTTGTTTTCGTTTGGTTTATGCGTTATATATATATATATATATATATATATATATATATATATATATATATATATATATATATATATATATATATATATATATATATATAAATAATCAACTCTATGTTGAATAAGTTTTCCGTTAATGTACATATAAATAACTTCTTCAAAAATCCCCAGCGGTCATTGACTGACTTAAATGTAAACGGAAGTCATTTATGTGTATAAAATAAATTTAATAGAACGAAAGTAAGTATAACGCGGTTTGTTTGCTGTGTGTCTGACCCAAACACGTACTTTTAACATACCTCCCATCGCTCACAGTACTTTACCGCTTTGGAAAGGCTAACCCACACCCCTCCAACCATAGTCTGGTTTATCGCAAATTTCGTATCAACCTCCGCAAATATAAAAAAAAACATATCAGTCTGATAATGATCGGATCGAAAAAGAATTTGGTAAAAATAAAAATACTCATCAACGAGTAATTGCCTAGAGTATGCGGGAAAGTAAAGGGGAAAAGACAGAAAAACAGCGGCAGCTGAAGCATGAGAAGAAGAAGAAGAAGAAGAAGAAGAAGATGAAGAAGAAGAACAACAACAAGCACAAGAAGAAGAAGAAGAAGAAAGAACAGAAGAAGGAAAACAAGAAGAAAATAAAGACACAAAAAAAAAGAACAGAAGTATAAATTAGAGTAGCCGTAGAGTTGGTAAAGAGAATGACAAAAGAGGGGGGTAGGAGCATAAAGAGAAGAAATAGAAAGAGACGGGAAAAAGCAGCAACAAAAGAAGTTATAGTAGGAGGGTAGTTAGAGAATAAAGGTGAGTGGTGAAGGGGACGGCAAATCAGGAGGTGAATGGGAACAAAAGAAGTAAAGGTAGAAGTGTAAGAACTTCGAGTACGAGGGGAGGTGATGAAGATAAGGACACAGAAGGCGGATGAGGAGGTAAAAGGGAAGAAAAAGAAGAAGAGCAAGAAGAACAAGAATGAGTAAGAGTAAGACTAGAAGGGGTAAGTGTGAAAGAGAACGAGAAAGGAGGAGCAGAAGTGAGAAAAAGAGAAATAGAAGAAGAAGAATGGAAAGTGAAACTAAGAGGGTATGAAGAAGACAACAAAGAGAAAGGGAGAACGGGAAAGAGAAAAAGAAGAAGAAGAAGAAATAGAAGAAGAAAAAGAAGAAAAAGAAGAAGAAGAGAAAGAAGAAGAAACGGTAGACGTACGGGGAGAGTTTGCGAAGAGGACAACAAAAGTGGAGGAGACGAAGGGGAAAGGGAAGAAGACGAAATAGGATTAGTCGGGTAGACAAGTAAAATAAGAAACAAAAAAAATAAGAAAAAAGAAGTAAATAATTAGAAATAAAAGAATTATGGGAAAAGGGGAAGAATACATTCGAATTTAAAGAAGAAGAAAAAGAAGAAGAAGGGGTAGAAGAAGTAGAAGAAAAAGAATGCGATGCATTTAAAAAAAGAAGAAAATGGAAAAGGGAAAGAAGCAAAAGAGAAAAGGAAAAGGAAACAAGATAATTGGAAAGAATAGGAAGAATATGACGAAAGAGGAGAAGACTAAAGTAGAAAAGCAAAAGAAGAAACAAAGATAAAAAGATTAAAAAAAAAACAGAACAAGAACACAAAATGGTTAGCATTAATAAAAAATGACTTCAGTGCCAATTCCATTTCTCCAATTTAAGCGACCAACCGAAAAAGACATGCAGAAAACATTCGCCATTTTAGTTTCCTGGTTGGCTACGAAATGAAAACAACATATTTCAATGTTACTAAAATGGCGGGTGTGTTAGGGTTAGGGTTAGGGTTATAGAACAATAAGTGTGAAAAAGAGAAGGATGAGAAAGAATCGATGGCGAAGGAAGAAGATAGAAATGCTTCTCTTTCCTTTTCACTCACCTTTTTAATATTTTCCAATCTTGAATTATTATTAATATGAATTCTATGCCCTTTCTTTATTTCAACCATACTTTCATTGATTCTTTATTTCAACCATACTTTCATTTATTCTTTATTTCAACCATACTTTTATTTATTCTTTATTTCACCTTTTCTCCTTTTTTGTGTGGCTTTATCTTTTTTTTCTGAATTTCATTGTATGGCTTCATGCTTTTCCCATTCTTTTTTTAATGTTTTCATCTTTTTTATTCTTTCTTTGTATGTCTTCATCTTTTTTTCATTTTATCTTTACATGCCTTCATCTGTTTTCATTTTATTGCTGTATGGCTTCATCTTTTGTTCTATACCTTTTTTCTATACCTTCATGTTTTTATTCTTTGTATGGCTCTATCATTTTTATTCTGTCGTTGTATGGTTTCATCATTTAAAAAAATTCTTTTCATGTATGTCTTCATCTTTTTTTATTTTATCTTTGTATGGCTTCATGCTTTTTCCATTCTTTTTTTCTATGGCTTCATCTTTTTTCATTCTTTGTATGGCTCTATCATCTTTTATTCTTTCGTTGTATGTTTTCACCTTATTTCATTTTATCTTTACATGGCTTCATACTATTTTATTTGTTCATTTGTATGTCTTCATCTTTCTTTCTTTATTTATTTGTTTCTTTCTTTCTCTTTGTCTCTCTCTTTGTATAGCTTCGCTTTTCTTTCTTTCATTTGTACTTGTATGGCTTCATACTTTTTCATTCTTTCTTTCTATGGCTTCATACTTCTTTCTTTCATTGTACGGCTAACTCTTTCCATCATTTATACCTTCATTATATAGCTCAATATTTTCTCATGTTTCTGTTTTGTACACCTTACTCTTCTCTTCCTCTTGCCCTTCCCAATTTTACCTATTCATGTATTCGTTTGGTCTTTCTAAATATCATCGGATTTTTCTGAGACAAGTGAATGCTGCCTTGAAAATTTCCAGCTGAGAAATGACAGATTCCTAGAATAAATTAAGTCTTATTATATGACAAAAAAAAAACTGGGAACAGCATTAAACGCCGGTTGGATCACAGCAAATATGGTGATTAGACGCATTCTCGCACCCCCACGAGGGGCTCGGTTGGAAGGTGTCTTCGTGCCAATCTTTTCTCTTTCGACAGCTGAATAATCTGACCAATAAAATTGTTTGTTTCATAAAAACAAGACCGGCCTTTTTTAGAATATCTATTATTATACTAAATTAGAAAAATACCCGTCATAGGAAGGGTAAAATGAATTCCCAAAACAGACTAGTTTCGTACCACTTTTATGCTCTCTTAAGAAGATTAAAATGAAGATATAATGATACAAAACCTGGTATCTAAAATCCTTATTCTAAATTTGATCAACATCCATTACATGATTTAGAATCTAGAAAATGTCTAAGACAAAGCTTAAGGTGTCTTAAAGAATAAAAAACAAGGAATCTTGCTTAATTGGGGTCTAACAACTATAGATAAAATTTAATGCAAATCTGAAATATTTGAATTTTCAAATTGGTTGTCATGTACATATTTAGCTACCATAAACCCTTAAAAATACTCTAAAAACTGAAATTGGGGATATATATATATATATATATATATATATATATATATATATATATATATATATATATATATATATATATATATTAATTGATGTCTAATACCTATAGCTAAAGTTTCATAAACATCGGAGGTATTTGAATTTTTACGAAGGCTTTTCACTTCTTTTTACTCCCTTTCCGGAAAACTGGACTAGACTAAATATAACCCACATCTTTCCCCCTTAGGCATAGTAGTGTTGGATAATGGGCCTGTGAGGTCGGACGCATGTTGAGTGGATGTATGTGTGGGGGATCGTTTGGTTTGGCTTGCGCGATTTAGTGCGGGTGGACCCGTACATTCGAGTGCAAAATAAAACTGGTTAAACAGCCGGAGCTCACAAGCGTTGACAGGACCACCACGTTTGACGAAAACTCAGGTCAAGGGTCAAAATTCACCTGCGCATAAGGGTCCTGTGATGTCACGGGTTCTTGTGTGGGAAACTGTTTTGGAGTCTAGTTTTTGGAAGCAAGTTGAACAGACTATTTTCTCCATGTAGTCCGCAAATGAAAAGGGGAATTTATTTCCCTAAGAGAATACAGGTGTGATGAAATTCCTCCCCCCTCCTCGAATGGGTAAGGACTTAATGGACCATACATACTTAGGAATCAACTACAATAAAAGTAGTGAATTGATCTCTCTCTTCGTTAGTAAAACATCTCTAAGAACGACAGAAACTTGACGTCTAAATAAAAGCAATCACATTTAGAGGAGAGAGTATGCCTGGCTTTTCGCTTTGTATGAGAATCTTTCTTACAGCCCAATACAACGATAATGATACTGGACGCGCGGTGTGTGGCGATGATGGTGGCGATGTTCCACAGCAGTCCCGAAACGAGGAAAGAACTCAACCGCTTGACGACATCGAGACGACACCCCTCCACGACGAAGAAGAAAAGGTACGAGTAATTAAAGGACTGTGTAACAGTAGCTCTGTTCAAAAAATTATACTGATCAGTTAATTAGTTTAGGAATGAATTCTGTACATACAAATATGTAAACATATAACCATACCTTTTTAAATATAAATAGAGATATGAGTTACCCAATGTCTGTTTCTCTAATCGAGTTTCTCTCTATCCTTAAAAAAACAGAATACAATCTAAAATTTACTTTAGTTCTGGGATTGAGTTATGTTTAAAAACAACAAAAAAAAACTCCGTTTTAGTTGTTATAATTTTTGCATAATCTACATTTTACTAAACAAATCAATAATCTTTCTCTTATCTATCTATGCATTTCTCTCGCCACTCTCACTCTATATTGATTTAACCACTCTATAATATTTGTTAATCCTGTTGTTAGAATTTAGAGAAAGAGTGACTCTTTTTCTAGCGTCGTCATCTAATTTACGTACGTGTGTCTATACACACTACACTACAAAACGTATGTAAATTAGATAGCAAAACAATTTCTGTATTTCTATATAAGAATAATAAAGAATGACAATACTTCAATAATAACAATACTTCAATATTATTATTATTATTATTATTATTATTATTATTATTATTAATAATAATAATAATAATCATAATTATAATAATAATAGGACGACAATGATAAAAAGCTGAAATCCTAAGGAAAATCCTCGAATGCGGAAACCAACCCTCATAAGCTACGAAGGGTAATCAGTAACATAGAATTTACAACAGGAAGAAAACAAAACCGCATGAAAAACGCCACATCACGAACCAAAAGAACAGAAATTGCCAGAGACATCATTTCATAACCCCCCCCCATTAAATTACACCGACATTAGCTGACACCACACAAAAATGAATCAATGAACAGAAATGACAAGAAACACAAAAAGCTCTCCTCCCTGCTTCCCCTTTTCACCCCTCTCCTTTCCCCTCTCCCTTAAAATAGTGTCGACCTAGGCTCACACTACACAGAATATTTTTAGAGGGTCAAGAAGGATGAGAAGATCGAGGAGGGACAGCACAAACCTTGGGGAGGCTTATTGCCACCAAAATCCCAGAGAAGACCAATTGTCCTTACCAGCGAGAAATCAATGGTAAGAGGCTGTTGTGATACCGCAAGGTTATTTACGATGATTATCGAAAAAAGGTGGAGAATACTGGAAAATCTGAGGAGGCTTTGTGTCACTCTGACTCCAGGGAATACCACCGGTTGTTGTCGGTTAACAATCACTGACGATGACCCGTGTGCTAACTGCTAGTGAGTACACACAATAATGATAATATAGAAGTGAAGAGATTTGTTATTTTTACTCATACAAGAAGAATGTGATGAAATATATGTCATAGTTTAAACATTTTCAAATGACATTAAAGTAGAATAAATAGTAATAGTTGTTGTGACCCAACGGATTTGAACTCAATTTCCTGTTCCTGTACATCAAACGAAATTGCCCTGAACAGAGTCTCTTTCTATATGTGGAACACATGGCGATAAAATGGCTTCCCTGATAGATTACAATATGGTCATCTTCACATCTAATGTCAATAAATACTTGTCATGAACTGTACGTTATGAAATTTTATTAGTTCTATTCGTTATTTAGTGGGGCGGTTTAGCCTTGACATTTCAAAAGGATTGTACAGATAAACAACCATGTCTGCAAACAGTTTCACAGAGAACAAGTGGTCTTCCCTCCAAAGTTGCGTGGCGAAGTGTTTACAACTGCCGCTGTAGACAACATAGACTACAACTCCAGTGCAACACCATCAAAATACTTTTCGGTATTTCTTTATTACAACATCCGTCTTGCTGTTAGGCTTTCGTGTCCGCTGACTAAAAATGCGACTGATAAGCAAGTTAGTATTGTGAAGGAATCCCCTGACTTGTATTTCATCAAAGTGTTTGTGGAACAATTGCTTCAGTTCACGCTCGGATAGACAATGCAGAGCAAATTGATTTCCAATCGGATGTATATATGAACGAGTTTCTAGCGGAAACCAAGTCTGTGACCTCAGCAAGAAAAAGACTTTCTGGAGACAAAAGTATGTCAAAAGATTTTTATATGTGTGTGCATAGCCGGCGTAAACCATCCGGTGATGGGAAATAAAGAAAACAAAAGTGTTTCCATATACGTTCTGTTCTTTGCCATTCTTGTTGGATGTTATCGGGTATCCCGAAAGAACGGGTAATGCAACATATGTTTGTTTTTTCAGCACCTGGAGTTGGGACGTTATCAACAATTATGTTTATAATGTTTATAAGCTGTGTTTGCTAATCGGCCTGCTTTATTAATTTATTTACCTTTGATTTGATCTGATAAATTGAGTTCTTAGATTGTATTATTGAGTTAAGTTTGTTAATGGTTGACAGTTGTGGCGGGAATGTGGGCTATGCAAGGCCGACGATCCAATGTTATATTTCTCTCAATATTTTGTGTGTAAAATTCATTTTTTTTCATTCGAAAAATACATGTATAGAATTGTTTTAAACTTTAAAAATAATTTCCAACGCCCTTGATAAAGTTTTCCGATTCATTTGTTTATTTTTATTATCGCTTATGTTTGACTTCATGTTTTGAGACATAACGTAATTTCTAAATCTATAACGTAACGCCAAAGCTATAATTATTTTGTTAATGTAATGTTTTAAACTTTATTCATGAGACTTCTAAATAGGCCAGTTGGTAGAATCTAAGGCTAAAGATCGAGATCAAGGTTTCGATTTCCGGTAATGGCACCCGCTTTATTTGTTGGGAATTTATTATTTACTTTAATGCAA
>OY744519.1:137084289-137134289 GCA_963556195.1 Sepiola atlantica
ATAGAATTGTGGTTAAATGTTACTTGAAGAGTGATCCTCCTAAGAGACAATATAGACAACGAACGCACTGAAGCTGGAATGAGCTTGGCCTGTTTGAATTATCAGAACAAACACTTGCAAGACAAGCCCGGGTGATTAGAACTAATGAATGGTTATCTACTATTGAAATTGAAGAATTAAAAAGAGAAATTGAGAGAGAAGATTTAGACTTAGACTTGATGTAGTTCAAGAAAAGTCAAGGGTAGAAGTAACAATTAACTCTGAGAACGAAAATATTGTAACTAATGGAAATCAGGCTGTTTCCACAAATGCAATCGTAAAACGTATAATAGAACATGGGATGACAGAAGAATATATTGATATTTTCAAATTGTTAAACAGGAAGCTAAGATCTAGCAATTTAGAACAGCCACTGAACCTGTGATTTCTTAATAGAAAAATACTTAAAACTGCCAGGAACAAGCCACTGGCAGTAGATCCATCAAGCATTACATTTCGAAAACTACAGAATCATCGATTTTCGATTATGTAATGAAAGGGAATAAACCTTTGCGCATATTGTATCTGAATGCCCTATACTAGCACAACATCAGTATAAAAAATGGAGACACGACAAAGTCGCTCAGGTACTACACTGGAATATATGAAAACTTTATGAATTGGACCACAATGAAACATAAGCCAGAACTTCTTTGGGACATGCGCATACAAACTGATAAGGTTTTTGAACATTCCAACGCCGACTTAATCTTCTAAACAAAAACTAAAGAACTTGCTTAATCATTGAAATAGCCTGCCCCTTCGATACCAAAGTGCAGGAGGAAGAACACGAAAAAATCAATAAATATCAAGACCTAAAATAGGGAATTAGTTAGACTATGGAAATGTTAAGATATCAAAGTGATTCCCGTTGTAATTGGTACGCTTTGAAACATAACGAAAAGCCACCATAAATGTCTTAAACATATTAACGAGACAATTTCTTTTCCAATTCTACAAAATGCTTGTCTGTTAGGAACGGCGAAAGTTTTGAGGTACCGTTTGAATGTCAAAGGGGTTGATTTGATATTCAAAAAATAAAATCCAACTAAAACATTCAAAAGTTGAGACTACTATGAAATAATAATAATAATAATAATAATAATGATAATAATAATTATTATTATTATTATTATGGTGTTCCTGTCTTTATTATTTTAATATATATATATATATATATATATATATATATATTTGAGTATATATATTAGTGTATACATATACATATTAAAATAATAATAATAGTAATAATACTATTCTTCTTCTTATTTATATATATATATATATATTGAGTATATATATATATATATATTGAGTATATATATACATATTAAAATATTAAAAATCTCATAATTCTTCTTCTTTTCCTCCTCCTTTTTCTTCCTTTTCTTCTTCTTCTTCTTCTTCTTCTTCTTCTTCTTCTTCTTCTTCTTCTTCTTCTTCTTCTTCTTCTTCTTCTTCTCTACCTTGTCTACCCTCCCCCATCGTAGTGCTGTTACATCTGAAAGGTAACACATGTAGCTTTGTTGTTTTTCGTCACTGTGTAGACACACTTCGCAGGTGGTTGCTTGACGATCATGCGTAAGAATTTTACAACTTTGACCTTGAAAGAAAAGAAAACGCTTTCAATAACCGAGATCGTTCGGTACAAATCAGTAAAGCAAAAATGCAAAATCATAAACGACACTGTTAGTGACTGATACATATTGTGTTGTGTGACTTCAAGTAATTACTTGTTTGAGATTTCTTGGCGACCATCCAATTGGCCCGCCCCAAAAATCTTCAATGAAAGCAAAATAGAAAAAAAGATGACTTCATTAATAAATCAAGTGTTTTTTTGCTGATCATTTTTGGCTCATGTTTCGTTTCTAATTTGTTGTTTTCATCATTAAACGAAAAAAGAAATTCTTCAGATACGTCCTTTCAGTCTGCGCATTTAGCGGCAGGAAGACCATTTATGACTTGAGCATGACACACCATAGAAAATTCTATTTACAATGTAAGAATGACAGATAAAAAAAGCTATTTACAACTTAAGAATGAAAGACTAAATGCAATGCTATTTACAACGTAAGAATGACAGACCAAAGAAAATGCTATTTACAACGTAAGAATGACAGACCAAAGAAAATGCCTTTTACTACTTAAGAATGGCAGACCAAATAAGCCCTTTATAACGTAATAATAGCAGACAAAATAAATTGCTATTTACAACGTAAAAATGATATATATATATATATATATATATATATATATATATATATATATATATATATATATAACAAGGAATAACAGACCAAAGAAAATACTATATACAAAAAGAAATGACAGACCAAAGAAAATGCTATTTACAACGTAGGGAGGACATATAAAAATGCTATTAATAGCGTAAGAATGACAGACCTAAGGAAATGTCATGAACAACTTAAATATGACAGACCAGATAAAATGCCATTTACAACTTAAGAATGACAAACCGAAGAATATTCTATTTAAAACGTAAGAATGGCAGACAAAAAAAAAACGCTATTTACAAAGTAAGAATGACAGACGAAAGAAAATGCTATTATTTTTACAAATAAGTGACCACACATGAAGGCCCAACACAACTCGAGAATAAAGATTAATAAACTGGATAGATTGTCAGATGAATGATGAAGAATATTATGAGAGGATTATAAATGCTGAATGGAATGAACAACATGTAATCACTTATGAGAACGGTTTATGCCAACTATTTGATTTGAAAACGACCATGTCGTAGAATGCAGGGTAAGCAGTCCCGTAATAATGTGTTCCATAGATGAGAAGTTTATGTAAAGAAACTTTGTTCATGGAAATTGGTGTAGGCGCGCGGGAGAATAAAGGAAAGTTTTTTTCAGTTGTGATAACAAGACATGTTCTTGCTGTGAATTTCTGATAAGGAGGAACCAAAAATTGAATGTAGGTTGAAAACCTTCCGTGGAAATAGAGTAGAGGGGCTGTAGAGGATAAAAGAAATCATCCCCCACTAGATTGCGAAGTTGATTTTATACTCTGTCTAGGCAAGAAAGAGTGTGTCACCTCTCGAGAAGTGGCAGCAGTGCTGCATCTTAGGACGTATCCGACGCGTACAGATGCAAGAGTTAGGTACTTTCTGGAGCGGTAGAATAATCCAAACATTTGCCCAGCAAACTTAGTAACGGATAGGATATAAGTTCTCTATTTTTCACCTAAAGTGAAAGTCTTAGTTCGTACTAGTTCCGCATACGTCTTCGACAATCAGTCCGACACACACTTTGTTGCTGTCGGGTTGTAGTATGGTTCTGTTCAATCCTAGGTGGTCTACCCTCCCAGGTTTTACCATTTTATTTGAGATGGGGTTAGTTTATTGCTAATCGCCTGAGCCGCAATCCTTTTTTTATGGAAATCGCTCCAGACAACGCATGACACCACTTGATGTAAGGAGCTAACAAGAACGAATTATGATTATCGCAAATAAAGGAGATGTTTATTGACCGTAGTCCTGAAAATACCCAGGCTATAGGTAGGAGGAAAGCAGTCAGCAGGAAGTGAGTTCCACAAGCCTGCAGTTCTTGCAAAGAAGCTACTCGAATAGAAAGCTATATTAGAATGAGGTATCAAAATAGCGAATTGATGAAGACCAGCGAGTCAAACGAGCTGGAACAAAAGAAGCAGGGTATAGATTACATAATTCTGAAGAACACATGCCATACTAGTATTTATAGTAAAAACTGAGACTAGCAATATCACGTCTGTGAGGTAGAGGGTGCAAAGAAGAAGAATTGATGTGGGCAATCAAATTAGCAGGGAATGCCGACATCGCTGCTCAGGCATGCGTTGTTGTCCAGAGTGCGCTTATCCCAGTTCGCTGGATTTTCAAAACCACAGCTGACCCTATGTCTAACCTACTGGGGAGAAGGTAAATAAACTCATTAAGCATGACATACCATTGAAAATGTTATTTCTGCGACGTACCGACGAACATTCTTTTTCAAACTTAGGTGTGACTGAACGACCGATGGGTAACTCTTTTTAGAGATCTTTTTACATAACTTTTAAACACTTGAGTCAATCCAATTAATATTTTAATTACATATTCTGGACTATTATCACGATGCACACACCAATACACAATAAGACAAAAAAATTTAAACGTTACAGACTAAACTTAACTTTTGGCTAGGAGCAATGTGTTGTATCTGTTCTGATACAACACTTCATCTTTTCTGTTCTCGACCAGTAAAAGAAAGATCCTTCGAGGCTGATACAATTTTAATTTTTTATTCTTATCCAGAGTGCCTCCATTTTTTATACTAATCAGTAACCGCGGATCAAGACAAAAAGGACAGCTCGACAATAAATTGTTAACATTGGACTTGGAAACGACCATGCTGGGAAGCGGCCCCGTAGTATTGTGTTCCACAAATGGGTAGTTCTTGAAAAGAAACTTTTCCCATGAAAGTTCCATTTAATTTTAGATACACAGAGAAAGAAAGGCAAATTCTTTACAGCAGTTGTAGCTAAACAAGTTTTGTTGTGAATGTTTTACAGAAGTCGAGCATCTACCATGAAACCAAGAGGAAACTAGCAACGTCTCTTCTGCGGGAAAAGAGCTGTAGAGAAGAAAAGAGAAGATATTTTTAAGTCGTAGGGAGATGGATATTCCCCTACATTAAAAACCGTACTTGTGTCTAAATCTGCCCTCGTAGAAAAGCAAATAAACAAAGGGACACAACTTAAGCATGACAGACTGACGGACCGACCGATCGAGTGAAACGAATGTCCACCTTAAAAATACGTGGAAGCTTTTCAAAAAAAGAAAAAAGACAAATGTCTGCATGGATCGTGCTAGCAACCAATATTTTTTAGATGATAGCAGTTTACAAAGAGATTGTTTTTGCGTTCAAATTGGAAGTCAGGATATCGAATACCGATTTTCAAGGTTTCCAATTTTAGGAATATCGATCTGCACGAATCGAGGTGAATTTATCAAATTTCTCTAAGTCTGCCACAAAATAAAGAAATAGTCAATGTATTATTCGCTTTCGCTTTCACAAATAAAATATTAACAAGCAAAACTATCAGATTTATTTCGTCGTAAATGTAGTTCCCATTCTTCTCTATGGCTTCTTCCATCTGTCAATTAGTTTATTTGTTTTAGTTTCCCAGCCTGTTGTATACAATTCATTTTTTCAAAAGTGCTCAATACAAAGTAGAGCTTTTATAAATACAATTGTATAAACATTAGAAACAGTCTAGTGTTTATACAATTATGTATATATATATATATATATATATATATATATATATATATATATATATATATATATATATATATATATATATATATATATATACATAGAGAGAGAAAGAATATCTCTACCTCTCTCTCACAGTGCTATATACAAAGGACAGGGAAAGAGAGAGGGTGGAAAGGGAATAAACAAAGAGATAGATGGTTAATATATATATATATATATATATATATATAAACATGTATGTGTGTGTGAAAGAGAGAGAGAGAGAGAGAGAGAGAGAGAGAGAGAGAGAGTGGAATAGAGATAGAGTGTGTGTTGAACATAATGACACTATATAAGAAAATCCGTTTAGCAAAGCTCCATTGAATGAAATCTTTCGTGGTTTGGGACGCCAGCCAACCATTCGACTTTTACTTAATAATGATTACCTTCTTCGTCAGATGATCGCCATTATGAAATGTCTGCAGGCTAAATTCGTTGGCAATAGATTTACGAATTCTTTCCAAATTACAATCGGCTGTTACAAGATCTGGGTCAGGCGGAATGGCCAAATACATTTCATTTGTTTCTCTTCGTTCCTGTTTGCTTTTCATTTATTTTCAAGATGTCTTCATCAGTTTTTGGTCGGTCGGTCGGTCGGTCGGTCGGTCGGTCGGTCGGCCGTCCAACATTTTTTATGTGTGAGTTTTTAGCGTGTCACGTTATATGTCGTAATTTGTGAGCATTCGAATTCTTGTCGCCAACCGATAAATCTTCAATCGTCTTACAATAAGGAGATACAGGGAAATTAAATTTTAGTCATCAGCCGCACAGCTGAATGGATGTGTCTTGGTAAGATTGATAGCTTACAGAATCATTGTATAAAATCAGTATATTTGATATTTTATTTTACCGTTGATATCAAGGCGCGTATTTAAGTCTCGTCTCCAACACGAAAGCCGCCATGTTGGATATGTTGTGTTATCGTAGATAGCACGAAGTCGGAATATAAAGGAAAAAAGAAAATATTAAAGTAATGGTTTAATTCATGCATATGTATGAATTAATTTTTCACATGGAAGATTTGTCAAAGAAAAAGGTAAAGGATCATAATAAAACATTTGTCTGTGTGTGTATGTGTATATCTGTATATATTGTGTGTATTTAGTTAGTATTCTTTCATTTAAGCAAACATTGTTAAAATAAACTTACTTCTATTGCTTATGTAGAATTTGGTGTATTCGGAATACTGTTCGCATCTTGAGTGTTTTATCACCACGTTTCAGCCAATGTAACCTCGGACCTTCTTCAGGTGAACATTGTCAAACTCTGGAATCTTTCTGTCGCACTCAGGCAATACAAAAATTGCGAATTACTGAAGACTTCTTCCCAGTCATAGCAGATGGAACAAGCGCATGCTACCCCCGTGGATTTAATAAAGGGTTCCGAGTTCGACAGAAAGATTCCCGAGTTCGAAAAGGTTCACCTGAAGAATGGCGGAGGTTACATCGGCCGAAACGTTGTGATAAAAACACCCAAGATGAGAACAGTAGTCCGAATATACCAAATTTTACAAATTATCAACCCTCATCTAAAAAATTCCGAAACCTCTGTTGCTTAATTATACCATTTCTATTTAAAAAATGTTTTCTAATGATCTTTATTTGTGTAAACATCAAAATAATTAATGTATGCTCCATATGTATCACGAACGTTTTCGATTCTTCGTCGAATCATCTTCAGGTGACAAAAGCAAATGAACAAAAAAGCTGAAGAAGAACAATTCCGAAACGCAGCCGAGAACGTTCACGTGAAGTCAGTCGGACGCCAAACACGACAAAGAGAAATTATATATTTTTCAAACAAATCAATTGAAAGAATACATTTTTGATCACAATCAAATTTTTTTTTTCATTTCAAGCAATTAAATATTTACATCACAAGTTTCTTCTTAGATACTTTATTAAAGAAATTTATTCTGAGGTGTGATTGGAGAGAAAATGAAAATGCCCATCCCTGTACAGGGATTGAACTCATATCCCTCAGATTATGAGACTCTTGTGTTTAATACATATCATACCACTTCTAATTCCATTAACCCTTCCTTGTCACCTGTTATATCATGCACGGTAGTGATCGGACGGATATATGTATAGACATACACATATCGTCATTATGGTTATGGCCTCCTCTAATTTTTAACAAGCTGAAAATAAAACAGTTCACTATTTTTGCTGTCAGTAATTTTCGGAGAAAATATATTTAAAAGCCTCCTCGCCCTGGTAAAAGTCGAACTTATTAATAATAATATCAGAAGTAGAATGTATGTCCTTGCACATTTTCTACTATTTTATTCCTAGCTACGAATCAACCTCGCCCCCTCGCTTTCTTTTTCTCTCTATTTCATTGAATGACCATAAAGATATTTTCCCGATCGATATTAGACGAAGTCTGGATAAAAGGCGTTTTCGATTTGACTTGAAGCAAATTGTATTTTTAGCCAAGAAATAGTAACTAGTTTTTTTTCAAAATAATAATCCCCGATTTAGACTCAGTGCACTTCGCAGCTTGCCAGGTTGACTTTGGTTTGCCCAAACCATTCAAACCCCTCACAGACAGAAAATAACAAGAGCGGGTCGATTCTTAAGATGCACCCATCTTTAAGATGCGTCCGTTGTATTTACGCGTTTAATGATGAAAATGCTATTCAAAACAGAAACATGACGGAATGTTATTGGAAACTTAATCGTGACAGACCGACCAACGGATGGGTAGATGCAGCCTATTTGAATGGAAAAATTTCAGTGACATCTAAGGGTCACAGGTCACCCCAGACGGAAGTCACAAAACTACGTGACTTCGGGTGGAGATTTTCTGCCTCTTCGTTTGGTGAAACTTCAAGCAGGAAAGATGCGCCTAGGACGCCATCTCCAATCGGGGCAGCACGCATAGTCTTACTGTGTGTAGAGAGACGAACTATCTGTCTATTTATATGCCTGTCTGTCTGTCTGTCTCTCATGCGTACGAAAGTGATGCGTCCTTCAGATGGTTACTGTGGCTGTTCTTTATTTTAAAATAAACCTTTTTGTAAATCAACATTGGCGTTCGAGTTGTTTTATCAGAGGACGAAGGTTACAACGGGTTTAAAATTGTTTATACACGCGTCGTTAAGTGAAAGTATAACATTATATAGACGAGTAAACGCATCTAAAAATACTATTTCAAGCTTAGGCGTGACAGACGGACGGTCGGGCGTGCTATTTAAAACTTAAATAGGATTGACGGATGGACCAACCGACGGACTGACTGATGGACAGATATATCCCCTTAATTTAATTTACTGTGTAAACTGTGGCAGAGTTGAAAAGATATATTTTTAACGAAGCTAATGTATAGTACACAGGCGCAGGGTATCCCCCTCTGCGAGGTGGACCGTACATCTTGTTAGATCATTCATCTAGAAGAAGGAAACTCTGAGCCTTATATCATCTCTCATTTATCTTGACTCTGCTTATCGTTGAAACCAAGTTTTGTAGGAGAACATTCTAGCGAATGGCGTAGAAATACCTGGTATAGTATTCCGGCGCGGGGTTTCCTAACTCGGACAAATAGACCCTTATATCCTGTTAGATCATTCATGTGTGAATCGGGAAACCTTATGCAAAACCTGCGCGCTACATCATCTCTTAGTTATCTTGCCTCAGCTTGTCACTGAAACCAGGCTCAGCAGAACATGCTAGCGGATGCGTAGAAATACTTGGTATAGTAGGCACGAAGTTACCACACTCAGGGAGGTGGGCCCGTATATCTTGTTTAATTATCCATCTAGGAGACAGATAATCTGATATAAAAACTTCGCTCTCTCAGTTATCTTGCCTCGGCTTTAACTGAAAACCAGGCTCTGTAGGACAAGACGGTGTATTCTAAGAAAAAGTATTTGTTCGTAGAAGTTATGTTTGTTTTTTGGTACAGATGTGACAGAGATCTGCACTTTAGGGTGCACTGGCATGCATCTTGGCAATGGTTGGGACCCTACAGAGAATTGAGACTAGTATATATTCACACGGAAAGTCTATAAAAACGAGGAAAGAAAACTAGCGTCAAAATAACTGGAAAAAGCGTGTTACTTGTCAGGGGCAATTAACAACGCACAGGGCCAGTTGTTTACCATATGCAAGATTGGAATGTCGCTAGGGTCTTAATCACTAATGGTGTCGACATCGACAAGAGAAGAAAGCGAATAGTGGCTTTGTCATGATAAGAGGTAAGGTTTAATAGAGAAAGAGAGTGGTCAACATCAGGCGCTCCGCCCTGGCCCCCATAGAGAGTGAGAGAGAGAGAGAGAAAGAGAGAGAGAGAGAGAGAGAGAGAGAGAGAGAGAGAATAAGTCTTTTACGATAACGGGAATAGAAGCAGCCTAAAACTGGGAATTGTAATTACCCGTGTCGTATCGTCCGTACCGCCTCTTCCCAAACCACACGGAGATGAAAAAAGACACAGAGAAAGAGAGAGTGTTACAATATGCCTTTTTGGGAAGAAAAGGTTGTTTTTTTGTTTTGAGTAGACAGTCAGTTAGATTTCGGATTTCGACCCGTGTAGGTCGCAGAACCTCGCGGGCTCGTGTTAGCCGGACCTGAGACTCGAGCGGCCACCAAGCGGGAATGTCGCGCGAAAGGCTTCCCGTTTGGACGACGTTGCCCATAGTATTCCCCCCCCCCACCGTTCAGTAGACAAGTTACAACTTACTTAAGGGTTTAAAATCGTAAATGGAGTTTCACGCATAGAGAGACGAGATAGTTAGTAAACAAAGACATTTTATCAAAATAAGAGACTCTAAAATTCAAGTGTAAAATTAATCCTTCCTTTTGATTGTTTTTAATAATTAATTGATACAAAAAGAAACCGACGTTGTTAGAATTATTCTATTGTCGAATTGTCCTGCTAAGTAATCTTGCCTTCACAGAATCACGAAATCGTCATTCATTCGACCCGGGGGAGATTCAACACATCTTTCTTTTTATAGCCGCTATTGACGATCACTGACCAAAGAGGGTGATCACAGTCTAGAAGGATTCCTGCGCCGAGGACCAGAGTGTGAGTACAGAGATAAAGACACGAGTGGACCTCTTATGTTACAAGTGGTACACTGACACCGGATCAGAGTGAGGTATCTGTTTTACTCGGCACCGCGACCGGGATATCAAACACCTGTGCGTGAGTGGCCGACGACGATACTCACGGGGCGAAGAGTGGGATACCAGTTGTGTTTACATTTGGTGCCGTCACCAGGAAGGATCGTGTGGGGTACCTGTTTACACAGAGAGAGATAGTGAGAAAAAGAGAAAGATAGAGAAAAAGAGAGAGAAAGATAGAGAGAGAAATAGAGATAGAGAGAGAAAGAGAGGGAGAGAAATAGAGATAGAGACAGAGGTAGAGAGAGAAGTTATTTGCTGTAGTTGTAGCTAAGTGAATTCTCTTTGCAATTTTTTTACAGTGGAGGGTGATAGGGATTGGAGCTCGGCCGAGCACTTACCATGAACATAACGATACACTAAAGAAAGGCAAGCAACATCTCTTCTGCGTGAAAGAGACTGTATGGAAGAGAAGAGATTATCCCCCACTAGATTGCGAAGTCGAGTTTGTACTCTGTCAAGGCAAGACAGAGTGCTTCGAACGATACCACCGCAGATGTGACAGCAGAACTCCATCTTATATTATCTCGCTCATATACTGGTATAGAATTGTGTCAAGAGTTTGGTACTTTCTGGAGCAGTAGAATAATCCAACCATTTTTTCAGCGACTTAAACAACAGAAACATAATATTTCTAACATAAGCGCGACAGTCGCAGGGGTGGGTAGGAAAACCTCTTATGCATGGGCGTATCTCAAAAGGTCTAGTAAAAGTCATCATTGATCTAATATCGATGGCTGATCGATTTTTTCCTGTTAATTTATTGGAATGTATCTACCGGTTAAATGATTTTTCTATCAGGTTATTCTCAAGCGATATTTTATCAATACGAATAGCTAGCACGTAGGTGTTATGTAGTTGAATAGTCAGAACACTATAAATTTCAACTAGCTGTAATTACAGCGTGTTTCACCAAAACAAGGATATTTAGAAAAGTCAGTCAGCCCGTGTGTAAAGATAAGATGTACACCCAAATGCAACACAACATAATCCAAATAATTACAGAAGATTACATATGTAACAAGATGGAACAAGACCTATACAGCCAAGAATCGACGTTTGCCAGGATCAGAGTCAATACTTCTAACATCATTGAACAAAACAGATGGACCTCATGTTACGCGTTCAAGAGTTTGTTGCTGCAAAACTAATCGAGTTAAATAAATTATGGACTAATGATTGGGGATCAACACAGTTTTAAACGGCGATAATTATCACAGAATTAAATTAAATGACCGATTTAATTAAACAAGTTATATTGTTTATGTTTGAGTGACACCCCACGATATAGTTTCTTTTTTATTATGAACGAAAGTTCAAAAGGTCTTGTGTCAATCGTGATTTTGAAAATGTATTAATGACAACTAAATAGATAAAACTTAAAGCAAATATTTTTAACACAATTTTGAAAAGTTATATTTTCTCAGGTTGATTTTACAAATTATTTGTTAGGACTTAGCGGGTTTATGAAATCATCCTCTTATTTTTATTTTGCGATAATCGCGAGCTACGTCGGGGTTCGCAATAATGTTTTTTGTCTCCACATGACACGATCACATGTTTGGTTAGGGTAAATGCTGGTTTATGCCTGCCGCCTGTTCATCTTAATATCGGTTTTTCTCTCAGTTGCTTCCCAGTGACTTTTAATATTGAAGCAAGTTGCGCGACAGTGTCGTCGTCGTCATCCTTGAACACTTGTTCAAATTATGTGGATATTGACAACCTTCACGTGGCCCGTTCGTGTAAGTACATGATTCTAGAAAGAACTTGGGAAACCAACGTCAACAACAGAACCAGCGCCGGTCAAAATCGTACCACCCTGATTATTACGAAAAGAAGAAAACATTATCTCCTTTTCCATATCACAAGCATACTTACGCCAGAGGGCGTTCGTTTTAGGTACTTATCAGTCGTTCTGTTCGTAAACACGAGACGGCACACATACATTTATGCTATCATACCAAGAAGGCAAATTATTCTTCGGTACCATGACGTTTACGTTTACTTGACAAGATGAAGACTGTCGATATTTTCGAGATGGAATATTATACCTTCTCTATTCATCACTATTCGGTTTATTTGATAGTAGTTGACTTTACCGGCGCGCTATCGTTTCGCAAGAGAGAGAGAGAGAGAGAGAGAGAGAGAGAGAGAGAGAGAGAGAGAGAGAGAGAGAACGAAAGAGTGAGAGTTAAATTATGAAAGAGTGAGGGAGAGATAGATAGATAGATAGATAAAGAGAGAGAGAGAAAGAGAGAGAACGAGAGAGACAGAGAGGGGGGAAGAGCTAACAAATAAACAGACATTCGGTCAGAATCGCCTGGCGAGATACGTGAACGCATATAAAAATGCTATGCAAGATTTAAGCATGACAGACGGATCGGCTGGACGAGAGCCTCTAATAGAGATTGTTGGACGTATCTGAAAATGCTATTTCTAATCTAACATAATAGACGTATGGGAAATACTATTTAAAACTAAAACGTGACAGATCGATAAACCGACCAACAGACTGCCAAAGTTGCTTAGAGAGATATATAGACGCATTTTCGTTTGCTAAATGTGCACTACTTATCAAGGCCCGCGTGCCACTCGAGGATATTTGTTAAAGCGATTGTCAGTTGCGCGATGAATGTTACCACGAGAGGATTGGAAACGATTGGTTAAAATGGGCAGAAGATTACTTAATTCAAGAAGATAAATAGTAGTAGTAGTCGGTTGGGAAGCAGTCCTGCGGAATATTGTTTCACAGACGGTATGTTCTAGAAAAGAAATATTGTTCGTGGAAGATCCGTTTGGTTTTTGGAACAGGAGAGACAGAGCGAGAGCAAGAGATAAAAAAAAGAGAGAAAGAAAGAGAGAGAGAGAGAGAGAGAGAAAGAGAGAGGTACATTCTTTACTACAGTTATAGCTAGGAGAGTTCTCTCTGTGAATGTTTTACAGGGAGAAGTCAAGGATATTAGCCTAGTCAAGCACCAACCATGAACATAAAGATACACTAAAGAAAAGCCAGCAACATCTCTTCTGCGTGAAAGAGACTGTATAGAAGAGAATAGATTATCCCTCACTAGATTGCGAAGTCGGTTTTGTATTCTGTCAATTTATTTACCTCCTCAGGAGGTTAGGCACAAGGCCAGTTTTATCTTACTCCCACAAAGTAAGATGTGACCCACAGTTGGGTCGGGAAAGTGGGGCTTGAAAAGCCAGCGCCTGAGAAGGTTAGCACTCTGGCTATTAAAAATTGCCTGGGCAGCCCCGTCGGCATTCCCCGGTAGGGGCGCATCAGGCAGTAAGCAATAAACTTACTCTTCCCCAAAGAGGGGAGGCAAAGCCTGGGAGGGTGGACCTCCTAGAACTGCACAGGACAAACCCACAGACCGGCGTAAATCAAGCCCCGAAGGCCAAGACAATACCGGTCTATGGGGTGCAGTATCCATCGGAGTAGATACTACACTGTGATCCCAGCCAAAAGGTCGAGCTGTCAAGACAAGAAAACGTGCGTCAGAACGGCACCTCCGCAGATATGACAGAACTACTCATTATCAAGACGTATCTAGCTCTTATACTGGTAGAGGATTGCGTTAAGAGTTTCTTTCTTTACCAACGACTTTAGCAACAGAGACATAATATGGTATTACTTGGATTGTGTTGTGATACATTTGGAGGCACATCTCATCTCTACACACGATTTTATTGACTTTTCTAAATAGCCTTGTTTTGGTGAGACAATCTGTAGTTAAGGCTAGTTTATATTAATAGTGTTGCCACTATTCACCTACATAACATGAAAAAAAAACATAAATTAACATGAAAAAAAAATCGATCAGTCATCGATATTAGATCGATAATGACTTTTGCCAGATCCTTTGAGATACGCCCATGCATACAAGGTTTTTTCTGCCCACCCACCCGACTGGCGCGCTTATTCGAAACTACGAGTATTTTACAACTCAAATCCAGACACCTAGAACCACCCGGCCAACACTGGATAGTTAAATAAACATTGATAATTTAACACTTATTTCGGCGGCTTGACGCCATAAGAGCGTTCAACTTAATGAAAGGAACGATGCATTTGTTGCTAGCGACGTCATGCTGTGTTAATACTAAACTTACAGTGCCCATCTAGAAGGTTTTTTAGGGGCTACAAATAATTTTTTTTTCATTATCTATGTACGTATACGTTTCGTCCTTTTTAATCGGGACTCATCAGCATAGAGATATAACTATTCTCTACTTGTCGCACAATTCGAAACCCCGAGAGAGAGAGAGAGAGAGAGAGATAGAGAGAGAGAGAGAGAGAGAGAGAGAGAGAGAGAAGTAAAATATGGGAATAAAGATTGTAAAAATATCTATTATATCCTAAGTTGTTCAAAACAAGGTGTTTCAAATAAAAGAAATGTATTTTCCATTCCTTAAGCCATGGCTTCTCAAAGAATGAAATCTTGTCGTCAGAGGAATACAAAGATATTATATATATATATATATATATATATATATATATATATATATATAGAGAGAGAGAGAGAGAGAGAGAGAGAAGGCGAGAGAAAGTGAGAGATGGTGAGAGAGGGTGATATGGGTTTAAATAGACTGGTGTGAGAAAGAGAGAATAATTTCCACGGATGTTATGTAGTATAAAGGGGGTGTTATATCAGTTGAGATAGAGAAACCTGATTGACAATGAACGAAAAAAAATGCAATGAGAAACAGGAAGATACGATATAATATTTGTGTATTTGTAAAGTAACCATAGCAATGTAGTTTCCTTTTACGTTTCGTTTTTTTAGATGAAGCTTGGTAACTTGTATTATTTGCATTATTCAAACGACTGTTTCATCCTGATTGTTATTTTCACAATGTTTCGGCTGATGTAACCTCCGACCTTCTTTAGGTGCATCTTATCAAACTCAGAAATCTGTATGTCGAACTCGGAAACTTATTCGGAATTTCGAACAGAACGATTTATTTAATTCACGAGAGTAGATTGTTATCGTTCCGTCAGCCTTGATCGGGTAGACGTGATAATTAAAACAAATGTAACTCTTAATTATTATCGCCTGTAATAAGGCATGAACCTTCAACCTCCAAGAGACTGTAACTTAGAAATGATTGTAAACCATCGCCTTGAACCGTTACACCTTGGATCTATGTGGACAATTCTAGAGCTTTAAATCCAATCTTGTCTAGATGTGTTCGAAATACCGTACATGTTCCTGAGTTTGTCGTAAATACCCCCATCTTTTTCCCTGATGAAGGTGACACTTTACATAGGACCAGACGCTGTAAAACAATTTATTTACTAGCTTTTGTCTCTCAGTTTGGTTCTT
This sequence comes from Sepiola atlantica, assembly GCA_963556195.1. Lineage (NCBI taxonomy): Eukaryota > Metazoa > Mollusca > Cephalopoda > Sepiida > Sepiolidae > Sepiola > Sepiola atlantica. The sequence continues at coordinate 137,100,091 of OY744519.1, forward strand.
TTAAATAATTAAAATAAAAGTAATAAAAATATATAAGTAGATTAAATAATTCAATTAAATCCCATTTTTCTAAATTACCCGTGGAATTTCCCCGGATCCTTCAAATGAGTTGAAAAAATCAACAAATAGAACAAGTTTTTATTAATTGGATATTTTTTCAGCCTTGTCACAGTTTAATCCATCGGGATGATTGTAAGATTAATCGAATCGGTCAGTGAGTGCGAAGGAGCTTTTCTCGCGGTTGTTTTTGTAGACGCGGTAACGACCGTGTATTCTTTTGTCTTGTCCTTGAATCACTCCAAGAGCACCACAGAGAGAAAAAAAGCATTATTTCAAACTAGTTGATACATCCGACATTAAATAGAGTCACTCCTCATTCACCGAAAGAATGCCACGCACGTATGGAGACATAAGAGTGTCAATAGAATGGGTAAACTTTCTATGCCCCCAGGATGTAAGACGTCGCATATTGTCAAGTTCAAAGAATCTGATAAAAAAGAGGATTCTGAACACACGTATGTTTGTCTCCAGTGTTTATGTGAAAGAGTGAGAAAAATATTCATGTGACTGACGTCACGCTGTTCAGAGCTTTTTTGTTTTGATGGTTTTGCACTGATGGATCATCGCCTATCAAGGTCCGAGGTTCACTCGAGGATAAAAGTTAAAAGGATTTTATTTGTTGGACGATGATCGCCATCACAAGAAGATTATACACATTGGGAGGAATAAAAAGAAGATTATTAAAGTATTTGTTTACATTAGACTTGAAGTCTGTAGTCGGGTTGGAAGCAGTCTCGTGGTATCTTGTTCTACAAATGGGATGTTCTAGGAAAGAAACTTTGTTCATGGAAGCTCCGTTTCGGAAAGAGAGAAAGGAAAGTTGTTTGATGTGGTTGTAATAAGATGAGTTCTTTCTGTGAATGTTTTACACTCGGAACCAATGAGTGTCACTCTGTCGAGAACCCATCATGAAAATAATGATACAATAGAGTGAGGCTAACAGCATTTCTTCTGTTTGAAAGAGGATGTCGGGACAAGATGAGATCATCCCCACTAGATTGCGATGTTCATTCTGTACTCTTTCTAGACAAGAAAGAGTGTTTTGAGCGGCACCTCCGCAGATGTAGCAACACTACTCCGTTTTATTTAAACACGAGATCTTAAAACTAGTGAGTATTTTTGTATTCTCCACTATAAGCTGTTTTGAATTGTAATTAAATTTTCTAATTATCTTCTAAAAGAAACAAAATATAGAGTTAAACCCTCCCCAAATGTTACCAATGAAATTCTTAATACAATGCACAACCTTTTATTCAGTCCAACCATATGTGGTATAAATAAACTAAAAAATGTATTGATAAACTAAAAAAAATGCATAAATAAATAAAGTAATTGTACGGATAAACAAAAGAAACCTTTACCAGTAAACTAAAAAATGTTCACTGGTAAACTAAAACATATGTACTGGTAACTTTAAAAAATTCTACCTGTAAACTAAAATATTTTTACAAGTAAACTAAAATATATGTACTGGCAAACTAAAAATGTGTACCAGTAAAATAAAAATTATATATATATATATATTTTTTTTTTTAACATGATTCACCCAAAACAAGGCAGGCCGCCACTGTAAACGTAAGGGGCTACTGAGAAAAAAGAAAAGGGGAGAAGGTTTGGGGGTTCAGCTTAAATTGGGATCTGAGCAGCGAGATGTCCGTTTACATTAGTTTTAAATTTCTGCATGTCAGTACTGTCGGGGAAACAGGGGACAGGGAGGGAGTTCCAGATGCCAGCAGAACGAGGAAAGAAGCTATTTAAGTAGAATGCTCTCCGGCATCTGGGGACCGCCACAGTGAATGAATGAGATTTAGTAGAATGTCGAGTTAGTCTAGTGAATTTACGTCGAGGGGGCACCAGAGTAGCCAACTCATCGGAGCATAATCCATTGAAGTATTTGTAAAACAAACATAAGGATGCTACATTGCGGCGATGGGACAGGGACTGGAGCTTAGCTGACAGTGAGGAACCTATTAGGTTGGCGACTCTTTTTTGGGACTTTGTCAAGGAGGGAGAGACTAGTAGATGATGCACCAGCCCAGATGTGGCAACAATACTCCATGCATGGGCGGATGGTGGCTTTGTAGAGATACAGGATAATGTCAGGTGTAAGGAGTTTACTAGCACGGTAAAGGGAGCCAACCTTCTTGGAGGCAGCCTTGGCAATGTCTTCAATGTATGTGTTCCAATTCATGTTACCTGTGAATGGTAGGCCGAGGAGTTTGAATGATGAACTCTCAGGTAGGGTGTTATTTGTCATGACAATCGGTGGTTGGAGAGGCTTCTTGTAGTTATTGAAGGAAAGGAGCTTTGTCTTTGCGGCATTAAAAGTTACCAACCATTTATGACCCCAATCCACTACAGCCTGGAGGTCATTTTCTAAAGATTCAGCCATTGCTTCAGATATGATCGCGTCTGTTTTGCCAACATGGCGAGAGTAAAGCGTGGTGTCGTCAGCAAATAAACCAATCTTAGACACTATGTCATCAGGGAGATCGTTTATATGGATCAGGAACAACAAAGGTCTAAGAATAGATCCATGGGGTATACCAGCATTTATGTCATGTTGCTTAGATGAACGGCCATCGAGGACAACCTGGATTTTTCTTTTGTTTAGGAAGGATCTAATTTGGTTAAATAAAAACTTGTACCGGTAAACCCAAATATTGTACCAGTAAACTAAAATATTTGTACTGATAAACTAAAAAGAAAATGTACTGGTAAAAAATGTACCGGTAAACTAAAATATTTGTACTGCTAAACTAAAAAGAAAATGTACCGGTAAAAAAATGTACCGGTAGACTAAAATATTTGTACTGGTAAACTAAACAGAAAATGTATCGGTAAAAGAATGTACCGGTAAACTAAAATATTTGTACTGGTAAACTAAAAAGAAAATGTACTGGTAAAAAAATGTACCGGTAGACTAAAATATTTGTACTGATAAACTAAAAAGAAAATGTACTGGTAAAAAATGTACCGGTAAACTAAAATATTTGTACTGGTAAACTAAAAAGAAAATGTACTGGTAAAAAATGTACCGGTAAACTAAAATATTTGTACTGGTAAACTAAAACGAAAATGTACAGGTAAAAAATGTACCGGTAAACTAAAATATTTGTACTGGTAAACTAAAAAAAAATGTACTGGTAAACAAAAATATTTTTACTGGTAAACTACAAAGAAAATGTACCGGTAAAAAATGAAACCGGTAACTAAAATATTTGTACTGGTAAACGAAAAAAGAAAATGTACCGGTAAACCAAAAACTTGTTCCAGTAAACTAAAAAAAAATGTACTGGTAAACTAAAAATCTTTACTGTTTAAATAAAATTTGTACTGGTAAACTAATTAAATTGCACTGATAAACTAAAACAATTGTTCCGATAAAAAACTAAAAAATGTTACGAATACACTAAAAAATGTACCGACAAACAAAACATTTGCACCAGTAAACTAAAAAAAATGTACTAATTAGCTAAAATGTTGTATTGATAAGCTAGAAAAAAGACCAAAGTCAAATTTAGACTTAATAAATTATTACAATTTCAGTCTCTCAAGTTTTCATGATTGACATTGGTCATTATTGTCCCATTTATTCAAAAGCTGTTGTCTTTGCTTAAAAAAAAATCAAATTTTCTTCATTCTTTTACACGGCTTGAAATGAGATATTGAAAATTATCAACTATGATTATAAAATACGTTATAAAGCGTTACCCTCCTCTCTAAATGTCACCTATGGAATCGTTAGTAAAATCTACAATCCTTTCTGTATTCCGACTATATTCGGTACAAATAAACTTCAGTCTATGTTAACCTTGTCTACCATGTTTTAATCATGAATATCCAACAGTCTTGTTTTATCGCCGTTCAATGATAATCACGTCTGGATCAGACGTGCAAAATTGTCATTAACTCTGACAGACTAATCTTTAACTCTGACAGACTAATCTCTTTGCACTGCTCTGATCTGAGCTCTGATTGCCCTCTTAAGTTCAAGAATAATCTTGGCATTATTTTGATAGACATTATCGCACAGGTAAAAATCTGGAGGGACGTGAGATCCGGTGATTGTTAAGCCCATTCAGGATAACACCTTTTACTAAAGAGACGATTACCACGATTCTACAACCCATATAATTAAACAATGATGAAATAAAGACTGTTGAATATTCATGACTGAAACCTGATTGACTAGCCAGGCATAGATTGAAGTTTAATAGTACCAAATATGGCTGTATTGCAGAAAGAATTTTGAATTTTATTAACGATTACATTGTTGGCACTTTTTCGGAGTCACATTTTATCGGAGTCACCGAAAGAAAACATATAAAAATGGCGAAATATTTATTGCCTATTCGGGGCATAATCTTATTCGAATATTATAAAAAAACCATTAAATCAACAAAAATTGTCTAATCAATATTAATCCCAAGAAATTTATTAAAAACAAAATACAAAAAAACAAAAAACAGACTATAAATATTACGTTTTTGCTCGGTCCACGTTGTTAAGTGACTGTAAAGATAACGCTTCCGTTCAGTACACACTGAGTTTATACTCAAAAGAATAAATACCTTCACAAAACTCTGGCATCAGGCTTTAACGATAGATCTCTTCTTATGCGTACGTTTCATATTACGTTTGTTAACGTTGAACATATTTATGAAATAATCATTTTTATTTCAGACCGACTCGATTCTAGAATGAGATATGGAATTGGTTTTCGGAAAACACAAGAGCGAATCCATTCGCAAGATGCGTCGATCCAATCTGCACGTTTATCGAAGAAAATATCATTTGTGATAAATCGACAAAAATATATCTCAACTTGAGTGTGACAGACGGACGAAAATACTATTTCAGACTTGAGCGTGACATATTTACGAAAATTCTATTCTCAATTTCGTTTACGGACGTACTAAAATCGAAGAACATGCTATTTCGGATTTAAGTGTGACAGATCGACGGAATTATATTTCAGACTTATATGTGACAGATGGTCAAAAATGCTATTTCAGATTTAAGCATAGCAAATCGATGAAAATTCTATTTCCGCCGTAAACGTATACGATCGAAGAAATGCTATTTCAGAATTAAGTGAGACAGGTGGGCGAAAATACTATTTCCGCTTTAAACATAACAGATCGACGAAAATGCTATTTCCAACTTAAACGTGACATATAGTCCAAAATGCTATTTCCGCCTTAAACGTGACAGATCAACGAAACTTATTTCGGACTTAAGTGTGACAGATGGTCGAAAATGCTATTTCCAATTTAAACGTAACAGATCGACAAAAATGCTATTTCAGACTTAAATGTGGTAGATGATCGAAAATGCTATATCCGACTTAAGATTGACAGATAAACGAAAATATTATTTAAGACATAAGCCTGACAGATTCATAAGAATTTGTGATGAACAAAACGACGGATTGAGTTTTATAAATTATATTCTAATGTCAGTTCAATCTGAGCGTTTATCTGATAAAAGTACTTTTTTTAAACGGATCGACCGAAGGACAGGGCTTTTTATAGAGCTGCGTGGTCGCATCTAAAAAGTAAAGAATCACTTTTTGTTTGGTTTAAAGATTAAATTTCAGTGCCTTTTAAAAATGTCTCGATGGAGACTGCGAGTCTACGACTGATTTCGCCCGGTATCGATTCGCCAGAGGCACACATTTTTTTTAGATCACAGATCGAAGAGGTAATTTCTTTAAAGTGGCCAGGGAAATTCTTTGAAAAATATCGATCTCATTATAAGAGAGTGATTTTCCTCTCGTCTGGAATGATAAGACTATTGTTTACCGAAGGTCTTTGATGTAGACGCCAAAGAAGGAACACACACATACAAATTACTTTTCTAAATACAGGAACCTAAAAACGATGTAAACTTTGTTTCAATAACAAATGAATTGACAAAATATACTATACTAGCAGAATACCCGTCCTGAGACGAGTAATATGCTGGTGTATTATATGAATTTACAGAACTGAACAGTGTTGCACCAGTTTTATGCACCCTTACGAAGAGTATGATATATATATATATATATATATATATATATATAAAAATATATATATATATGCATATATATATTGAAATTTGTGTAATTAGGCAGCATTCCTTCTCTTATGCATGTTTGGTTAAACAGTAGCGACAGCTTCTGTTTATTTTTTGATTCGTTTCTTCGATTCGTCGCACGACCGATTTGGTATTGTTGTCCATGTTGTATAAAAAATCGCCATATTTTCGCGAACGTTTTCGACCGACGTCGATCATCCTCAGGCGGATGAATGAGTATGCAAAATAAAAGATTAGTGAATTTATTAAGAAGACGTTTTTAAAAAACATTTCAATACCACTTCAACAACACTTCAACATACCTTCGCCCCCCCCCCTCATAACGAGCATGGTTGATACTAGGTTTATTTAATGGAAGCGTTGTTTATTCAAGTAAATAAACCTAGTATCAACCATTCTCGTTATGAGGGGGGGGGCGAAGATATGTTGAAGTGTTGTTGAAGTGGTATTGAAATGTTTTTTTAAAAACGTCTTCTTGATAAATTCACCAATCTTTTATTTTGCATACTCATTCATCCGCCTAAAGATGACCGACGTCGGTCGAAAACGTTCGCGAAAATATGGCGATTTTTCATACAACATGAACGACAATACCAAATCGGTCGTGCGACGAATCGAAAAAACGAATCAAAAAATAAATAAACAGAAGCTGTCGCTACTGTTTAACCAAACATGCGTGTGTATATATATATATATATATATATATGCATATCTTCTTTTTTAATTTTCTTATCTTTTTGTTTTTGCTGGGGATAGGGCATCTTACCGGATGCCAGACATACACCGACTTTTTCAGACACTCCAGCCTAGAGATCTTTTTAAGATTCTAACCTCCCCTTTAAGTGCAATTGTTTGTATTTCTCTTATACTCGGTTCACCGGGTATACTAGCCAGATAGCTTTTGAAATTCTATTTCATTAGCCCTGTTGCTCCCATAATTACTATATATATATATATATATATATATATATATATATATATATATATATATATATATCTGTGTGTTTAATGAGATGGAATTTTTTCGTATTATATTTTGTCTCTTTTCTTTCCCTTTTTCCTTACCCCTTTTTTCTTTTCTATCTTATTTATTTTTCATGTTACTTCTATGCTGATATTCTCATCTAATTTGTATTAGTTTTTACGATCTAATTTAGAATTGTAATCTTTAAGAAAAGTATACGTATTTTTGCGAGCTTTGTTAGTGTACAATATCACGCCTGGAAAGTAAACAGACACTTATGTTTCTAATTGATCATACATACATCAATGCTTGAATAAACTAAGTTTTATTATTTAAATTTCTTTATTCTCTACTGTTTTCTGACAGGATTTTAGACTCTGATGAGTTCCACTCATGAAAATATCCAAGATATACAACTCTGTATTTTGGTTGTCTAAGTGATGACAAAACGGTCCGTTAAGAATCAGATCGTTTACACCATTAATGAAGACATGCTTACTGGAATCTTACTTTTTATTTTATATATACACACACAAGCGAATATATATATATATATATATATATATATATATATATATATATATACGTGTGTGTGTGTGTGTGTGTCTGTGTGAGTATGTGTTTGTATATACATGGTACTTTGCATACATATGTACGTGTGTGTTTGTATATATATATACATATATATATGAGTTTGTGTTTATATATATATATATGTATATATATATATATATATGAGTTTGTGCTTGTATATATATGTGTGTTTGTATATATATACACATATATATATATATATATATATATATATATATATATATATATAATACTAGGAAAATACTCGCTCTATGACAGGTAAAATAAAATAAAACAATTTGCACCACATTTATGTCTTTTTACGAATATTTAAATCGAGATATAATGATATGAAATTTTATGTCTATAATCCTTATTCCAATTTTGATCAAAATCCATTACATGATTTTGATTCTAAAAATGTCTAAACTGTAAGGCTTCAGCTTAAAAGGTATTAAAAAGAAATCTAAATTCAGATAATCTTGCTTAATTGGCGTCTAATGACCATGGATCAAATTTAACGCACATCTGATATATTTAAATTTTACAAATAAGAAGCCATTATATATAAAAATAATAATAAAAAATAACTTTTATTCAGATACTCTAATCATATTTTATATGTAAAACTTTCACGGAAATTTGTTGACACTAGAATATTAATAAAGTTTACACTTAACTTGTTTGCTTTGGGGTTGAGCTTGAACCCCTGGACATGTAACACTAACCACCCCTTACAAAAAAGTAAGCTCCCTCCAGTTTAATTATTCCTTACTCTAACCCGTTGATATGGATGCCATTATGAACAAATTCCAAAATGTAGGCAATATTGCTTGCACTATGATGATGATTGGGAACATTAGCATCAGCATCATTATGAGTAAAAGAGTAGTGGGAATAAAACTACATTATCCTCTTAAAATCCTTTTAAATACTACAAAGAAACTAACATTTAATGAATATTCTTTAATTGATGTCTAACACTTATTGTTAAAATTATTTTTATCATTTCTGATCACCTAAAGAAAAACACCAACTGTTGACTGTTTTAGAGTGGAGATTTTACTTCCGAATCCATTTCAGGCGACGGGGTTATCTGACTGACTATTTGCTTTCTTGCTTCCTATCAGTACTCGAAATCGTTTCGTCCAGGGACTAGAAAAAGGCACATATTTTACTCTCTAACTTTGGTATGATCTAACGGATTGATATTTATCCATATACAAATAAATACATTATTGTATTTATTATAGACGGGGGATGTTACTAAGTTATCTGTGTGGAATTTTTGTTTCGACTTTAATTAAAACCCATTACATGATTTTGCGTCGAGGAAAAACTACCTAAGATTTCGGGCTTAGGTTTGAAATTCACGGTATCCAATCAGCATGAATCATATTACATGCAAATCGTAAATATTTAGCAAATAGAAACTTTAAAATGTGACTATTTTAGCTGATGTAAACAGCCTATTCCCCTATTTGAGAAAGGGATGTGAAACATTAACGGAAATGAATTGAACTTTATTGTCAAATGGGAGTGCAAGGAGATAGAGGTGAGTGTTTATAGGCAAGAAGTAACAAATAGCTTTAATTTGTAGGAGATGAATCTAATATTTATTTGCGTTTAAAAAAGATGTAGAATGTTGATTTTCGCATATTGATCTGACGATTTGTTTCGGGGAACAAAACACAACCATTTCTATTTATCTGATTTGCCATAAGTATATTTTATACTCTCTCTCTCTCTATCTATCTCTCTCTCTCTCTCTCTCTATATATATATATATAAATATATATATATATATATATATAAATATATATGTATATATAAATATATATGTATATATGTATATATATATATATATATATATATATATATATTCTCGGCCTTTTGGCTGGGATCAAAGTGTAGTATCTGTTCCGATGGATACTGCACCCCAGTGACTGGTATTGTCCTGGCCTTCGGGGTTTGATTGGCGCCGGTCTGTGAGTTTGCCCTGTGCAGTTCTAGAAGGTCCACCCCCAGGCTTTGCCTCCCCTCTTTGGGAAGGAGTAAGTTTATTGCTTACTGCCTGAGGCTCCCCTACCGGAGAATGCCGACGGGGCGGCCCAGCCATTTTTTGTAGGCCAGAGTGCTCACCTTCTCGGGCGCTGGCTTTTCAAATCCCACTTTCCCGACCTTATGTCACATCTTACCGCTGTAGGAGGTAGATAAATTACACACACACACATATATATATATATATATATATATATATATATATATATATATATATATACATATATATATATATATATATATATATATATATATATATATATATATATATACATATACATGGTGTTATATAGTTAACTTTAGTTTAGAATGACTATTGACTTTTGTTGAGGTATTATTTTAAAGAGGTTTGAATTAAGGAAAGAATGAGGTCAAATCAAGTATGAAAAAGACGTTTGTATTGTTTATTCTTGTTTTGTTATCATGATGCGTCTTTGGAGACGACTGTTAATTTGTGAATTAACATAATGTGATTGTTTCCATCGGACGAAACAGCTGTAGAAAAATAAAATAAATGGAAGCATTTAAAATTCTTAGCAAAATTTTATAAATAGAGAATGAAAAAAACATTACCGTAATAACTAATTACTTAAACTTTTATAACAATTCATTTCGTTTGATAATTAAATGATAAAAAATACCGTGATAATTAAATTAAATTTTAATAATCCTACTAAAAATACATTGATAAAATATAAAAAATAAAATGTATAGTCTAAAAAAAAAATACGATGCCAAAAGAAAAAAAACAAAAAAACAGTACAAGCATTCCCGGGCAGTTCTGGGTAGAAAAAGCCAGTATAATGTAAACTTAAAGAAAGACATAAATGTTTCAGTAAATAATTGGACTTGTTGAACCTTGTTCAATCAGCAGCAACAAGCGAATATACTTTGTCAAAATATTGACTCTTGATTTGGATAAGAGTCTTAATACAGTGATTTTGTTTGGGCCATCGGTAATGCAGAAAATATACATTTTCGCGCCTTAAAATCATAGATGTTTGAATATTGACGCTATGCACTGGGATCCAGCTGGATTGATGTCTAAGCCAAACAAATCCGAAAATATCCTATCGCGCACATCACTTCGCTTCCTCGACGGCAGCAAATTCAGTCTGCCCAGTTTACTGCTAATCTCGCATGCAATGCCTTACAAGCTGCCCGTGATACAAAATTGTTTTACTTGTTTCCAGGGTTAGCATGAGACTGTTTATTACCAGTGAGTGTACATTTGGCCATTTCTCCAAATTCGTTTTCTGGCGCCAGATTGTCGATCATGCGTTTTCTCTCTCGTAGTCATGAATCTTTCAATTCCGTTTTGACATTTTCTACCATCCTCTTTCTGACACTGAAAATGGCTGCGATCTTCCTATTTGTCCTTCGGTGGCGATTCCAAGGATAACTCAATGTATCTTCCACAAATATGGAGGTTCAAATTTATCTATAATTAATTAAAATATATATTTTCCACTTTAATTCACCTTAAACAAGGCACATTGCCACTAGGACTGTGGATTAGAGGCCATATCTATAGAGGGCATCCTAAGAGTGGAGTTGTGCAGCGAGATGTTTGTTCACATTACATTTAAATTTCTGCGTTTCGATACAGTCATGGAAACAGGGAGCAGGGAGGGAATTCCAAAGGCTAGCAGTTCAAAGAAAAAAGCTACTAGAGTAGAATCTGGGGACTTCTATGAATGGATGAGATGTAGCTGATTGTAGGGTTGGTAGGGTTTATTTACGTCGAGAGGACACCAGAGCAGCAAGTTCGTTGGAGCACATTCGATTGAAGTAATTGAAGAATAAGCACAAGGATGCAGCATTACGGCGATAGGACAGTGGGTTAGGCTTGGTGGGTAGTGTAGGACCTATTAGATTAGAGACTCTAAGAGGTGAGAGGTTAGTGGATAATGCACCAGCCCAGATGTGACAACAATACTTCATGCATGGGCGGATGGTGGCCTTGTAGAGATATAGGATACTGTCAGGTGTGAAATGTTTTCAAGCACAGCAGAGGGAGACAACTTTCCTTGCAGCAGCCTTGGCAGTATCCTCTATGTATTTATTCAAATTCCTGTTACCTCTGAATGTTAGACCGAGGAGTTTTTACAAATAAAAAGAATGGAAATATACTCACTGTTTTCAAGGAAAGGAAATAGAATATGCATAAAATTAGCAGTTGAATATTGCTAACAAATATCATTCTCACCCTATATATATATATATATATATATATATATATATATATATATTGCATAAGATTAGAACAACATCGGTACTGTCGGTTTCAAATCATAACAAAGGGGGCCTAAAATATGCCTCTTTATCGGACTCTCTTCAATCTTTGTTTATGTCTGTCTCCCTGGAAATGAAGAGAGTCATGTAAAAAAGGATATTTTAGGTCTTTTTGTTACGATTTGAAACCGACGGTACCGATGTTGTTTTGATCTTCTGTAATACATATATTAATAAATATCACGCTTTTATTCTTAATTTTTCTTAATAATCGAGCACTCTGCTTGGGTTCTCTCCCACTAACCTCACACACACACACACACAAACATATATATATATATATATATATATATATATATATATATATATATATATATATATATATATATATATATATATATATATGAATATATATATATATTATGTGTTTAAAAATATGTATGTATTAAGAAAGAGAGAGAGAGAGAGAGAGAGAGAGAGGGGTATTGTGTGTTAGTTGTCACGAGATCCGATCAATTTTTACTAAAAGGTTCTCGGCTAGCCAGACTTCGTGTTTGTCTGTTGAAAGAAGCGCAATTGTTTCATCTCATTTTCTCTCTCTCTCTCTCCTTCATCTTATTATGTAAAAACATACCGACACAAAAGAAAACAAAGAAAACACATACACCATACCCTTTAATGATCTTGGAGTAAATTACAAAAAAAGAAAACCATTATATTTATGCCTTCTACATTTAATATTACCTTTGATCTCGTCTTTAATAATGTCTTTGGTCAGAAACAGTTTGTGCATAAACCTTTCATCGTTGATTAGATTAGGTATAGAAGGGGAAAATGAAAACCTTTTCCTGGTAATTTTCTTCTTTTTTTTGTGTATCACTGTGATACTATATAATGCCCTCACCCCCATAGCTAGGACCACCGGGAGAGATTAGTAAAGAAAATGAATTCCACTATTAAACACTTAAACTTCACGGACAAAGCGGTGTCATAGACAGTTAGCTGTTAACAACCGGAGAGTCAAGATAGAGAGTTTGGAAGGATGTGAAAAAAAGCGCATGTCTCTGTTCAACCAGTTGGTGCATACAACGTGGTCATAGATTGGAAACAGTTGGTACATACCAGTTCCCATTAGTCGGTAACAATTGATGTAACAACACTGACAATATTTCGAACAGCAACGCTTTCTTAGAGCGCTCTAAATTTCACTTCTTCGTCTAATTTTAATCCGTCTTTTTAAAAAGTCACTTGGCCTCTACACATACAATTTAGTTAGTTGCACCTATAAAAATCATGTATTTATAAACACAAGTTCTTTTCTCTATATAAAAACTGTCGCCCACCACGCGAAACATTTGGAGCTGGTAAGTTTTCTTTTTTTTCTCTATTCGTAGACAAATTAAGAATACTAATTATTACATATAAATAAGGCCACGATATTCTTCTTCAGATTCCAAACTAAAAGATATTAAATGATGCATTTCGACTCGTTATTAAAAATGTGTGTTACTTCGTGTGTAAAGATAGGGTTGTATTGGATTTTTTCACATAAGTTTAAAATTACGTAAAATATTTGAACATTCCACTAGAAGTAATAGTAGAATGAGAAATACGTGTACAAGAAAGTGAATCATGGGCGGAAGTCAGAAATGACTGGCCTTGATAGGTGGTTACTCTTTACTAAAAAAAAATAAGTGATTGTGTGCAATTGCAGTTTTTTGAAGCCCCCGTTTTGTTTACCCCCACCCTCCCTGGAGAGCGACGAGGATCTTTTATCTAACCTTAAAGTGTGATAATGAAGGAATAGCACATCAAGAAGGATGAACCATTTGACAATACTTTTGTTGGAGTTTTTCTTTCATGGTGTACATAATTGCAGCTACCAAGTGTGAAAGAGAGACAGAGATAGATAGATAGATAGAGAGAGAGAGAGAGAGAGAGAGAGAGAGAGAGAGAGAGAGAGAGAGAGAGAGAGAGAGATGGGTACGGCGGCCACCACGTCCACTGCCACATAACCACGGAAACATGACCGGTGAATCCCGTTAACGAAGTGGACGAAACGTGGGGATCGTTGAAGAACCCTCTCAGACTCAGACTCACGGATTTCCGCGTCCTGCGACACACGAGGCAGTCAAAGTAAACCATCGTTTTCGGTCTGAAACCAGATCTACAGCGTCCCTCCAGCTTCTTCCCGTTGCGATCAAATCTCTCTCGATTGTTTGCTTCCCGTTCATTTTTGATCTTCCTATTCTTCTTTTTCCCATCAATAGTCCACTGAAGCACTTGGTTTGAAATCTCCTTAAACCCAATCTTAGGGCATGTCCGAACTAGCCTAGACGTCGCTTGAAGATTATTGACGATGCCACTTGTTTGTTAGTGCGATCTCTGGCTTCTTGGTTGTTAATTATATCGATCCATTTAATCTCTAGAACCTCATTGGATCTCTAGAATCTCAAAAACATTTGGAATCAAACGCGTCTATTTTCCTCTCTTGGTTAATTTTGTGATGCCAAGTTTCAGTTCCATATAGCGGTGCGGATGAAACGTTTCTGCAACTCGTGGTTCATAATGCTTTTCTTGTTTATGGAACTTCCTAAGTAGGTGAAGTTTTCAACTATAGCTATTTCTGTTTGGCCGATGAAGACTTTTGTAGGTGGCTGGTGGGCCACAGAGAACAGGAGGATTTATGAGGCATTGTTAAACGTTTTAGAAAGACATTAAAGTGATGTTTATTTCAAAATATCTCTATTGAGGAATAATATATCAAAAGTCAAAAAGCGTTTCATTGGTCAACTTTTCTACTTTTTTTCAATATAGCGCTCGTAATCTTGATCTAAATTTCTAAACACGAGACCAATCTGATCTGGACATATTGAGAAAGCACAGAGTGGAAACTTAGAGACTTTTGATATGTAATTTCGAAGCACAACATTCTGAACGAATCAGCTATTATTATTTTAATTCACCCCCAAACAAGGCATATTGCCACTGAAACGCAAGTGCCTACTATGATTAAGGGTCAGATTTTGGGGGGAATCCAAAGTGGGGATTTGTGCAGCTAGATGATTGTTCACATTACAGTTAGATTTTTGCATGTTGGTACAGTCGGAGAAACAGGAAGCAACGAGAGGATTACTTTTCTTGTTTAATCGAAGACCACCACATTGTATTCCATGTATAATTAATTTAATCCTTACTTGGGGCGCAAATATCTTGACCTTGTTCAAGACAGAGATAATTCATGAAAACTGAAGTAAATAAACATATTTGTTACAATCATTAAATTTGATGAGGTAGGAGAGCGTTTCATTGGTCAATTACTTTGTGCAGGAAACGTCCCCGACCCTATGTAATTAGCGTTGATTAGGTGCAACGATATAATCAGTTTAATTAATTCCTTGCTAAAATTGATGAATCAATATGTGGATGTAATGAGGACACGAATTACGTACTTTATAATCGTTGTATCATTTGTTTCACCTCATTAGATTATGGGTGGAATGTCGAAATGGCGGCCATCTTGGTTGGTGTCGTTGGCACTCATTAAGTTCAGATGGACTCAAGTTCGTGAAGACTTTTCACTCTATTTCTCTCATGGAATCTCTCAATCCCCCTCTCACAAGACTCTCTATATCTACCATGTCCTCTCTTTTAAAAATATTTTGCGTACTACATACGTATATGCTGTTAAATACGTTTTTTTAAAATAAAATGTTAGGATATAAAAAATCATAACGCATGTGCAATATTGTATATATATATATATATATATATATATATATATATATATAGAGAGAGAGAGAGAGAGAGAGAGAGGCAGCGAAAGTAGTCTGAGATAAATACAATAAGCACATTATTTATATCAGTTCCCCAAATTCAAACTCACCAAATATTTAGTGTACGAGCGTTTCTAAAACAATTGTGAATATTTCATTTTATACTTTTGAGGATTCCCAAAAGTCTCTTTTTTAAACATCACAAATATAAGTCAAGCAAAAAATACCATCAAATTTTACTACCTTTTAGAGAAATATACATCAAGTTATTATAGGATACCAAACACCCATGTATATCATTTTATATTATTCTTTTTATAACATCAATAATAATTATAACAACAACAACAACAACAACAACAACAACAACAACAACAATAATAATAATAATGATAATAATAATAATAATAATAATAATGATAATAATGATTGGAAGTGGTATGAGCATAAGCTAGAAGTGGTACAGATGAACGACAATGTCAAACTTATTTGGGACATGCACATACAAACTGATAAGATTCTTGAACATTCCAAACCCGACTTAATCTTTCTAGACAAAAACAAGAGAACTTGCTTAACTATTGATATAGCCTGTCCCTTCGACACCAGAATTCAGGAGAAAGTACACGAAAAATAAATAAATATGAAGATCTAAAATGGGAATTAGTTAGACTATGGAAATATAATGAAAGAAATGTGATTCTCTTGGAACCATAACGAAAAACCACCATAAATGGCTTAAACAGGTTGACGAAACAATTTCTTTTACAATTCTGCAAAAGGCTTGCCTGTTAGGGACAGCGAAAGTGTTAAGGTAAAGCTTGAATGTCTAAAGTCAAGGAAATTGACTGGATGTTCAAAAAAGAAAACTACAACTAAAAACATCCAATGAAATGAAATACTACTACTACTACTACTACTACTACTACTACTACTAATAATAATAATAATAATGATAACAATAATATATATATATATATATAGTATTTTAAATAAAATAAAATACAGGTTAAAATAATGAATATTAAAAAAATTAGAAGTGAAGAAAAAGAGAATCAATAATTGTGAAAAATATTTAAAGGATTAGAGTATCAACCCAAACTGAATCAAGGAATGATGTACGAATAATAGTAATAATCAATAAGCATGATAATAATAATCAAGATAATAATAATAATATAAATTATTATTTGTAGATATATATAATATTATGAACAATATAAAAATTAATAGATATTTATCTTATATATATATAAAATAGTAACTCTGTGTGTGTGTCCGCCTGGTCTTTGTGTCTGATGTTCACTCAAACCGCTTGACAGAATTTGGCATGTGGACTACTGACCACTCTGTGAAGGGCATAGGCTATATATGAAAAATATCACTTTAACGCTGGGGGTCCCTGAGGGTCACAACACCCCCCACTGAAAACTGTTTCCCTTTGATTCACATGAAATTTCAACCATAGGTAAATGACCAAAAATGATGTTTATTCCCAAAATTTCTGCAAATTTTGATAATATTAAGAGGGTCCCAGGGGCACACCACACTGAAACCTGCTTACCCCATGATTCAAATGATATATATATATATATATATATATATATATATATATATATATATATATATATATATATATAATCAAGGAGACCACCTCTCTGTCTGTGCATATCTGTCCTTCAAACGAAGATAAACTAGGAAATGTACGTTCAATATAATTGTATTCACATGCACAATTTTTATGTGACCATAATGGAAGTATTTTTGCGTCTCTGGCTGCGCCTTACAGAAGCTAATGGCAATTTTCAAACATGTTACGGAATGAAATTAATCTATTTATGTACGTTATTTTAAAAGTATTAACATATATCTGAATAGCTCGGTGAGTAAGATATCTAGCTGACAGAATCACGGTTGCTGTTAAAGTAAACTCTCCCTACCATGATGTTGCATATGATGCTATCTTACAGCTTAACCTGGGAAACACTGGGTAGTTCTGCTAGTAGAATATAACAGAATTATAAAACAAAATTAATCGAGAAAATAAATAAATAGAATAGGGAAAAATATAATTGTTGTATAATTATTAATATTGTGCGCTTGTAAAGGGTCCGGAAACGGAAACACAAACACGTAGTTTAAAGAAATAAGTGTATTGAAAAAGTATAAATAAACAGATAACAAAAGTTATACGTTTGATTTGACTGTCAGTATTGGACTGGTGTGGTTACAACCCTGAGAGTCATGTGCTCCCACTATTCATATTGAGTGAAAGAGTTTATGTTGTCCGTAAGATAAGGTAGCATAAAAAACTCTCCCAAGCCTTGAACTGTTGCGTAAAGTCTGTGCCAAATAAATTGTTGGTATCTTTTAATACAAACATTTTCAATTTTTTGGTAGTCTCGTTTAAAGTAACGTTGGCAAAAATTTCCCCCACTAATTTCATCTTTTACTCAGTCACTGTTCTGGCTATTTTCTTGGTTATTGGCATGGTCGGTGTATCCAACCTTTTCCATGTATGCATGTTTATTATCGACACGTCTAAACAAGAATCTAATTGTAATTTTATATTTTCATTCAGGATTTTTACCTGTATATATTTTTATATAATTCTGCCGTCCTGTTCGTTTGATTTTGTGAATTGAACCCGAGTTTCATTTCCACTATTCATTCTGCAATGTGAACTCTTGTGCTTGACTTTATTACAAGTGAGACAGGTTTTAAAACGACATTGGCAATCCATAACCCAACCAAGGGACACACAACGGAAACAAGACATATGAGGTATTTATCCAGCTTTTTATTGGGCTAGCTTGTTTTTGTAGGAGCGTGAACATAATCCCTCTTTTTGCTTTGAATTGTTTTTGCAGGAGAGTTGAAATGTGATTGCTGACGTATCTTTCTTATGTGCGGAATGTCCGACTCGTCAATATCTATAGAATCTTGTTTAACACGTACACATCTCTAGCAGTTTTCAGCTAATTTTAATGTTAAATTTGACTCACTTTCTAATATGTTTAGAAACTTACGTCTGATTTCTGCGGCTCTGGATGATACAAGTCCTTGCACGAAGATAAAGCATTTAAAGTTATCCGCGCTAAGTTCTGCTAGTTTTAAATCGTCACAGTGTTTATTAACGATTGACGAGAACGTCGAATAATCTTCGTTGTCTTTTCTGGTTAAGTTCAGGCACTTCCACCGTTTGTGAACAGAGACGTTTTAGGGCTCAATAATTCTGTTAAAAGTTTAACCGCTTCAGAAAAAGTCATGTAGCTAGCTTTTCGAAGTCCACGAATTAAGTATGTTTGGTGGTCCCTAATTTTCGGAGCAATAGGCGAACTTTTTAAAAGTCTGACCAATTTTCACAATCTATTTTGTATAAATCCTCATACCTTCTGTAATATGAAGGAAAGGTTTTAGCCTTGTCTTGTGAATAAGTAAAATCGTCAATTGCACTCAAAACAGATCTGAGGAAAAGCATATTCAGTATTTTAACCCGTATTCGCCATTGTTAGTAGTAATAAATCTTCAAACTTTTGCTGTCTTTTTTTAGTTTTATTTAAACTATTTAGAAAATATATAATGTGAGTAAATTTTAATATTTATGCTTTCCTCCAAACATATGTAACATATTTCGAACAAATTTATATATGTTCATAATTATGCTTCTTTTTAAACAGATGTAAAATAGTTAAAACAGACGTACAGAATATGAATAAGTTAATGATACTACTGCTTCTGTAAAAACAAATGTAACAGATGTAATACAGCCGTTAGAAGTCATGCAATGTACAAAAACTGAAAGTTTAATCTTGTATTTTTCAGCGAGAGCCGCCCTCATCAGAGAAATAGATATTGTTTCTTGACCTTTCTTTAAATTTTAAAGTTCCTTTTTATCGTAGTAGATCCGCGTGATGTTTCAAACGGTATAGGGGCGACAGTCTCTAGTCAAGAACAGTCGCACGTGGCAGCGCTAATGAAGAAGAAATTTCGGATTGTTTCCTTTTATAAAGCAATGTTGCTATATAAAATTTAGATTTTCAAAAAGTAATAAAGTCGTTAAAAGCAATACAACGCAAAATTTTACATCGACTGACTGTATTTTTCTTGCTTTAAATGTTTTATTCTTTTTTTCATGTTTGATAGCGTCTCAGCGGTTGATTTTGACGCTGGGTCGTTTTCATTTGGCATTATCCGGCTGTTTACGTAAACAGCCGGAAGATGCCGACAAAAAGTCGGTTTTAGCATGGGTCACAAACTGTACCAATACCATACTTAGTTAATGATGATAATTTTCTCAAAATATGTTGATGGCAGTAACCAGCCTTTCTGTATTTTGTGTTATCTAGTTTTTGAGTAGTTTAATTGCACTGTCTACGTAACCCTCTGTTAGATGGAGAACACATTCGATCTAAAATTATTAATACATTAAATATTTATGTTTGAAAGGGAATTGAATAAGTTTAGCTTTGTATCCAAAAGTTATCTCTTTTCCCAAAAGGCATGTTGAAGCAGAGTTCTCTGCCCTGCATTTTGACCAAACTATAACAAAACAGAAACAGAGAATAATTCAATGGATGCTTGACGACACCGGCTTACGAACCTCCTATTTTTTTCCAAAGTAATTCCTTACAGTTATAACTTATTTAAATAAATAATTATCATTATTGATCTACGTCGAATCGTTTTCAGCAAATTATTTCTTCATATTTGTGTCTTACAACTCACAAATCCACGTCATACCATTTTCAATAATTACGAACAGCATTCCCCTTCTTTCCTTTTGACATAGAGTCGACCTACATAATCCATTGGATGTAGTTAGCTTAGTTTCTTGGTTCTTTAATATAGGTTCTAAAGTGTTTTTGTTCGGTTTATGAAGGTTCCTGAATATAATTGATATGTTAATTATCGTTATATTATGCTTTTCTTAAAAATATATGCTGCGGAGATAATCACCTAATTTGTATTTTGTGTTATATAGTTCTCTAGTTCTTCTTTTGCTCAGTTTATGAAAAGTCCTGAATATACTTTACATTTGTTTGTGTGTTTATTATGCTTCTATTGTAGTCTTTTTGTATCCATAAATCTATGTCATGTTAGTTGCTTCCTTTCTATGACCATCTCGTTATAATTGATCATAGATTTCAACCTGATTCAGATCGAGGCTTGATTGTTGTCAATCCATTGACGTCTCTCCTGTAAACATTTTACGTACAAGCGATTCACGATTAGCCACAGATACGCAAGAAGTATCATTATTTTGCATAAATACACAATTCACTTTGAAACTGCAAGGCTGAGATTTGTAACATTAAAACTAATTATTGTCTATGTTGTTTAAAATCAACTATCAATACACAGACACATACTAGACACCGTCCTCGAGTGTCTTTTGTCTCTCTGTACAAGGGTGTGTTTTGGCAACCTGACATGAGAATACTTCACGCTACAAGTTATCCATAGTCAAATATTCAAAATAACATAGTATTCGAAGCCCAAATAAGATCCTATCAACACGGCTATACATTGGCTCATACGACGAATAGTGCACCTTCAAGTAATGTTACCTCAAGTAACAACACTTAGCTGAATAACTCCACCAGACCAGATGAATTTTTATCTTACAATCCGGTAAGACCAGGAGACCAAAAGAAAGCTATACTATAACATAATCAACTGACCAATTGGGGAGAGTCTAATTAATGTTGTTAACTTCTTTACTAACTCAACGTTTGAGAGATAAAAGAGAACTTTAATAGAATATTCGAATATCTATGTATCACATATAAAATTAAGTGTTAGCCCCTGGTAGGGGCCCCTTGATTTCTGAGAACTTTGACTGAAGTAAAATGAAACAATATATATATATATATATATATATAAAGTTAATACAACAAAAGATATAAGAGGCACCTAATATCTTTAATTAGTGAACATCCGGATAAAACTGAAGCTCAATATACTGGATAGAGCATTAATAGCATTATATAAAGTGAAAGAATAAAATAAGGTGCGACTCAAATTTAATTTGCATTCAATGTCCAAGCAAAGTCCTTTAAAGTTTTTGACTCATGAGGTTTTAAAGAAAATCTTCTCTTCAGAGGACCATTACCGCAATGACATTACTGCATGTAATAAAATTAAACTTTGAAAATATATAAAAACAATTTACATAAAAATACATAAAATTATATAAAACATAAAATATATCGGCCCAAAACATACTTATTTGCTAAACATATACAGTTCATCCAAGTCATAAAGTTTAAAACAGTTTCAAGAAAGATATCAAAGAGGTTGATTAAAAACAATCCAGGTGGTGAATGGTATTCCAAAAACGAAAAAGTTATCCACACGGGAAATTAGTTTGCTATCGATGCTCCGCTAAAACCAATTCGAATAAAATTAAACTGACCTGATGTATTCGGCCATTTTTTCTTCCAGGTCCGATGAAGTTAATCAAGTGAAAATTTTTTTTTACATTCGAAGGTAATCAAGCCCCCGCAATCCCTATTGATAGCGTAACGAGTCAAAAAGAAATCCTTCTTCTCGCTAAGACAGCCTTGCAAAAAGTAGTTGAATGTCTACTGATTAAAACCGCGTATACAAACGGATGTTAAATGTCTGCGTTAACAACGACAACGCCATCTTATAGTTACGGACGAATACATCAGGTCAGTTTAATTTTATTCAAATTGGTTTTAGCAGAGCTTGCATCTAACCAGGAAGTTATTGTTTGCACAACTCTTATCAACTCATAACGACCCTGAATTCGGACATTATAATATTCAACTCCAAGTGAGTTTTTTTCTGAACTTTTCATATGATTTGTTTTTTTCTATCGTTTTATTAATTTGCATACACCTTGGATACACTTTTCACTGTCATATTCTGCACTGATAGCAAACAAATTTCCCGCCTGGATAACTTTTTCGTTTTTGGAATACCATTCACCACCTGGATTGTTTTTAATCAACCTCTTTAGTATCTTTCTTGAAGCTGTTTGAAACATTATGACTTAGATGAACTGTGTAAGTTTAGCAAAAAAGTATGTTTTGGGCCGATATATTTGATGTTTTATATAATTTTATGTATTTTTATGTACATTTTTTAAATACATTTTCAAAGTTTAATTTTATTACCTGCAGTAATGTCATTGCGGTAATGGTCCTCTGAGGAGAAGATTTTCTTTGACAACTCATGAGTTAAGAACTTTAAAGGACTTTGCTTGAACATTGAATGCAAATAAAATTTGAGTCGCACCTTATTTTATTCTTTCACTTTACCTAGTGCTATATATATATATATATATATATATATATATATATATATATATATATATATATATATATATATATGTACGGAATATTTTTCTAAACTAATGAACGGATTATTAAGAAGTCTGGAATAGATATTCAAGGCAACACCGCATTATTTTTCTAAATTCTACCATCTAGGGGGTTTATATAAAGTTATATAGTTAGGTATGTGTATATGCTTATATATTTTTCTGTACAAGATTAATTCCTAAACTAATAAATAGATCATTATGATCTTTTGTGGAATTTTAACAATAAGTTCGAAACATCAATATATATATATATATATATATATATATATATATATATATATATATATATATATATATATATATATATATATATATATATATATATATACTGATAGCTGTAAGTATCGGCTCACAATTTTTGAGTTATAATTATATACAGTGTCGTTTTTCATTTCCCGACGCGACATCTTTATACGGATTATTATATCAACCGAAATGAAGAAAACAATCTCCAAAATAATATGTCAATGGACAATGGTTTTTTTATTTGGGGTTTCCACACTATCGACACAGTGATGAGAGGTCAGATATAATTTCACTTATTCTGGTTGAAGAGCTCTTCTTCATACTATTTTCGACTCGTTCACTAATCAGTGACTGATAACGTAGCAATTGTTGTCTTCCTTCCCTGATGACGTCATTCGTCACCCGGTTAATTTTTTCTTTCGTTATCACGTTTTCTTAACCTGATTTTAAACCTTTAGAGACAGCTTGCCCTTGGACAATTATTAGTACAGCCACAAGGAAGATAATCATTATTTATAAATATGCCCAACATTCGATGTATAACACAAAATCCTTGGTCTTTTGGCTAGAAACAAAGTTTAGTATATGTTCTGATGCTGCACTTGGTCTTTTGGCTAGAAACAAAGTTTAGTATATGTTCTGATGCTGCACTTTGTCTTTTGGCTAGAAACAAAGTTTAGTATATGTTCTGATACTGCACTTGGTCTTTTCTGCTCTCGGTCAGTGAAAGATAGGTCAACCTAGACGGAGGCAATTTTAATTTTTGTTCTAATCCAGATTTCCCCCTTTTCGGGAGCTTGATTATTTTCCACATTAAAAACCGGCTTTGTTTCTAACGTTGCTTTCGTGGGGAGGCAAGTAAATAGGAAAACATCGTCATGTTTTGTCACATTTTCTTTTGTCGTATAATTGTAATTGAATTGTGTTATTCTTATATTTATGCAGTCAGGAATTATTCTTCTATAAAAATAATTATTACTCTTAATTTGTGGATAGGTTACCAATTGCCAACCTTTACTCTAGCCCCTGGGGAACACGAAGAACATTGAGTAATTGAACTGAAAAGCTAACTAATACTTTCTATCCTTGCATTTACGTTTTTGATTACGGTTTTAACGACACACCTATTTGGAAATATTTTCCCGCACAGGATGTCGTCATTTTGTTATCGTGGATAACACACACGAGTGTTGGAAGAAAAGAAAAGGAGAATAATGAATAAAAAGTTGTGTTTACATAGACATGCATGTATTAACAGATAAACAAGTCCAACGCATCAGGTTTACCCAGCATAGTGGTTATCTTTGGGACGAACTGTTACGCTGGTATGATCGTGTGGAGCGTTCACCATCATTCGTGTGGAGCGTTCACTGTATAAGCATGGATGCCTTGAATCGCAGGAAGGTTAGCCGGTCATGGAAAAGCATGTGATTAGACAAAACCGCACAGCGTGGAATATGGAAACAGTTGCCCCGAACTGGAGAGTGAGCTTGCGTAATATCAGAAAACGTCTGACTCCTGAAGAAAGGGAAAGTGATGTTAAATAAATAGAATAAACAGTTTGTCGAAGACAAACGTAAAAAGGGGATATGAAACATGTAGAATAGTACTTAATATACTATACAAAGGTATAACCACAGATATAATTGCTGAAGAGAGAATATATTCAAGTCTCAAAAGTGGTCAGGGGACGTAATACGAGGTACACAATAGGATATACATAAGAGAAAACAACAGGTACCCCAAGAAGTTAGCGAGGGATTTAACACTTAAATAGATTCTTAATTATTGATGGTACTTTAATAGAATTTAATATAATATGACGAAGCCAATGAAAATGTGTTTAGAATAAAGAACAAAAATGAAAAGGAATTTATTTATGAAAAATACTTTTGAAAACTTTACGCATGACGAATTGCAGGATCACGTGATTACGATTCAATTCCCCGACTTCATTCCTGATGTTCTTCAATCCCTGTAGAGTTTTAGGTGTGTTGATGCACACTTTTTCTTTAAGATACCAATAAAAGAATACGCCAGGGCTAGTCAAGTCTGGGGGACGTGAAAGACAGTTGATATTATCAACTTTTCCATTTTTTTTATTAAAGAAATCTCCACTGTCTTCGACGTATTGTTAAAATTCGATTAAGGCACAATAAAATATAAAGAATCTGTTCAAGTTAAAAATCGCCCAGTGACACCTCATTGACTTCTTGGCAACCCTGTACTAAAGGAGGGATCGATCAAGGCTTCAAAATATAATGAGAAACATCACTTGTAAGCGGGGGTCGGTGATAGACAACTATGCATTAACAATGAATAAGTAAATATTACTTACTTTGTACTGTGTGTGTTTCTGAGTCTATGCGATTGCTATTGAAATAGGTAATTTATGGGCAAAGCCTGCTCGAGTTTAAGAAGGCGTGTTCATAGAAGAAGCTGGACAGAAAACGTCCGTCCGCTTTGAAAGACGCGCCAGACTTAGACAACGACCTCGCCCTCAATTACACACGTGCGTGGATTACAAATTCTTGCGTTCTCTAACGTTCGTCGGAATAAATCCAAGGAAGATAACTCTGATAATTATGGACATTTTTTAGATGCGTCTATTCAATCTGCGCGTTAGATAATTAAATTGCAATTTAAAACTTAAGCGTGACGGAATGACTGGCCGATCAAAGTACAGAAAGGGTGCTTTTTAAAAACTCGCGGACAAAATATAAGACTATTATTTCACAATCAAGCATGACATACCTACAAAAGAGCTATTTAAACCTCAAACGTAGCAGACAACCGACATACAGAGGATGTTATATAGAGATATTGGAGCAGAGCTAAAAAGTGACGCAATTGCACCGACCGAAATTGAACGCGGCACGTAGAGTCAAAAGAAGACGCCGCTTCATTTCCGCTTAATCTAAATTTTAAGAAAAAAAATCGAAATATGCATTTTAGATCGTTAATCACTTTTCGACATGTTATTAATAATTGATTAAATTACAAAAATAAAACAATCTCCGATCAAAGAATTCCAAATTACTGTGAGAAAACAATTGTCGCTATTTATTCTTAATTATTGCATTATCCGGAAAGTTCTGAGTGATTTTGGAGGTCGGAAATAAAATCAATTAAATTTGCATTCAAATAATTTTCATTATGTTACGTTGTTTGGCTTCTAACGGTTTTATATTTAATATTTCAAATTCAAATTTCAACAATGCTTCAAAAACGAACGGTCATCATTTACTTTGCTAGCGCAGCCACGCGTAACATATTTTTAACTAATGATTGTCTTTCGGATACCTCTTTAAAACATCACACGTATTTAACAACGACCAGAAAAAGAACTTAAAACATGAAACAACTCCTGATTACTCTGATGAAGTGTCTATCGCCGAAAAATTTAAGATTAAAATTAAAACAAAATCCCTATATGGCTTCTAACGGCTTTCAACAAGGCTTAAAAAACAGGCATCATTTTCCCAATTATACTGTTTTAGTGAACAGAAACTTTTGGAGCAATTTTGATTTATATTAAGACTTAGTTAGTTATCCAGAATGACTTCTTCTTAGTTTGAATTTTGAAACCATCTACAGCAACTTCGCTATGCAGTTGACGGATGATTTTACATATACAGGTTAACCCACAAAATACCATTTATGGAATTGTTAATATAATTCACAGTTCTTTCGTGAATCCAACCATATTTGGCACAAATAAACTTCAGTCTATGTTTGACTTATCTACTACGTTTTAATCATGAGTGACCCGCACATTTCTTTTTTGTTGTTGCCGTTCACTGCTATTGGGGGACACTTGTGACATTTGTGTTTGTCTTGTCAATAGGAGGTTTGATCTTTCATTGCATATCCTTTTGAAGATGTTGAGCTGTGTGTGATGTATTGCCGGAAGAAACATGATGGTTAAATTGTATTCTGGTGTTTTGATTATTAATCAAATACAGGGTGATCCTCTCTAAAATAATACAACCCTTGGAATCGTTTATGAAATTCACAATCCTTTCTGCAATCTAACCATATTTGGTAGAAATAAACTTCAATCTATGCCTGACTTGCTCACTAAGTTTCAATCACGAATATCCCACAGTCTTTGTTTGATCGCCATTCAGTTACATCCTTCAAATGTGCCCGTTTCCATTGCAAGAACAGCTGGATCCGACATGCAAAATTGTCAATAACTCTGACACATTCTTCTCTTGCATCTGTTTAAACTACTTTTCTTCTTATGTTTACTAGTACATCACAGCTTACCAAAGCCCAAAGGCCACTCGAGGATAAGTGTTAATGAGATTGTCAGTTGGCGATGAATAATACATTGGGAGAATTAAAAATTATTTGTGAAAATTAGTATTAAAGTGAACGGTTCGACAAAAATTTGTTGACATTCGACTTGAAAACGACAATGTTTTAGTCAGCTGGGAAGCAACCCCGTCGTATGGTGTTCTATGTTATGGAAGTTTCGTTTAGTTTTAGATGCGCAAAGAAAGAACATATTTTTTTTACTGTGGTTGTAGCTAGACGAGCTTTTGTTTTTGCAGGGTAACCAGAGGTTGGAGGTTAGTCGAGCATCTACAATGGATTGTTTATCCGTTATAATACCTCTTCGTCTACCCAAATCTTCCCCAAAATGTTAAACTGACTTTTAGATGGCGTTCAGTATTAATAATGACTGATCATTCATTCTCATCGTCAAACCTATAAAGACTAATACTCCCATGTTCTGATATTGTAACACGTGCAGTGCACTTAATTGAGTGCAGTGGCTTTTACAGACAATCTCTGAGTGAGGTTGCATCTTCACAGCCCTCTAATTACTCGATGGAATAGATGCAAGGACACTTTTGTAATTGTCTCATCAGTAGTAAATGTGGGATCTTGAATACTCTTCACACATATTCTATAGAGTTGACATATTTTATAAATATATATATATATATATATATATATATATGCAGTGTGCTAATGCTTTTAAATTATCCATTCCACTTAATTTTAATTTAAATTCGCCCAAATGTAATTTTAAGAATATTAGAGTAGGTAGGTTGGATAATAGATATATTAGCTAGTACATATTTGAGATAAGGCAGAATGTGTTCTAGGCGAAAGGTCAGAATTGATCGAGAGGTTGACCCTGACCGTAGGACTTCAGTAACATGAGAGCATAAGTTTCTGATGCGGTATGCGGATTTGCCGTCAAATAAGCGACATGGGGAGAGAAAGAAAGAGAGAGAGAGAGAGAGAGAGAGAGATAGAGAGAAAGAGACAAGAGAGAGAAAGCGAGAGTTGTTGGCAATCTTCTTTTTGAGTTCTGGAGGAGCTACCAAATATGAAATACGTGATATATATTGTCTAACGAACTAATATAGTGAGCAATGCCCTTACCATAATTGACTCTCCCTTTCTCTTTTTCGTTCCTTCTACTACCACGAAGTTATTATAATTTTGGTCGATGTGATTAACAACGATGATTATGGTTAATTTTAATTGAATTATCTGTGTGTGCCTCGAATAAATATTTCGTTCGCTGAAAGTGGGTGTTGTAATCAATTGCATGATTAATCGCTCTTTGTTTCAGCTTCACAAACCAGCAACCTGTTGTCAGATACGCGCGCAACAATCAAAGTTTCAGTCAAAAGGATAACAAAAATTGAAGAAGATGTATGTATTGTTCACGATTATGTGATTATGTGACAATTTATCGCAAACTAGAACAATTGTTATATGTACGATATAGCAACTGATTTATTTATAAAATTCAATTGGAATTCAAATTTATTAGTAAAAAATAGCAAAGTACAACAAACCATGTAAAAGGACAGTAAGAAGATATGTACGTCTATATATCATCTAAATGTTAGTCTAAGGCGACTTAAAACCTGGATATGATAGGTATCGTCGCTACTTTTCATATAATAAATTGTCCATCTTTTTCTGAGTCCCGTGGAAACCATGATTTGGCGCTGAGGTTAAAAACTCCCCAAAAGGCATATTTAAATTCTGCTTCATAGATGTTTTACGCCCAAATACCCCCCCTGCTCAAGTGAGGGGTGACTATTAGTGATGGGACGATTCCAATATTTTCCGATTCTGATACAATTACTGATTCTGTTCTATATTACTGATTTCGATAAAATTATCGAATTCGATCACAATTCTAACATCACCAAGAATTTCATTTCTTCTAGATATAATTTTTTTTTAATTTGACCAACTTCTTTATGTATTGAATTCAAGATTTTGATAAACTCATTGTAAGATTTTCATCTATATTTTTTACTCGTGCCAGCAATAGAAAATTAAGTTGTAAACAACAAAAAAAAGATCGTCTTTGGAATCGGAAATTAGGCTCATTTTGTTCCGATTCCGATACCCCCAGAAGGTCTGATTTTTCCGATCCCCGATTCCGATTCCGATTAACTGTCCCAACACTAGTAATTATCAAAAGATCAGCGGCCATGATTCATCCAGCACTGCTTTGAACTGTTTAGTTATCTGCAGGCTGACTACGGCTACTGGCAGCCTGCCTCATCCCCCAACCCCCCCAAAAAACAAAAACGAAAAGACGTTTCTGGCGATTAAATCAAAATCGTCTCAGGTACAGCTTCTCTGAGTTTCCACGAAGCCCTTTCTTCTGTCAACATCTTCGTAAACACTGGCCAGGGTGTAATGCATTTCTAAGTAGGTTTTCCATTTTATTTATCATAAAAGTGTTTTAAGACAATGTTTTCATGTGGAAATATTATGGAGGAGGTAACTTGTATTTTAATTCATTTTTATTAGAAAGTTTCTATTTAATATCATTTTAATAGATAACCCCATCATGGCTAGAATGCAATGAAGTCATTTTAGTTTTATAATTTTTATTGTTAGACAAATTCTATTAAATTTTTCAATTTGAAATATGCGTTATCTCCTAGCTAATAAGGTGATTATTTAAAAATGTTTCATATTAGTAGTTGTCTAGGCCAGACTAAATAATTCAAAAAACTTGTAACGAAGTACGTTATTATATTTCCAATGACATGGTACACCTATAAGAAATATAAAAGCGAATTTTAATTTGTCAGCTTAAATGCTATGTACGTCTAACTTTGAAAATTCGATCAGATACATTTTATGTAAGATGGTTTTTCCTTTATATTGAGCAATCTTTTATAAATATAGACATTTCATACGTCGTAGTTTTCAATTTTCTTCCCTACTGCAATATCGATATCAATACACTTGTATAAACACTTCTTATTTGTTAGTCTTTTGCTCATATATCATTTTAATGAATTTTATTTAATATTACGCGATTTATCAAAATAAAAAACATACGATGGTAAAATATGCATAAAAAATGTTAACGCAATATATCAATCTGTAGAAATTGCTTTAAACATTCAATATCAATTCCATTGATAATTGCACAACAAATTTCCGATGGTAAAATATGCCTCAATATTTTTTTTTATATCCAATTTTTAAAGATTTCTTCAAACATATTTCTGATATACAATTCAGCTTATACTAAATAACAAAAACGTTCATCTGAAAATTTTTGAAAAGGCATGTAAGAAATATTCTGGTTATGAAAAAGTGAAAGTAAGAAATATTCTGGTTATGAAAAAGGGAAAGTAAGAAATATTCCGGTTATGAAAAAGTGAAAGTAAGAAATATTCTGGTAGTGAAAAAGTGAAAGTAAAAAATATTCTGGTAGTGAGAAAGTGAAAGTAAGAAATATTCTGGTAGTGAAAAAGTGAAAGTAAAAAATATTCTGGTAGTGTAAAAAGTGAAAGAAAGAAATATTCTGGTTATGAAAAAGTGAAAGTAAGAAATATTCTGGTTATGAAAAAGTGTAAGTAAGAAATATTTTGATTGTGAAAAAGTGAAAGTAAGAAATATTCTGTAAGTGTAAAAAGTAAAAGTAAGAAATATTCTGGTTATGAAAAAGTGAAAGTAAGAAATATTCTGGTTATGAAAAAGTGAAAGTAAGAAATATTCTGGTTATGAAAAAGTGTAAGTAAGAAATATTCTGGTTATGAAAAAGTGAAAGTAAGAAATATCCTGGTTATGAAAAAGTAAAAGTAAGAAATATTCTGGTTATGAAAAAGTGAAAGTAAGAAATATCCTGGTTATGAAAAAGTGTAAGTAAGAAATATTCTGACAGCGAAAGGGCAGATACAGAAATACTTTCGTAGTGAAAGAATAAATATAGAAATATTATACTTGCATAAAAAAGAGAACACAAATATTTTTGTAGTGAACGAGATGGGGGGGGGGGATATATTTTGGTAGAGAAAGAATAAAAAATAAATATTCTGGTTGTGATTAAGGTAAAATAATTCATTATTTTATTGAGATTCTTGAAAAGTAAATATTGTGCTAGTGTAATGGAAAAATATTCTCATATTAAACGATTAAAATAAGAAATATTCTGGTAGTGAACGAGTTATAATAAGAAATATTCTGGTAGTTAAAAAGTGAATAGTATAATGGTTTTCTTGTTCGGTGCATACGTTTTCTCTCCGGATGTATCTATTATCTATTAATCTATGTATGGATCCATTTTCTTCCCTCTGAGTTTCATATGTCTATCTTTGAATGTTCTGAACGTCTTTATCGATCTGTATCTTAAATTACATGTTTCTTTTACCAGTGTTAAACTGCAATCATCCATATCTTTAAATCCTTATGTTCTAGTAATGTTACTAACACTACCAATCAGACATTCGCCTTCAAGTTTAGATCGATCTATTATAAACATTTCTCGGTACTCTTATAGCTGACACACCATGTTTCCGTGACTTCGTGTCGCCAACGTCTGGGCCGGTCTCGGAAGCGTCCGAGAGTTGACGTAACCATTAACCAAGAAAAATTGGCTTATTAACAGTTTGTTTTCGTTAACATAAGAAAACAAAACAAAAAAATGCTTAAAAATAGTTTTTGCGGTGTTTATGTTAACAAGAAAAAATTGACAAAAAATGTTAAAAAAAACATTGAAAAAAATTTAAAAAACGATAACATTTGCTTTACAAATCAGACAAAATCATGATTTGAAACTTTCCGGTGCACAAACAAAATAACATTTTATTTGAAAACATTTTTAATCAAATGTTTCCTTTAACAAAGAATAACAAAAATAAACATCTAATTACTAACAGTTGTTTAGCTATGTTTTGTTCGTTCTTTATTTGTATATATGCATTTTAGTTTGATTTTCTTCGTTGTAATTTATCTGTCAGTGTTCAAATTAGCGTTTGCCAGTTTTCGCCTCGTCAACTCTCGGGCGCTTCCGTAACCTGACCGAACGTTGACGACGCGAAGTCACGCAAACATGAATAAATAATAATAAAAAACAGCCATGCTGCACATTCTTCTCTTATTTTCATTCGATTTACGCGACTGAAATAAGAAAAATGTGTTGTTTTATTAGATTATTCTATTAAAAATAATCTGCAAATAGCCGTTTTACCTGTGGTCAGTTCCTATTTTAGTCACGTAAATATTTTAGAGTCAAATAGGTTTCGGCATTACTCATGAAAACAACTTAGGTGTTTCAATTTTTTTTGTTATACCAAGTTTTCTTCGCACACGTGAAAAGCCGAAATAAAAAATTGGTCGTTAAAACATACGAATCGAAAAAGAGGCTAGCTAAAGAAGAACGATAACTCAGGTTTATAAACATGTCATTTTTTAAGTAGAAAAGTATGAAAAGAAGGCACTTTTCATTTCGGCGTTTCATGTGGATAATGAAACTTGCCATTGTTATTTATGTTATCTAAATAGATAAATGCGAACGTTTTTTTCTGCTTATCCTAATTATATTACCATTAAACGGTTTATGTTTATTTAATTCTGTGTAGTACCAGACACTACCTCCTTTTTGGAGGGAAGACAATATAGTATACGTTTGTTCCTCGCGATACCATTGGGGGAGGGGGAGTGCACTATCTATTCTGTCGTAATGATATCATGCTCCCAGGCATTAACTCCTACTTTGATTTTTTTTGAGGAATTGTTCGTTCGTTATGATGTCATCATCTCAGTCATTACGTCCTCCTTTGGGGTCAGTGTATGTAATTCGTTCATCATGATATCATTCTCTCAGCCTAGCAAAAGATGCTCCCCCGGTCGCATAAAAATTAAAACTCTTAAAAAAAAATATATATATATATATATATATATATATATATATATATATATATATATATATATAGTTATTAATGACAATATATGTATTAGCATATACTATCAGTTCCTTTTATTTTGTAGTCTCCTTAAAAGATTCAGCTCAATGATTGTCAATTATTGATAACAGAGCAAATATAAGTCAGTTCATATTATATTCCAATAACCATGGTTTTATTTTATTATTTTTTTATTTTTTTACATTTCCAAAAAACATAATATTTCTGTGAGATATATTTTTGGGGGGAAGGAGTAAAAACTAATAATACAATAATCATTTAAAATATAATGCCAAATAAATGTTCAATAGGAAAAAAAAAATTAAATGTATATATGTATGTATATGTATTGTGTATTTGGATATATATATATATATATATATATATATATATATATATATATATATATGTGTGTGTGTGTGTATGTATGCATGTATATGTGTGTGGGATGGTTCGGACGCTGAGCGCGATAGTTGCAATTCGTTTAAATTGAGAGTTTAAGCAATAAAAAATACGAATATATTAAATCTGGACTTCGATTGAAAGCTTATTTTAATGGAAATCATAAGAAACTATTTGGTATCATATTATTTAACACATGATTTTAGGGTGTCGTCGTGTGTTGAAATACAACCATTTTTGTAGGGACAGTT
>OY744519.1:137141789-137144289 GCA_963556195.1 Sepiola atlantica
AGCGATTACCACACTCCCACGCTATGTTTGATAGATCAGTGGATAATTATCCGGATTGGGTCAACAACTTGGTACCACTGCAAAGCGAAGCGTCATTTCAAGCCGAACAATTAAAATGAAAATAAAATCTTCAACAACTGATCGGCACCACTAAAATCCACCCCTACTGCTCCTCAACCAGTGACGTCACAGAGGAGTGGGCCACAATCTAAAGCCGAACACTGAAAGAAAAGTAATTAACATTCATCAACTCGTTCTGTGAGTTTGTTTAGAAGAATATTTATTTGGCAAAGAAAAAAAATCAATTATAAGGCAGGGTGGCTCTACAATTTCTTACTCCTAACTCTGTTTTTGGACCGACGCTCTAAATATTTCTGGGCGATTTTTAGGTTTTCGGCGAACTTGCGCCCAAGTCCGGGAAGAGCGACGTGGATTCAGCGAGTTAGCAAAATGGAGTCTTCGAGGTCTGTTACGCTTTGCCTTATATTGAAAACAAGATGGGCATGACCCTCCTTCCCCCAATATAATTTAGTCAGAAAACAAAAGAAAAGAATGATTCCTCATTATCATTCTCCTTGTCATATTTGGGATTCTACATCCGCATTTTCAATTCTGGAATGAGTAATCCTATTATCATTCCGCCCCTCCTTTCCTTCTTCTCATCCGCTTCTATCCCTCACCGTTCTTTTGTGAGACGGGGGGTCCCCCTTCTACTCACTCACAGAAACAGAGAAAATGTAATTTCACTAATGGGCGTATGTCCTTGTCAGCGAAATACTTGGTTTGTTGTTATCAGTTCAGACAACACCTGTCTCGTGTACAGGCCATGACTGGTGCGGACAAGTGACATTTTTCTAACCAAGCCAGACATTGTGACGCCCGTCTCAACATCCTTTTGTCAGTTAACAAAAAGAACAACGTATTTTTTTTCCTTCTGTCAATTCTTACTTTTCGGCCAACAGCTTGTCTATGAATCAGCCGTTATTTTGATACAACAGGCAGACAATCTTCTCTTATCAGTTTTCGTTTAATAAAAATATCTATGTCTTTCCCTGTTAATTCATACTAGCGCGGTACCCTGGTCGTCGACCTTCGTAGGCTCATTTTTAATTAATACTAGGGTGTATTTTAGTTCTTATCTTCCGTGGGCCCATTCAACATTATAATAATTGCAAGATTGAAATATATTCGCCAACTCCTTTTCAACCAAATATGAATTATTAAAATCAGTAGAGAAGTGGCGTTATTTTAAAAACACGTGCAAGAATGACATTGGATTATTTTAAAAATTGGTCTGAACCGTTTTATGATTTGTTCGTTTTTCTTCTTGCGAGGACAAACATTATTAATATATATAGCATGATATAATACTAATTCATTCAAAAAGATTTTTATTCACAAACAATTGTTTCTGCCCATTAAAAATTTTACCAAACATTCACAAAACGCTTTATCAGTATATAACACACCACAGTCAGGGTGAAAAAACAAGATGAGTTTAATATTCATCTAATAAATAAAAAATATATTTAATTTTATATTTCTTTATCTTCCTTTATCACTCCAATCAAAAGGGAAACATTATTTTAACTCTGTTTTCTTTTGCATTTGAGAGTTCATAATACATTATGGCCACCATATTTGTTTGTTTTCTGTCCATTAAAATGTTCATATTAGCAATATTAACACATAAGATTATAATTAATTCACACCAACCGTTATTGGCCTTATTCTACCATTTTTTTTATTTTTCCTCTTCTTTTTTATTTTCACTCCTTGTTTTTAATTTTTTAATCTTATTACATAGAATTGATTGATGTTTCGTATATATTAATTGGCCTCCGTTCAGCCTCGAGAGCCAATAGATACCCTCTGTAATGATGTCTGCGCGGGGAGTCTATTATGTATCTGTTACACTTTACTTACCGATGTTTATATAAAAGGTCTATTTTAAAAGACAGTCGCATAAAAAGCATCAGAGAGACAACTTATATACGCATGAGTGAAAGAGAGGGAGAGAGAAGGATAAAGAGAGAGGGAAAGACAGACAGATACAAAGACGGATAGCTAGTTTCGCTATACCCAGCCACACTGTACACGCTGACTCCCTCCCCAGGCGACATCACCTCCAGACACGTCATTACCCATTTAAATCTCGCCAGCTAAAAGAGAGAAAATTGTCGCCCGGAAATCGCACGGTTTCGTGAGTTAGGTCTGGTTTCACCTCTGAACCTTAGACTTTTCTATTTAAACACAGCCCTCGCGATGTAATATAGCTAGGATTGCGCAAATCCAACCGCATTTCTCTTGAACTTGTTTTGTTTGAGTCCAGTGACAACGAAGAAGTCTAGAACGACTAGAAACAATGCCGGAATAAGCAGAGAAAGACTGGTGTAATTTCGTTTTTTTCTTCTCCTAGAGTAGTTGCACAACCAAGGCTTAAGCATTTATAGTGTAGCTAGTATTACGTAATCCGCAACCTCACATCTCCTGAAGTTCT
>OY744519.1:137149289-137169289 GCA_963556195.1 Sepiola atlantica
ATAAGTAAATGACCAAAGATGATGTCTATTCCCACAATTTCAGAAGATTTTGATAAGATTAAGAGGGTCCCCGAAAGCAAATGCCCCTCCCACACTGAAATTTAAACCATAGGTCCACCGAAAATTCAAATCTGTCCAATTTCAATAAAATGTATACCTTATTTAACACATTAAATAAGGATGATTTATATATATATATATATATATATATATATATATATATATATATATATATATATATATTACTATTTCAGTTAACCACATAAAATGTTATAAGGGGATATAATTTTTTATGTATCAATTTTCAGTATTTACTTCAACAGTGGTCGAGACGTAAGTAGAGCTAGGTTGTATGTTATGAAAATATATTTATGGCAATTAAGCTACACAGAGACCCCCGGGTTTTATCACCGGGTGGGGTTGTCAGGCTAAAATGTATGGAATTAGTTTTGCCGGGTGTTTTTATATACACGACTAGCTAGTTAACCAATCAGATACTTAGTTGTTCTCTTAGCCAATCGTTGGGCTTCTCACGAACAAAGGTTCGGTTGATTTTACTTCCTATTTCTTATTCTATTGTTCTGTTTTCGATGTGATGATTTATCCCGGCTTCTTTGTTCTTGTCTTAGCCAATCGTTGGGCTTCTCATAAGCAAAGGTTTGGTTTATTTTACTTCCTATTTCCTATTCTTTTGTTCTGTTTTCTATAGAGTGGTCTATCCTTGTTTCTTTGTTGTGTCAATATAATGAGAAATCTTATTTTAACACCTGGTTCCTTGTATTTCTATTTTAGGTTTTAGTTTTTAAGTTTTTAGGTTTTAGTTTAGTTTTGTTTTTTTACTTATTTTTTGTTTATTTATTTATTTATTTAAACCTAAAAACTTAACAACTAAAACCTAAAATAGAAATAGCTATTGAATAATTCTTCACTACAAAATTTGCAACAATTTTTTAACAAGTAAATAAATGTCCCATTTCTTCACAGATAACTCGAAATGGGGTGGACTATTTTATTGACTTTCGCGTTCGCCAGATATAACTCCGTTAGATTTTGTTAATGAAGATATGTGAACACAATTGTGTATGTAACCAAACCTATTTCATTAGAAGATCTGAAAGCCAAAATAACTAATGTGATTTAAAATATTACTGTAAATCAAGCCGTACTTCAAAATCGTATCACCTTTTTCATTGTTAATGATATGGGGCATGCGGAAAGTTAAAAAATATATATTTACTTGTTTCTAATCTTTTTTACAGATTATTTCTATCGCAAATACAAATAAAGTTATAATTTTTTTGAAGTGCACAGGGACTTTATGGGCGCCCTGTATTATGTACGGTTAAGGCCCAAAATGACCCAACGAGCGTTTACATGCCGTAAAACCTAACAACTTTCTCTTTCCCCACCTATCTCTGTTTCTCTTTCTGTAAATCCTCATAGCTTATACCACTCGTGTGTATATAATGTAAGTAAATATCTTCTGTTAATTGAACCCGGTGTTTTTCTAGTTGCCATGGCGACGATACTAGACTGCCCTATTTATGTCTTGGTAAATTACGTTCGCTGTATTTCCTTGGTACACATTATCAGCGAAGCGGCCATGTGGTGTTACTCTCTAACACAAGGAAAAGCAACTTGTAAACAGAGTGCTTAAAAAATCGATGGCATAACTTCGAGATTATGTTCTATATGTGCATATAGATCCGTTTGGTATTCAAGTTATAGACTATTGAAACAAATACTCCTCAACATTCTTTATTGTAAACATCCGACCTTGAGCACGTGGGGCAATGTGGATAAAGATGTCTGGTTACTTTTAATGCGTCCAAAACCGAGTTTCTCTCTTTTCACCACCAACGCTCTGATCCCATCCCGACCTCAATTGAAATGAATGGCTTTCGTCTGGAGGAAGCCCCTGCTTTTACAGGCTTCTGAGACTGACCGTAACCCCACACCTGAAATGGAAGACTTACAAGAAATCCGTTTCCACGGTCGCTAGAAAAAAATGATTGGATCATTTTACCGCTCCAGAAGGTATCTCACTTTTGACGCAATCCTCTACCAAACACACCCTAACAGTGAGTACTGTTGCCACATCTGGGGAGGGGGAGGTGCTGCTCAGAGCACCCTTTCCTGTCTTGGCAGAGTACAAAACCGACTTCCAAATCTAATATTGAGCAGTGCTCCTTACCTCCCTACTACCTCTATCTCACAGAAGATACGTTGCTAGTCTTTCTCTACTCTATCGTTATTTTCATGGCAAGTGATCGGTTGAGCTTCAATCTATGCCCCCCCCCCTGTAAAACATTTACAACAAAAACTCGTCTAGCTACGACCACTGTCAAAAATTTCCCTTTATCCCTCTCTGTGCCTAATCAAAGTTTATTTTCTAGAACTATCCGTCTGTGGAACTCAATACCGCGGGGTTGCTTCCCAGTTGACTACAACATTGTCGTTTTGAAATCCAATATTAACAAATTCTTGTTAAGCCTTTCTTCTAAATAATCAAATTCTGCCAAACTTCCACCATCATTACCAGTCATCACGTCGACACTCAGAAATCCTTATCCTCGAGTGGTCATTGCGCCTTGATAAGTGGTGACTCTTTAGTAAAAAAGAAGCAAACACTATCTGTGTGACAGGACCACAGGTCTCAATAAACCATGAAAAATAGGAACCAACCGATATAAAGGCCGTGGGGCTCAGGAGAAAGATCTGCTCGTCTCGATCGGTAGGGTTTCCTTTGATAGCCAACATGGGGGACTCGGTCGGTATCCTACGAATGTTGACCCTTCTTATTTCAAGTAACAGAATATAACGACCCAAATACAGATAAATTTGATCAAATGAACCCCGAAGGAATTAGACTAGTAATGGGGTTCTATTACAAAAGGAACATGCTCTAAGATTGGATACTGTTTTTACATCTAGGGAGGTGTTGCGCGAAGCACTCTTACCTGCCTTGACAAATTGCAAAAACGACTTAGAAATCTAGTGAAGATGTTCTCTTCTCTTCCCTGCAGACTCATTCTCAGAGAAGAGAAGTTGCTTGTTTTTTCTTTATTTAATCGTTATGTTCATATAAGGTGCTCAACTGAGCTCTAATCTCTTGTTTTCCACCTAAAACATTCACAGCAAAAAACTCGTCTAGATACAACCACTGTAAAGAATATTCCTTTCTTATTCTATGTAACTAAAGCTAAACGGAACTTCCATGAACAAAGTTTATTTCCAAGAACGTCTCGTCTGCTAAACACAATACACGGGGTTGTACCTCTCCAGATGACTACAACATGGTCGTTTTCAAGTCTAATGTTAACAAATTTTTGTGGAACTGTTTTCTCAAACAATCAAATTCTGCCCGGTTTCACCAATCGTCTCCAATCCTCTCAAGGTGTTATGTCATCGTCCAACTAACAAACTCATTAACTCTTATCATCGAGTGGTCTTTGGGCCTTGATACGCGGTAACTTATTTGTATAAAGATACCCTCACATAAAGAGACCGTTTTGCACATATAGATTATAATCCCGAAATTATGCCATCGATTTTCAAAATTCTTGGTATAGATGTGGTCTCCATCAATTCGCTGTTTTGATACCTCATTGTAATACAGCTTCCTATTCCAGTAGCTCCTTTCCAAGAACTTCAGGCTTGTGGAACTCTCTTCCTACTGACTGTTTTCCTCCTACTTTAGTCTTTTCAAGACTAAAGCCAATAGGCATCTCCTGTCTGTGCGATAATCATCTTTCGTTCTTGTTAGCTCCTTACATCAAGTGGCTTCATGCCTTGTCGTGAGCGATTTCTATAAAACAAGATAAAACCTCAGTTACATAGCACACAAACGTGCCACCTTTTAGCAAATAACCTGATTAAAAACTGAAAATTGGCGTCTGAGTGCTTTTGTATGCACAGACGAGAACCCCTATGAGTTCACGACGACGACGACGACGACGACGGCAACGACGACGACGACGACGACACGAGTGTATAATGCTTTATACACTTATTCGGTAAATGAAAATATAACAAATATATCGAATTTACAAACACCCTGTCTAGATCAAACCTCTGTTACATGGCTACAAACGTGTCACACTTTAGCAGACACGTATTGAAGAAAGCGCAGCTAACAAAAAGCGTCATGGCGAAAGTGCGGGTATTTCGTGACTTCCTCTTGTACAATGATTTCTTTGTCAGCTAACACGCCAGCCAACGTACAAATATTTATTCAGCGCACGTATTCTTTATTATAGAAATAGTATTATATATACACGTTGGCTCGATGGGTTTTTCCTTCGATTGTTAATAAACACTTACTTTAACACAACTGACAAACTTTTTTTATAATTCAAAAATTGTATATATTTTTTTCGGTACGACCTTAAAATGAATATGGTTTTGAGCCCCCAATTTGGGACTTTTCAGAAGTGTGAAGTTAACTCTTAGTTTCTTGGCTTGTTGGCTTGGAGCAAAGTGTAGTATCTATTCTGATACTATACTTAATCTTTTCTGTCCTCGGTCAGTGAGGGAGAAATCATTCTAGACTGAAGCAATTATTATTTTTGTTCAAATCCAGTGCCCTTTTTTGGGGAGCTGGATTTTATTCACATTAAAAACCGAACTTGTATCTTACTCTGCCCCCATGGGGAGGCAAGTAAATAGGAACCATTAGTTACCAGTCATCCCATGCCCACTCTGACCATGCCAGGCTCCCATTAAAGACATTTAAGGCTCCCTTAAAGACATTTGTTTCGAGCATGACACTAAGCTTCTACGGGCACAATTGGGCAAGGTGTTCGCCTCTACCTTCCCCAATACCCCAAATTCATATTTCTCATCTCTTTCTTCCTACCCTATTTCGATACCATATCAACTATTCAAGTCCCCCCCCCTATGGGTATGACACAAAACTCCATCCAGTGGTTGTCCAAAGTTTGGGAGTTTGGGAGAGTGTCGAGTAATACCTTAGTTAGCACTAGGAGGAGTGGTAGTACCCGTCAGGGTCCAACATCTGAGTTAAATAGAAACTCTCGTTTACAGACTATTTGTTTACAAAATATACGTCCACGAAGAAAGTGTATCTACAAACCAATCGTGTACAAAACCTATGTACGATTTCTGCATAAAATTAGCATTTCTTTACATTCTAATATATTTCAGTCATTTTATGGACATAATCGATAATTAGTCAAAGTGACTCCAGATCGAATCGAAGGTAAATTTTAATGGTGTGTTTAGATTCCTTAAAAAAATGCAACCCTTATTAAAACTTATTTGAATGTTCTGTTAGCATATCTGTTTCTAAAACGGACATTCATTGACTCAAAAGCAACAATTATATGGCGTACGATCGTTTCTAAGGCGATTTAGAATATTTTATTTTACATCTTTTAGAGAATTCCAAAAAGTCTTTTCTTCAACGCCCCTTACAACATCACAAATAGAAGTCAACAAAAAACAAAACACATCAATGTTTTACTGCTAAAACAAAAATATCTAATTATTATAGGATATGTGTCTTGTTACTAGGTCTTTAAAATTTAAACTTTAACTTTAGGAGAGATAATGGATTATTCCAAGTGTATATGCGTCTAAAATAGACATTACACACCTGAAGTTATGGACCTAAAAAGTTTAATTTCGTCGTGTTAATCTCCCATTGGAACGTCTTTTAATTGTTTAAAATTAAAAAAAAATGTAATTAAACGATGTTGAGAATGGCCAGTACTAAATGGGTGACCATTTGGAAAGGCCAGATGTTCTATGTAACGCAAATCTCTGCAAAATTAGTCTGCAAACCAATCGTATACAAAATATGTCGACAGTTTCACTAGGTATGACCTTTTCAAAACTCCAGCTAGAATCAACTAAGGGCGCGATCCTAATGAATTTTTCTGACATATCGAAAGAAGCGCTTGTTTACTGTAAATTCAAAAGGCGAAATAAGTTTTTGCTTAGTTTTTGTTTTGCGCATTGCCTCCCCCCCAGGGTCCTTCCTATAGTTAAAGAATACGTTTTCTTGTAATGGAATTAATGTACCAAAATAAATATATCATTGGAAAGAGAATTGAATGAAGGAATATACAGGGTGCGTCAGGTATATGAGAACATATTTTCCATTTTATTAAATGATAAAAAAAATCAAACAAAAATATTCTTAATCAAAAACAATTATATAAACATGTAAGCTAAGGTATTGTTTAATAATTTCATTCAATGAAATTCCCCTCTACTTCAATGACAGCTTCGATTCGAGACCTAAACCGACTGCAAGCGCGCTTGAGATGGTCCTCATCTATGTTGTCCATCACTCTGACAATGGATGCTTTTAGAGAATCTTTAGTGTTGTGGGGGTGTTTATTAACATCTCTCTCCACGACGCCCCACACATAATAATCCAATGGATTCAGGTCTGGAGAGTTTGGAGGCCACAAGTTTGGAGTGATGTGATCATAAAAATGATCCGCCAACCATTCCTGAGTGTTTTGAGCCTTATGTGCTGGTGCAGAGTCTTGTTGAAAGATGTAGGGCCTTCCATTTGTTACTCTATCGATCCAGGGCTTAACAACAGTATCCAAGACTTCAATGTAAGCAGCAGAAGTGACTCTTAGTCCTTGCCGAAAGAAGTGTGGTGGCATCACATGTCCTTCGTTGCTAACAACCCCCAAAACCATAACAGTTGCAGGAAATTTTGTATGCATGACTGTTGGAACTTCGGAAGGGTCATTACACAGCCATCTGTCATTCCTTCTGTTTACCTTTTGATCTTGATCAAAGTTTTTCTCATCTGAGAAAAACCAAAGCATGCCTTGCTCAACAGGATGTTTCAGTTTGTTTAACAGCCTCTTGGACCTTATCAAACGATTCTCTTTGGTGGTCTCGGACATAAACTGGCCTCTCCTCATCACATAAGACTTGTAACGAAAATTTTCATGAACAGTCCTTCGAATTGTGGCTTCTGAAACATTCAGGTCTTTTGCGATGGACCTCATTGACTTTTGGGGGCTCTCATCAATAATATTCTGAACTTGATGAATAAATTCAGGTGTTCTAATCGTGTCTGACCGTTGGTCGTGCTTTTTACGTTTAGCAACCTGCTTACAATCACCATCATTTTCTTCTAACTCCCTACGAACTTTATAAACAAAAGAACGGGCGAATTTAAGAAATTGTGCGATTTGTAAATCGCCATGATCTGCCTTTATTGCGACAATTACGGCCTGTCTTTTCATTTGTTCTGTTACATTATTATCTGCAATTTTTCATTATCTGCAAAAAAGAATAAAAATAATTAATATAACGTAACAATAACGACATTACGCGATGTTCTCATATACCTGATGCACCCTGTATAAAAAAGAAAAAGAAATCATTGATTAAACAATAAAATCGAAGGATTTTAAAAAAAACTTAAATTCCATATTACAGACAAACTATTTTCTGTTTTTGCCTTTTTTGTGTGTTAGTCGTGATCTTATTTTTTTGGAATGTGATATTAAAAAGTTTAACTTATATATATATTCTATTTATTTTTAGAGAAGTTTTAAAATAATTAATTATAAATTACATTAATATAAATCAGTGTTACGAAAAGACATATTTGTTTGATTAAAGAAAATGTTATATTAAAAAAGTTTTGCTAAAAATATCAACATTTCATTGATAATTCTATATGAACATTTTTTTAAAATACTGGTTTCAGTCAAAATTGTAATCATTTTTCTACGGAAGGCACGCTCAGATATAACTCGCTGGTTTTGTTTGTTCGTTTTTTATGAACATTTTTCACCAACTGCTGCTGATATGTGTTTTCTTTACGCTTTTGGCCCACCGTACTTGCATAAGAAAGTAAGCATAGTTTATCGTTAAGACGCCATGATAAGGTGAACACAGCTTAAAAATGTTAAAACAAGATAAAATGTACTTTGTGTAACATACATCTAGTATTTCATTTGTTTACACATGAATTTTGAGAACTATTTTTTAATAAAAGTTTAAAATGAAACAGATATTGGTCAGCCAGAAGAATCCCTGACTCAAAGTTCGCAGCAAACGGTGTCGGGTCAGATTCAGTTTTTAATATTGAACTTCATCCGTAATATAAATTCCAGTGAGTGTTTCAGTTTCCCAAACTAATTAATTGATT
Source organism: Sepiola atlantica (assembly GCA_963556195.1). Taxonomy (NCBI): domain Eukaryota; kingdom Metazoa; phylum Mollusca; class Cephalopoda; order Sepiida; family Sepiolidae; genus Sepiola; species Sepiola atlantica. The sequence goes on from OY744519.1 coordinate 137,157,442, forward strand.
TATTCAATTGTCAGGTGATAATACAGAATAGTTAACAACGCCTTTATAATGGTTTTCTAAATTATAACGTTATTATTTCAGCACAATCAGCAAACTGCATAATATTATTTAGAAAGCCATTTTTAACATGGTGAGGTGGGGATCTTTGTTAACTATTCTGTACTTTCACTTACCAATTTAATAAATGAATAAATAAATATCAGTACAAAACTTGGCAAACCACAAGCAAAAGACTTACTGCATTGGGACGTACCTAAAACAGGAAGTCTTTTGCCACGGACTTTGAGTCGGGGATTCTTCTGTTTTGTCAAGATATTTTAGCATTTTTAATTTAGTTTTATAAACATATGACAATTGTTCGTTCTTTTATTTTCGCTGTTTATTTGGGCATATCTAAGTTTCGGCATATAATGACCCAAGAATAGTAGACATGTCATAAAACCCAACTAACCAACCGACCAACAAACCTTGATTTTCTTTTTGTCCGAATAGATTATGATAAGTAAACACTGACGGGTAGACGTCAGTCATTGTTTACTTATCGTAAGTGTATTTGGCTGACTATTTCGAATTTCTTTGGGCGTAATACAAATAACTGATTATAGTTGTATTGTCGCACATGCGCACAAATACTGGAAGAGGCTCGCCTTCGCCCGCACTGTTGCGTGCGTAAGACTGGCTGAGCTTTGTTTGACGAGGTGGTAATTTTAAGTTGCCTGGCATTAAAAAGTCTGGGAAAAAGGAGAGCGGGGTTAAACTGAACGGGAAACGTCAGTGGAGTCAAAATGGCGAAATAAAAAGTTAGATATAAGTAAATAATGGGAGAAAGAATAAAACTACAGTAGATGGAACTGTGTGTTTGTATGTGACAAGGAGAAGAAAGAGGAGAGAGAGAGAGAGAACAAATAAACAGTTGGATATAAGTAAAGAGGAGAGAGAGAGAGAGAGAGAGAGAGAGAGGACAAATAAACCGTTCGATATAAGTAAATAATTGGAGACAGAATAACATTAAAGTAGATGGAAATGTATGTGAAAGAAAGAAAGAGAGAGAGAGAGAGAGAGAGCAGGAGAGAGAAAAGGAGAGAAAAAAGGTGGAAGAGAGAGAACTAATAAAAACGAAAGTAAACACGAAAGAATAAAGGAATGAAAAAAGAAAAGGGAAAAGAAATGAAACGAAACGAAAGTGAGGAAGAAACAATGAATGAATGACAAACGTTTCGTTATTTTTCTGATCAGATATACCTCCCAGCCGTCATCTTTCGGTAAAAATACAAAGCGAAATAAAAATAAAATTAATTCACACTCCCATTTCAACATTATCAACAACAAAATTTAAAAATAATAATTAAAAAAATTAAAAACTATTTAAAATAAAATAAATATTTCACTTATTTTAGTCCAGATTCTTTTAAATATCTTATCTGAAAACTCCCAATACTGCCCATTAAATCAATTTTTTTATAGCTTAAAGACTTAATCGGTCAATAGAGTTAGTGAAGTACATTCCTATGAATCAGAATAGTACAACTTTATTAACCCGTTTCGTTCTGTTCTACACCTCTAAGTAAAAGTGGTATTATGAAATCAACTGGATCCGAACTGGGCACACCCAGGTTGCCAGTTCGTGTCGTTATCCACTTAAACACCGTCACCTCCTTACCGGCCAATATTAAAAGTCGAAATGAAAGCCTATCTCTATAAGGAACCATCTTTTTAAAAAATAAGCTCCTAGGACTGACTTTTACTCCTGATTTGGTATTGAAAACACATCCAATCTGTTTATAAGGTTTCTAGTAAAAATGGTTGGATCATTTTACCGTTCTAGAAAGTACCTGCCTTCTTATGCAATCCTCTGCCCATATAGAAAAGATACACCCGAAGATGAAACACCGCTGCCACATCTAGGTAGGTTGCTCTCATCACATCATACTCTCTTGCCTTGTAAGAGTTCAAAATCGACTCTGCAATCTAGTGAGGCAGCTTTTCTTTTTGTCTTCCCTACAACAGCTTTCTCATAGAATTGCCCAACCTCAACTGAGCAGCAGTCTTTGTTTTTTATTTGTAAAATGTTCAAAGCAAGATTTTTACGTTTTCCCACAGCGTGCTTAAAAATAAAACTGGATTTCTATCCAGTAATCTTTGGTTTTTCTTTTTAAAATGTTCAAAGCAAGAACTTCTCGTTTTCCCACAGCGTGCTTAAAAATAAAACTGGATTTCTATCCAGCAATCTTTGGCTTTTCTTTGTAAAATGTTCAAAGAAAGAACTTCTCGTTTTCCCACAGTGTGCTTAACACCAAACTGGATTTCTATCCAGTAATCTTTGGTTTTTCTTTGTAAAATGTTCAAAGCAAGAACTTCTCGTTTTCCCACAGTGTGCTTAACACCAAACTGGATTTCTATCCAGTAATCTTTGGTTTTTCTTTGTAAAATGTTCAAAGCAAGAACTTCTCGTTTTCCCACAGTGTGCTTAACACCAAACTGGATTTATATCCAGTAATCTTTGGTTTTTCTTTGTAAAATGTTCAAAACAAGAACTTCTTGTTTTTCCACAGAATCTTTAACACCAAACTGGATTTCTATCCAGTAATCTTTGGTTTTTCTTTGTAAAATGTTCAAAACAAGAACTTCTTGTTTTTCCACAGAGTCTTTAACACCAAACTAGATTTCTATCAACAGAGTTTCTATCCAAAGATTTATCATCTGTGTAACTCGTTAGCATAAGATTGTTTCCCCGAGGATACACACGATCAACAGTCAATCCGATGTCAATAAACACTTATCAATAACCGTCTTCTTAAATCTTTATAATACTTTTATTAATTCCATTCATGATTTTCAATCATCTCGTTATATTTATCATTATTTAACTGTCAGTCTATCCATCGAGAGGCTTTTAACTATGATAAATGACTAGCAGGACTACCCGGCATTGCTCGGGCAAAACTGTAACACATTTCTATTAAAACTCTTATCTCTTCCTTTACCGCTAACCCCTTTTCCCTTTGTCGCCCTCTCCTCTTTCTATTCTGTCCATCCTATTATCCTCTCTGGACACATACCCACAAACACAGACTTGTATAGATTAATTGACGATTGAGTCGGCGTAAGGGAAATAACTCTTTAAAACAATCAGAGTTAATTTCCTTTAGTTAGTACATTAGATTGCTAGAAAACGGAGCCCCCTGACGACATATGCGCCAGTTTAAGGTACAAAAATGAATAATATTTTCTAAATTTTAGATATTATTGATTTGGGGCAACACTGATCAAGAAAATACTAACTTTGTGGGTGTTTCTTTTGTAGTTGTAGAGTTTTAGCTGAACATAGACACATACTCACATGCACACAGACTCACATACATACATACAGACAACTGCCCGCATTAGTAAAAACAACTATTCGTGGGAATATTTATTCAAGTTACATTGTTGCTACGCCCCTAAAACTTATTTGTACACTAATTAATTATTGTTAAGGTAAAAAAAAACACCCTGATGTTTATTAAGACTGAGCGATCAAGTTGCTTGGTTCTCCATTAAATATTCAAGCGGAAAACTAAAATAAATGACAGCCTAAACTCATATCATAACCGACATGTCGTGTCCGCCTGTAACCGAAACTATGTCACATTTCTAAAAGATATGACGAATATAGTGAAATATTTTTTTACATCTGAGTAATTAGGAATTAGTGTTTTCTTTAAATACCAGTACAGCTTTTCTTTATCTCCGAACACGCTAAATAATATTTAATTTAAGATACAGCGGTACGCATGAGTATTCTACGGACCGAACGAAATGAAGACGATTTATTTCAGAAATCTTGTAATGCTATATAAATCTAGAGAACAACATATAGATATAAACAGTTTTATTACTTTAAAGTAAGAATATAATAGGTAGTTACAAGTTGGGTAACTGACAAGTAATGGATACGGGAAACGGCCTGGCTGTATTTGTACTAACACCGTACTCATCGAGGCTAGCCTTGGTGTTCGCAAATCTCGTTCAATCTCGTTTGAATCTCGTTTTTCTGTTGACGTCACAATGGTTGGTGCTAGCCGTCGCCTAACGATACTTCGAAATATCTGAAATGAACTGCTATATTCAGGTGATAAATAGACGTTCTTTAATGATTTTTATGTTGACTCTCGTGATTAATATCACAATATTGAAAAAATCGAAAGAATGCTGGTCTGGAGCACTTTAAATTCTCTGTTAAATTTTTTTGTGGTAAGAAAAATGGTAATATTACAAAGAACCAATTAAGCAGTAAAAGAAAATTTCAAACATTCAGCTAAATTATCCAACAGATTTTGGTTTATAAGTTTGAATTTTTCAAATTTTTTCAAATTTATTACTGCATTTGTAACTTTATTGTTTATAAGTTTGAAATTTTTCAAATTTTTTCAAATTTATTTCTGCATTTGTAACTTTATTGTTTGTATTGTTTGAATTTTTCAAATGTTTTCAAATTTAGTTCTGCATTTATAACTTTATTGTTTGTATTGTTATTATTTGTTTGAATTTAATTTGTTTATTTTCTAATTTTTCGCCTGTTTTCATTTTTAAAGTAACTTATTTATCGTTTTTGTTTTCATTTTAAACTAACTCATTCATCATTTGTTTTCATTTATATTGAAATGGTTAGCTCTCTAAATAGCTGCCAAATTTTATCGACTAGTTTTGTCTGATATGCCTAGCAGTGACAGAGAACATTAATCAACCGTTTAATTCGTTTTAATTTTGCGGATTAAAAAACATTTGGCAAATATTAATTAACAAATAAAATCAAACTCCTTATTAAAAATGTTGCCACTCGGACTTAGAATTATTGAAATGAGTAAGGGGGTTATATAGCTTGTATGAAACAAATAATAAAAGCAAACAATGTTTATTAAAAATGTAATTACAAAGATATTTCAAATTAATCATTATAATAATGACGTATCTAAATATAGAATACAACTTACTCTGCCAAATAACAGAAAAAATATTTACAAAATAAAAAAGAAATCAGACAGTTAATTAATACAGTGGATTAATTTACCCTGTCGCCGATTGGTAAAGAAAAAGAATAGTCGATGAAATTTGGCAGCAATTTTGGGAGCTAACTTCTTCAATAAAAAACTTTTAAGCTAACTGATCGTTTGTTTTAATTTCTTGTAATTACTCATCGTTTGTTTTCATTTTTAAATTATTCATCGTTTGTTTTAAATTTGTTTATTTAATAATTGTTTTTTTTGTTCCCTAAATTCATAATTGCAGTATTTGATCGTATTCTTCTTAAAAAGTAAAAAACACACCGTAACCAAATAATATTTTCTGAACAAAAAATAGGTTTATCTTGTAACTTTAAAACATTATAATCTTCATTGCTTGACTTTGCATGCTTTTATTTTAATAACTTCAATAAATAATTTTTTTTCAAATTGTTCACAATCAAAATAAATTAATTTTACTTATTAAAATTCATAAAACAACGTTATGTTTATTTACTTTACGCGGAAACAACACTCAACTTAACTATTCATTTTTAATTAATTAATTAAAAAAATTAATATCGTGTTCTTTTTTGCTTTTTATTTAAACAATTTTGAAAGTTTTCTAAACTTTTTTAGAAAACTATCATTTATTATCGACAGCCTGACTTTTCGGCTTGTATCGCCCGCAGAAAAGTGTATGATATCATTTTCGATCGAACAGACCTTCTTAACGAAGGTCGTGGGTTAGCATCGTCGTCGTTTATATGCTGATCGGGATAGTTCATTTCATGAAGAAGGGGGTGTAGGTACTTGCGCTACAACAGAAATGAAATTATATTATTTTCTCTGCATTAACAATTGATCACGAACAAAACTGTTTCAAAGTGTTGTGCAAGGTGTTTACCCTACACTCACACAATTCTTCTATATCCAATTTACCCGAAATCTACCGTTCAAATAGCGTTAAAAATTGAAAAATCGCAGTAGAGCTATACATTAATAAAATGGCAGGTAAGAGTTATATCATACTATGATGTAATGTCAGTTTCAGAGCAAACACGTCTTACATGTGTTTGTGGAGAGAATTTACAGAATACTCGAACGAAATCCAAGCTATCATATGAACAGATAATAATAGTTTGATGAAACTTCATAAAATCCAGGTAAAGGATCTAGGTAAAAAGCTTTCAGATAAACATCAGGATTTTACAGAGCGATATAGAGGCAATACAAGCCAACAATATAGAGGCTATACAAGCCAACGATATCGAGGCAATACAAGCCAACGATATAGAGGCAATACAAGCCAACGATGTAGAGGCAATACAAGCCAACGATATAGAGGCAATACAAGCCAACGATATCGAGGCAATACAAGCCAACGATATAGAGGCAATACAAGCCAACGATATAGAGGCGATACAAGCCAACGATATAGAGGCAATACAAGCCAACGATATAGAGGCAATACAAGCCAACGATATAGAGGCAATACAAGCCAACGATATAGAGGCAATACAAGCCAACGATATAGAGGCAATACAAGCCAACAATATAGAGGCAATACAAGCCAACGATATAGAGGCAATATAAGCCAACGATATAGAGGCAATACAAGCCAACAGATTATTATTCTTCGTGATGAGATCTCAGCTTTTAACAGTTGTTGAGCGATAAAATCGACATCCCATGCCAGTGTTGCAGATTATTTACATGTATGTATAAATAAAATTAATCATATATATATATATATATATATATATATATATATATATATATATATATATATATATATATATATATAGTACATGTATTGTATTAGTTTCTGTAAATGTAAATCTGTAGAAACTCAAGTGTTTATAAAAAGTGCTCAATAATAAGTAGAGCTGTTTATAAGTATAAATTTTTATTTATACAAACATTATTGGTTACATATGTGCATACATGTTTCGGTTGCACTTTTCCCAGAAAGTCAACCTCATCAGACCAAGAATTTTCGAGAAATGGATGGATTTGAAGAATTTTCTCTCCTAAATAAATCTTTTTGGGGTTTAGTCATATTCTATTTCCTATGAATTAGTATCGGATTACCTATTCCACTTGCTGACCTTTTTTGCTAGTGGTTGTCCCTTTTATTACCCTTTATGGCGTCTCCATCACCTTTTCCTATCTTTATTTTATTGCTCACTACTTTCTGGGTTTCTTTAAACTCTTTAGCCTACCCAGTTTTACAAACTCACTTCAGTATAAATATCTTATCTATATATCAAGAATCACACATATATAAACAAACTCTAATAAATACCCAAATACAAATAAATAAACAGACATTGATATACATACACATCTAAACATGGACACACACACAGATCCACTATCAATCAAGCATATATTCAAAATACATACGTGCTTATAAATATATTCTAGATATATATTCAATACAAAAATAAATATATTCTAGATGTATATTCAATACAAAAATCCATACGTCTACACAGACACACACATATACAGCTATATGCACCTACACACGCATATCTATACACACACACACATATATATATATACACACATATACATATATATACACACGCACACACACATATATACATACACATATATACAGACATACATATACATATATATATATATATACATACATATACGTACATAAATCATACATGAGCATATTCGTAACATAGATATACACGCATACGCACACACATACACTTTTAGTATAAATAGTTCCTAAAATACGTACATATATGCACATATATATACATACACACACACTGACATATATATATATACATACACATGTATATATATATACATATATATACACATATACACATATACACATACATTCATACACACGCATACACACATATACACAGGCGCCGACAGTTCACACCTCTACATATATACGAATACAAATACATACATACACACCTATACTTATACAAAGTGCACACAAATTAATATATACAAGCACATACCTAGAATATATATATAAAAAAAAAAATAGACTATGCAAATATAAAAACTACCGACAAATGTATACGTGTATATTCATAGTCAGATATACACACCACACACACACAACGTACACATACACAAACATACATTAACATTCCACAAGTACAAAAACCAATTTCAGAAAAAACTAGACGGTATAGCCAGAGAAATAAATACATCCAAGAGCATCCTAGTTAAAGCTGATAAAACAAGGAACTTTTATAAACTCAAGAAACAGGTATACAGACACTTAATAAACAAGAATTTAACCAAGAACTACCGGAAGGCAAACAACACCAACCTAATAGAAATCATCAACACAGAAAGTAAAAGGATTACCGAGGAGTTAAGAATCAGCGAGAGAGTAGGAAAACTAAAAGAAAACGAGGCATACATTTTGCTTAAGGATCACAAGCCGGATTTTAACACGAAACCAGCCACTAGACTCATTAACCCAACCCGACCTGAAATTGGAAGGATTAGTAAAAGAATTTTGGAAGGAATCAATCTACAAATCAAACATAAATACAAACTGAATCAATGGATTAACACCATGGACACTATAAATTGGTTTTCTGAAATTAACGGCAAGAGTAGGTGTACCTTTATCCAATTCGACATAATGGAATATTACCCGTCCATCACAAAAATCCTTTTTGAACATGCAATTGAATTTGCAAGGAATTCTGTAGATATTTCACAAAAGGATATTAATATTATACAAAGCTGCCGTACCACGGTTCCAATTAGCGACGGTGAGCAATGGACGAAAAACAGGGAAAACGGATCTTTTGATGTTTCCATGGGTTCGTTAGATTCAGCCGAGGCATCTAACCTAGTAGGACTATAAATATTAAGGAATATAACAATGAATAATAACATAGATGTAGGGGACATAGGTTTATATAGGGATGATGGTTTAATGGTAGTAAAAGAATCCACTAGCGCAAAATGCGACAGGATAAGAAAGATAATACATAAAGAAATGAATAAACTAGGACTTAAGGTTGAAATTACCGGAAATGTCAAACAAGTTAACTTCCTCGATGTTACGTTTAACTTAACTGAAAACAAATATAAACCCTTTATAAAAGAAAACTCAAACCCAATATACATACATCCACAATCAAACCACCCTCCTTCAATAATTAAACACATACCCATATCAATAGAAAGTAGAATTAGCAATAACTCATCAGACGAGACAACGTTTAACAACTATAAAAATATTTACAATACTGCCTTAAAGAATAGTGGGTACGTAAATGCTGATATTAAATATAAGAATACAACTACAAATGCTAGCAAATCTAAAAACAGAGGTAGGAAAATAATCTGGTTCACACCCCCATTCAATATGATGTTAAAAACAAAAATTGGTAGGAAATTTCTACAACTTATAGACAAACACTTCCCACCTGGTAATGCACCCCATAAGCTATTTAATAAGAATACATTAAAACTAAGCTATAGTTGCACATATAACATAGAAAGAATAATTAAAAAACATAACAATAAAGTACTTAAAAGGAATGATACGAATACGAATAGCGATATTGGAGGGAATCCTACCACTAACAATTGTAACTGTCAGAGACAGGATGAATGTCCCTTGCAAAAAAATTGCGTCACCGCATCAGTAATATACCGTGCGGAAATCTACACTACTGAAAATCCGGGCGACAGTAAGTTCTATATAGGAAGCACGTCAAGAAGTTTTAAGGATAGGTATTACACGCATAAATTATCCTTTAGAAATAAAAAATACAGTAACACTTCGCTGTCCCGATACTTCTGGAAATTGATAGATGAGAAAAAGAACCCAAAAATTAGATGGAGTATAATAAGGAAAGCAAAAACATGTAGATCACTCACCTCACCCTGTTTCTTATGCCTGGGTGAGAAAATTGAAATTGTTAAATTTACAGATAGGGAAAAATTACTCAACGTTATAAACGAAACGAGTTTAAACTGCAAACATTTAATGAGCACACACTAAGCAGATTTTAGATCATAAAAAACTCTACTGACTGTTACTTCGTTTTTAGCGGAACACGTATTCAATTTTTAATTCTAATTTTATTTTTATTTTTATTTTTATTTGAATTTGTATCTATTTATTTATTTTTATCTTTTTATTTTTTTATTTTTTATTTTTATTTTTTTATTTTTTTTTATTCGTTTTTTTATTCGTTTTTTATTTCTTATTTTGTTTTTTTAATTAATTTTGGTTTTGTTTATGTCTTATTCTGTTTGTATTTGTATTTTATAATTCTGATGATGTCTTTATAATTTTGAACTTATACAATCTAGAATATCTAACAAATGCTACACATCAACCTATAATAATGTTCTCAGCGCGCATACATAGTAATCACATGTGTGTGTATGTATGTGTGTGTATGCATACATGTGTGTATATGTACATGTTTATATGTCTGTATGTATGTATGTAGGCATGTATAGACTTAACTGTAATTGCATACGCTGTATCTTTATATTAAAACAATAGCAGGTATAAATGCAAGTAATTGTAACTGAGATAGATTGAAGCAATAATGAATGGTTTTGATAGCTAAAATATGGATGTTTGTATACATGTTAATCAATTTTGATTGCATGCATGTGGGTATTTGTATGCACATACACATATGTGTGTACGTGGTCTGCGTGCGTATATATAATGACATTATATATTGATGTTATACGGGTATGACAGTATACTTGTATCTGTAATGGTGTATACGTTTGGAATCGTATGGTTTAGGTATGTATGTATGTATATATATTGGTGAGCATAAGTGTGTGTGTATGTGTGCATACGTGGGTGTGTATAATTGGACTGAAATATATATGTATGTATGGGTATAGGTACTTCGACTGATATTTTATATTGCAGCAAAAGGTGTATTTTCATGTCATTTTATTTTTATTTCGATTTTGATATTCATTTCTTGGGTACGTATACGTTGATGAATGCACATATTTATATTCCTGGGTGTACTTTATATATGTGTATGTATTTGTGTGTGTATGTATACATATATATATATATATATATATATATATATATATATATATATATGTATATATATATATATATATATGTGTGTGTATGTGTGTGTATATATATGCATGTATGTGGGCTTGTGTGTGTGTATGTTTGTGTATGTGTACGTTGTGTGTGTGTGGTGTGTATATCTGACTATGAATATACACGTATACATTTGTCGGTAGTTTTTATATTTGCATAGTCTAGATTTTTAAATTTTTTTAATTAGTTTTTTATATATATATTCTAGGTATGTGCTTGTATATATTAATTTGTGTGCACTTTGTATAAGTATAGGTGTGTATGTATGTATTTGTATTCGTATATATGTAGAGGTGTGAACTGTCGGCGCCTGTGTATATGTGTGTGTATGCGTGTGTATGTATGTATGTGTATAGTGTATATGTGTATATATATGTATATATATACATGTGTATGTGTATATATATATATGTAAGTGTGTGTGTATCTATATATATGTGCATATATGTACGTATTTTTAGGAACTATTTATACTAAAAGTGTATGTGTGTCCGTATGCGTGTATATCTATGTTACGAATATGCTCATGTATGATTTATGTACGTATATATATATATATATATATATATATCTATATATATATATATATATATGTATATGTATGTCTGTATATATGTGCATGTATATATGTGTGTGTGCGTGTTTATATATATGTATATGTGTATATATATATATATGTGTGTCTGTGTGTGTATAGATATGCGTATGTAGGTGCATGTAGCTGTATATGTGTGTGTCTGTGTAGACGTAT
>OY744519.1:137176789-137186789 GCA_963556195.1 Sepiola atlantica
CTAGCGTTTGTAGGCATTAATAATTTAATATTTATTTGTATATATATATATATAAATATTTATAAATATATATATATATATATATATATATATATATATATATATATATAGAGAGAGAGAGAGAGAGAGAGAGAGAGGAAAGGTTGACAGAAAGCTTCTATCAGCAATTTAATTTTGAATGGGATGGTCTGTTTTGTTATTGTGTAATGGTTCAATATATATAGTATAATCAGTGATCGAGTTCAAGACCCGGCCTGTAAGCATCTTGCTAACTTTCGGTCTAATACCATCAAATTCGGCATTGACCTCTAATTCCTTCATAGTTACTGATTAATTAGCGTCACTAATCTTGTTATGGTAATTTACCTGACATGTCGGCATCTTAGGATAAGAAGAAAACATTATCAGTAAAACATCGTCTCTGTTCCACAACTGCAAGTACCTTTCCCATTTTCCTCTGTGTGACTAACATCAAACAGAATTTCCAGGAACAGTTTCTTTCCAAGAACTTCTTATCTGTGGAACACGTTACCACGGGATTGATTCCCTGTTGACTACAAAATGGTCGTCTAAAAATATGTCAACAATCAAATTGTGTTTCATTTCGAATTGTGTCATAATATGCTTCATTATTTACCTGACAATCTATCCATCACATTAAGTGATAAATGGTGCCTCATTAGTAATGCAAAAATAATGTTTATAAACGAAGAGGGTAAGCTTAACAATGTCCGTCATAGGCCCCACTTAATTTAGAACGGCGCTGGTGCTATGTGTATATGTAACTCTAAAATATAATTCTTTGTAATGTGTTAATATTTAATCACCAAATATCAGAGAATTATACAGTTTTAATGACAATGTCAGTATTTATTCAATAAGTTTTATATTTTACTATATGTCCCGGCGTTGCTGCTTCCTCTTTTGGAGTAAATCATGGACATGTTTCTAAATGACTATGTTTTCCTTTTGGCATTGTTCTCCCGAGATGAAGAATTTCAATTTTTTCTGTTTCAGGATTCTGATGATAATAATCTGTTTTTTTTCTGGTAAAATACTGGGATTTTCTGTTTACAAATTCCTTAAAGCAATTGTAAAACCGATGTTTTGCTTTTGGGTATATATTATGAGATGATATAATAAAAAATAAAACATTTTAGCTGTAAAACATTTCGTTGGGCTATTGATGTATGTTATTTCTATACCTCTACTTTTGACAGTCTTTCTTTCCCCTATTGTGTTCCTTTATATGTTAGATTTCATTGCTTTGTATACTATTGGAACTAGACTGTACTCATCATATTCCAAGCCTTCCTCATACTATTGAATTGCTGTATTACTGAGAGTGAACAATATTCTAGTCTTGATGATATGTTTTGACTTCGATATTGGTGTCTATACCATGATCTGACGGAGAGTCTTGATATCAATAAAAACTCCATATTATCTTAGAAACGGCCGTACATGAAACTGTTGCTTATGTTGAATTCTTGGAACGTATGTGAATGAATATCTCGTAAATTTGTTTACCTATGATTTATTATATATATATATATATATATATATATATATATATATATATATATATATATATATATATATATATTTGAAAGGTCACACATTAGAAGCGTTGGCGAAATGGCAAAGATAAAGAGAATATTTGTTCATAAAATATTTAGAAAACCTTCACAACACAAGTTATTGTTTTTAAAAATAAATAATTTATTTATCTTGAAAACATTTTTGTTTTAACTTGAGCGCTTTCGGTAATAATATTACCATTTTCAGAAAAATAAGCATATTTTTTCCTCTTTTTTTTCTTCATTTTTCCCCTCCCGACTGAGACAAGCAGTAAGGATGAATTCGTCTCGATGTTATGGACGAAAATGTATGTGTATCACGTGGTACGTGGAAAGTTATTTGAAAAGTCACACATTAGAAGCGTTGGCGAAATGGCAAAGATAAAGAGAATATTTTTTATACAGATTATTAGTACAACAAAATAGTTCGATAAATTTCAAAGTAAATATTATTTATTTCATAAATAACTGAACAAAATTGTTTAAGACCTTATCGTCTGACCGTCAAAAAGGAAACGTTGGATTGATCGGATGATAAATGAGCGAAAAATTATTTTCAGTTGTAGAAAAAATTTGAGAGACAGAAAAGGGGGAACATCTCTTAACATTAATAGGAATTTGGATCGGTGTAGATCTCCAACTGATCTTGAAGAACCTTCTGTCAACATAGGCTAGGTCAAGAATTATCAATAACTAACACCTCAAGAATATTGAGACGATAGTCCGACCTAGCACTGTGTAACACAGAAAATCACAGATCGGAAAACTGGTTTGAACAAATATCTATTCCAACCAAGTTATTACCCATGGGAGATTCATGTGTATGAAAATTCCCGGATGTTCTCGAAACTTTGTGAGAACAAATATCACGTGGTACGTGGTTGGCTATTCTCATTTGTAACCTTTGGGATGGCTTGCCTACGTAGTCAGCTAAACACTGACATAGAAATTTATAAACACCAGGATAATTTAAAATGGCAGGCAAAACATCCTTACAGAAAGAAGTGAAAAAGGTTCGAGTTGTGTAGAATACTCTCGGCATAGGTGAAGGTAAAGAGCGTCGAGTAGAAAATGAGACTTCATGTTTTATATATATATATATATATATATATATATATATATATATATATATATATATATATATATATATATATATAGATTTAGATTTTTAACTTAGAAGATAGTATATAAAGTAAAGACCGGGATTAATCCAATAAGAATAAGCTAGATGATACTCGATTACAGGGTTCAGAGCATTTATATGTGTTTTTCTGAAGGTTTACGAAAACATTTCGTTCAAGAAATCATTCATCACAACAAAATACTTTTTCCTGTCATAGTTTATTTATTTTTCAGATTTTTCAAAGTTAAAGAATTTTTTCCCTACACGTGTTTCTCTACTCAAGCAGGTTCTTGCTTGGCAGTTCATCAGGGGAATTATATACATGGAATAATAACCCCAACAACTGACAATACCCAATATGGTGTTGCCCTAATTGAGACCATTTAAGAAGAAAAAAGAAAAAACCTCTTAAGAAAGTAGTTCAATAAATGTTCACAGTATGATTGCTACTATGCATACTCACAAGAAATTAGTCCCAATGCAGTCCAAAAGAATCGGGAACAATGTGCGAGAATACACATGCTCATTGGGTGGCACAACGATGAAAGTATCACCTCAAACAAAAACAAAACGGTCAACACACAATCATGTGTAGGGAAAAAATCCTTTAACTTTGAAAAATCTGAAAAAAATAAACTATGAAAGGAAAAGGTCTTTTGTTGTGATGAATGATTTCTTGACCGAAATGTTTTGGTAAACCTTCAAACACACACACACACAGACGCATATATATATATATATATATATATATATATATATATATATATATATATATATATATGTAGTTTTTGTTATTTATTTATTTATTATTGGCGATAGAAACAGCTGTTTTCTTTGTATTTTTCTATTTCCTAAGCGGTGAGTTATATTGTATTACGTCGCCACTTTTAATAGGACGTGCAATTATTTATTCATTTATTTTATTTTTTATATATATAGTTATTAATTTTTTACGCAGATATAAGAAGAATTCATAGACACGTGTTTCTTGCTATCACCCGTCTTAAGCATGGCTAACCTGGGCAAAGATCGAACATACGATATGTATGTCTGCAGTCTGGCCTTTTACAACCAGACAACAATCACCTTGCCAAAATATGTACGAGATAAAATTAATATATATATATATATATATATATATATATATATATAAGATACTGCGTACAAAAGACAATTGAAACGCGAAAAGATCCTGCTAAAGAATCCTTGCTCTTCATGTTTCGATTCGATGCTATTTGTCAAAGGGTAGCGTTTCGAGAATATGTTATAAAATTCTGTAAACATCAACTTTTTATTTAATCCATACATTTTTGAAAATCATTTGAAGAGTACTTAATTATTATACTTATACTTTCAAATATATTAAAGCAGAAATGGAATCTGAGCATTGAGATCTGTTTTACTTTCGTTTTGGGCCACCTTGTATATCTGCTATTTATCATATTGTTTACTAGATTTAGATTTTTGTTAAGATTGCCTGGCTCGTTAAACGCAGTGTTACATATTATCGTTTTTTAGAAGACCAGTGTATCATTTGTGGATGGTGGTACAGATTCAATTTCAATTAACGCTTTAACATTGCGCCTGCGGTTGTGAGACGGGAAATGACTAGCTGAGTAGAGATTAGAAAGGCTATCAGTGATGAACTCCATCTTCTTCACGGGCGTGAACTACCGATCCCACGACTGAAGTCATGAAGAAGCGTCCTCAGCCATGTTCAGCCATTTACGAAATCCCAGAAACAAACCAGACTACTGTTGTGCATCAGAATGCCAAATAAGTAACCATTTTTGTTGGCATGTTGGCATCTGAATCCCTCCCACGTAGCTCAGACGCATGGTGAGTCCAATGAAGGACACTCAGCTGCCTGAGAACAGAAATGGGGGGGGGATCAAAAGTTGCTCTGACCAGATACGGCTACAAAACTGACCCAACCATCTGCGAATGTAGAGAAGATAATTATATGATGTAGCATTAACGTATTTTCCCTCTACAATTGCGCCAATATTTTAAAAACATCTCAGTGTTTAATAAAAATACAAACGACTGTGTAAAGATAAGAGAAACTCTGATGCTTCTGTATTATTGGGACAGATGACATTTTTATCTCTAATTTAAAAGAGTCTGTTGAAAGGGGAGATAATTCAAACTGTTTTTTTTTGTTGTAACCATAGCCCATAAAGAAAACTCAGAGAATTAGTATGAAAATACATTTTAAAAATGTATACTTATGCAGTTTACGGGCAGGACTGAAATAATAACCTTATAATTTAGAAAGCCATTTTTAACATGGGAGGTCGGGGTTGATTAACTATTCTGTTTATTAAATTGTTAAGTGAAAGTACAGAATAGTTAATCAACCACCACCTCTCATATTAAAAATGTATTTCTAAATTATAACGTTATTATTTCATCCCGGTCTGTAAACTGAATAAATACCTTTATGTACATTTATTTTCTTACTAATTCTCTGGATTTTAATTATGACAAAAAAAGTTTTAATTATCTCCCCTTTCAACTGAATCTTCTAAAATTAAAAAGAAAATTTCATCTGCATCAATAATATAGAAACACCGAAACTTTTATATAACCAAATGCTTCGAAGACATGAAAATAAGAACACGATAAGCGTTGCAAAAACGTCATCGAAAGATACGTTGTTTGGCATTTCCCCGACTGTTCACAAATGTCAAACAAACTCATACTTCCTTTTCCCGAGTCATAGACGTTCTAGGCCGTCCAGATTTCAATGCATTAAATACCGAACCAATCAATTCTCAGACGTGTTTGTCGGAGGAATGTCAAATGCTTTTTCGCATCTGCTCTCGGCGGTTTTAGATCTCCACTACTGTTCTAGAACTCCGCCTTTCTTTTTGTCCTAGACTCGAATTAATTGTCATTATTCGCAATAACCAACTACATAAATACCAAGCAAGATAAAATCGTTCATGCGTTTTGTGTTATCAAACGACTGAACGAAAATACAATGAACCTATCGAAAAACGAGAGAGAAAAGGTTGTCACCAAGTTACGAAAACGTCATGTGCTTTGCCCACCAGGGAACCTACAGTACAGGAACAGAAGAGTATGGAAGTCAGATAATGTCGACATGCATCAGTAAAAACGGTAAGCAGAGTAAAATCTTTTTTGTGTGTTTCGAGTCTTCATTTGTGCTCACAAATGAAGACTCGAAACACACGTTGGACAGAAATACTTCTCTAAATGCTATACGAATTTACCGTCTTGAAAAACAATTAAGTTCTGCTTAACAGTTTTATGTATCCTAAACAAAAAATGGAGTCGGAACACATAACCATAAGAAGATAGTCACACATAACGATTTGATGAACTTTACAAACTGTTGTAGGTGACGACTGTAGAAAACATAGCGTGACATAACCTTACAGCTAACCCTAATTCTGTTTTAACTAGGTTTCTATAATCTGCGTCTTCTGGAAGTGCCAAGCACCACACTTACAATTAACATATATTGATTATAATAGTATAAATGGTAAAGGTAGAAAAATGGAAAATAACAGCATGGATGCATATTAATATGGAAATAAATAAAAAATTGAGAGAAGTATCACCAGTTAACTAAATACATCAAACGTATTTTTTCAATGAAAAATTGAGAAAATCTAAATCTTATAACTGTTATGGAGTAAGCTGATCTACCTATTTCATGAATAAATGGACTTACCCAGACACAAGAAATACAGTAACATCTAAGCGTCAAGGGCAGCGAAGTGTGGCAGTTATGACTTTAAGCAGATGACGCGTACACATGTAATATACTACTGTTAATACACTGTGTATGTCTTCATTATTACCGACCTGCAAGGCCACAACACTGGCGACGAATGATTTCGAGACATACATTGCCACAACATTGATGGAAAGGATTTTAGAATTACATCTGACAACATTCACGTTGAGGATATATTCGAATATTACCTAAACCGGAGTCACACACACTGGAAGCAAGGATTTGAAATCTACATTCCACAAAACTGGAGACAAGGAATTTGAATTTATTTAGGCCTACATTTTTTCGAACGATTTGACTCGATTCAAAACACGAAAATAAACCAGGCGTAAGTTGCATGCAAACTTTACCCACAGAAATGAAGGATTTTGTCTAAAATTTAAATTTTTTAATTTTGAAAAAAAAAAGGACTTTAGAGTTATTTGTTTAACACGAAACCGAGAAGTTAAAGTATTGAATTTTTACAAGCAACGTCACGAAAAAGAAATAAAACATTTTCTAAGGCCAAATCAATTTCAAAATAAAAGTTTTGAAATGCCCATTTTCCTTTTCATTAATTTGTTTCAAACTTGCCTCGTATGGAAAAACTACGAACTGTGTTAATTAAAAAAGAAGAAAAAAGTAATATATATATATATATATATATATATATATATATATATATATATATATATATATATATATATATATATATATATAAATTCTTTGTAGAATGGTAGGAAAAATCCCAGCAGAGTGCTCGATTAATTAAGAATCAAGGTTAAAAATTAAGAGCATAATATTTATTTATTCTGGTACAGAAAAATTAGTACAACATTCGTACCGTCGGTTTCAAGCACGGAAGGTCTTACCCATCCGGCTCTCTTCAGCTGAAGAGAGCCGGATGGGTAAGACCTTCCGTGCTTGAAACCGACGGTACGAATGTTGTACATATATATATATATATATATATATATTTATACACAGGAAGTCAGTTACTGCGAGTGACCATAGAACTTGGAGGATTTTCAAAAGGTAATTTTAGAGCTCTTTAAGCATCAGCAAAATGAACAAACAACGATTACAGGCTGAGCAAGCGTCTTACCGAAATAAAATTAAACAAAAATATTAGAGTTTCAGAAGGAGCAGCTCGCACAAAATAAAAGACTCGAGATGTTCGGTCGTACCGAAAAACAACAGCAGAAATTATTTGAATTGTCTAATAGGCGGCAAAATGCTACAGATGAAAGTGCGTTCTCTCAGACAATAATGTTGAATACCATTGAGATTTTCAACTACGACCTCGACAATGAGGTTACCCTTTCCTCGTATGTCAGGCGTTATGAAGACCGATATAATTCAGACTGTGAAAACTGGACTGATTGAAAAAGGTTCGGTTACTGTTTAGGAAATGGGGCACAGTAGAACATACACAATTTGTAAATTACATTTTACCTCACAATATCAGTCAGCTAAAATTTAGTGAAGCGATATAATTTTTGACGTAATCATTTAGTCCAAAAACATCTCTTTTCAATAAGAGGTGAAAGTGTCTGAACTTTACAAGAAATAATAATGAGGACTTTACAAATTTTGCGAGCATCATAAATAAGCACTGTTATTACTTCAGGTTATCGGAATTAAGTGCTAATAACTTTAAATGTCTCATTTTTGTACAAGGATTAGTGTCCAACATAGACTCTGAAATTAGAATGAGAGTACTCAGCAAACTGGAATATGAGCCTGATCTAACACTTCAGCAAATAGCCAAATACTGCCAAAGGTTTATTAGCATGCATCAGGATTCGAAGGATATCGAACATTCTTGAGTGTCCCACATCAGAAAAATCTGCAACAAGAAAAAATGACTTCACCAGTTAAATTTGATCGTAGAAAAAGATGTAGTCTTCCCCCTAAACCGTGCTTCAGTTGCGGACAGATGCATTGGTACAGAGATTGTCCCTATAAAAGAAAGAAATGCTTTAAATGCGATAGCATAGAGCATAAAATTACGCATAACAGAACATAAAATAAAACAAAGAGTTTTATCAGAATTACCAAGTGCAGCGAAATTGAAAATATTAGGAAATTTGCTCAAGTTAAAATATAAAATAGAAATATAAAAATGCAATTAGACTCTGGGTTTGATTTATCAATTATTAATCTTCACACATCGAGGAAAATCGGCAAACAAAATTTATTGATGACTAACAAAATTTCGAAAAACTTAACCGGAGAGCACATTAAATGCGAAGGCGAACTGATAACGGTAGTCACACGTTAAGGGAAATCCTGAAACTAAAAGTATTTCTAATGAATAATTCGGCTAATTTATTAGCACAGACTGGATGGATATGTTTCAGCTGTGGGATTTACCGATGAATTATTTTTGCCACAATGTAAACATTAAAGATTCCGCGGATAAATTTTAAAGGGCATTGAAAGAGAACATTACACATGTTTTTTGTTGTTCTGGTTGGCTTGGTAGATCCAATAAAATAATTGCTAAATTTGAGTTAAAACTAGGTATACAACTAATTTTAAAAATGAAGCGCCAGAAGTGAAAATCAATTTAGAATTAGATAGGCCCGAGAAAATGGGAGTGCTATCAAAAGTTGAATATTGTGAATGGTATTCGCTGACAGTCTACGTAAAGTAAAAGAATAAATAAATTCAGGTATGTGCCAACTTTTAAACAGGATTTAAAAAGAAAAGAATTGAGAATATGCTCTATATGGTAAAAAGACCAAAATTTACCCATCAGAGACATTTAACCAAAACTAGGAAAAGATATTCCGATACTGTAGACGACAACAATACAGAAGAATTAATGGACGTCGTGTTTGACACGTTCGAGTTACCAGTCCCACAAGAAATGTCTCAAAGGCGAACGTCAATAAAAAAAAGGAAAAATACCGACTTCATGGAAGTTAACCCCATGAGAAAAATATATTGACTGAATACGGAGCATAGGCTTACAAAGGGTTTTTTATGAAGTAACTGCTCTACATATTTCAGGAATAAATGAACTTAATTAGATACAATAAATACAATAACATGTCTTCTTTATTACCGGCCTTCAAAGCCACAACAATAACAAATATTTTAATATCTATAATTTTACCAGAATATAAAGAATATAAAGTTATTTCTAGTCAAGAAAAGTTAATGCAACTTGTGTTTGATACAGAAAGTTCCGTGAATAAGTAAACACGAGTTGTGCATGTTATTATGTCTGATGTGTAATATGCGTGTGTGTATAATAAGAAGTGTGGAACTATGTATGTATGGGCCTACCCATGTTCTGTTAGTGTGTATGAGTGGGTAGCAATTTGCTTCTGTTCGTCTGACTATTATTAGTGTGGAAATATCTGCGCACGAGGCCAGGAAAGCTGTGCGTGCGTCTGAGTGTTCCTTTCGCCTCCCCCGGCAAAAGGCGCGAGAAGAGGTTTTCTTCCGATGTCCGCGGACTGGATCTTAATCTGGTTGTCCAGTTTCCTGTTTTTATTAGGTTTATTTTAATTTGGCAAAGGCTTGTTAAGTCTATGT
>OY744519.1:137191789-137246789 GCA_963556195.1 Sepiola atlantica
AAGGAATATTTGAATTGTCTATGGGATAAATGTTCTGAATTATCGAATATGTCAACGGTGGTTTGCAAAATTTTCTTCTGGATACTTTAACCTGTCAGACCGGCGACGTTCGGGAAGGCCAACATCAATTGATACAAACGCCATTAAAGACGCTGTGGAGGCCAATCCAAAGTTAACCAGCAGAGAATTAGCTAAACAATTCAATACAACTCATACCACAATTATTTCATGCCTTCACGAGTTAGGAAAAGTTTAAAAACTTGGACTCTGAGTTCCCCACGATTTGACCGATGCTCAACGAAATCAAAGATTGACTGTTTGCACATTTTCACTTTCAAGGAATCATCGAGAACCATTTTTGCAAAGAATTGTGACTGGAGATGAAAAATGGGTTCTTTACAAGAATACCCAACACAAAAGACAATGGTTAAGCCGAAACCAAAGTCAATAGCCTGTTCTAAAACAAGGATTACATCCAACGAAGTTTATGCTCTCTTTATGGTAGGGCATGAGAGGACTGATTCATTATGAGTTACTAGAGCCTAATCAAACAATCAGAGCAGTAAAATATTGTTCGCAGCTGGATGATCTAAGAATTGCTCTATCAAAAAAATCGACCAGCATTACTCAATAGGAAAGATGTAGTGCTTCAGCATGATAATGCGAAACCTCACACAGCAAAACTCACTCAGGAGAAGGTCATGAGTTTCAATTAGGAAGTTTTACCTCATCCGCCTTATTCCACTGACATTGCTCCATCCGACTACCATCTGTTCGGGTCGTTGCAGCATCACTTAAACAATAACATTCATGAAAATTACGACCAACTCAAAATTAACTTAAATTTGTTTTCTCTAAAAAAATCAGATAATTTTTTTTGAAGAAGGCATCAAGAAACTAGTTGCTCGTTGTACAGAAGTCATAGAAAATGAGGAAAATTATTGTAAAGATTAAAAATGCTCTAACGTGAATGTTTCAGATGAAATAAATGTGTTGGACAAAAACGACATTACTTCCTTTCCAACTTGATAATAAGCAAAAAAAAAACAACGAACGTTGCAATCACCAATAAAAATAATTACATAAAAATACATGAAATATTTAGGTGATAAAAATCGTGCATATTTCAAGACAGGGTCTTGGTCTAATGGTAAGACGTCAAATATTTATCAATATAGATGGTTCGATCCTTGTCTAAGTAAGCCATGCTGATGACGGCTGTGAGCCATAAACACGTGTTCATGGATTATTTTATATACGTAAAAATTAATATATATATATATATATAAATATAATGTGATATAATCATAAATATATTAAAGAAATCTGTATTTGATACAAAAACGTTTTATTAACACACAATTGTTTCTGCCTATTGCAAAATTGTAAATATTTATTGCATACAACATTTAGCAAACATCTACGAAGAGGCTTCATCAGTATATAAGCTTCCACAGTCAGACTGAAAAATCAAGATACGTCAAATATTCATTTAATTAATTACTATATATTTTTTTCTTTTTTTTTGTCACTCCAATAAAAATCCAATCAAAATGAAACATTTTTAGACTTTTTCATTTAAGAGTTCATGATACATTGTGGCTATGTGTGTGTGTGTGGAGGGGGTGATGGTGATCCGTCTCGTAAAGTAGTCTTGATAAGTTTATGTATTTCTATTCTATGCGTTGGTCGTGAAGATATGCAAACGGATATTGTGTCTCTGTTCTAAAAATCAATTCTGATAACGAATTCAGACATAATTGTCCGGTAATTGTAGAAATGAATACAGTTCTTGACCTGTAATTCAACACTTTGATCGCATTTCTATACAATCGATTACTTTTAATATATATACATATATATATATATATATAGTTTATTTTTGTTAGTTGTTGAATTGCTTATCCTTTATTCCATTTTTATTTTTACATTTTGTCCGAAACATTGTTTCTTTTTTCCTCATATATATATATATATATATATATATATATATATATATATATATATATATGTATATATATATATGTATATATATGTATATATATATATATATATGTATATATATATATTTATATATATATATATATATTTATATATATATATATATATATGTATATATATATATGTATATATATGTATATATATATATATGTATATATATATATTTATATATATATATATATATTTATATATATATATATATATATATATATATATATATATATATATATATATATGTATATATGAGAGAGAGATAGATGAGAGATATATGTGTACTCAATACATCCCGTAATTGACGAAACATAATTTAATTGGCAATAAATCGTATCTCGCTTTTTTGGGTAGGGTGCTATTGGTAAAGTTACAAAAAAGTGCTAACGTTACCCACCCTGTTGCCTAGAATTCGTATCCGATAATTCAGAATGATAATTTCATTAGTACAGAAGTTTAGTTTGCACATAGATATTAATGACGGTCATGCGCGTGCCGCTCTCCGGTATGCTTAAATTTTATTACATAAAAAACTCAATTAATTCTTTTACTCGATTAAATGTTTTTTTTTACGTCACTTATTTTAAAGTTGTTTTTTAGGGGGGTATCACTTAAATGATACAATTTACAAAAAAAAATTATGCGCTCTCCGTGTTGCCCAATCTCATTTCAATTCCTCGTTTTTTGTCTGAAGAAGTTGACTCTCTCTGAAAAGTACAACCGAAACATGTATACACTTATGCAACCAGTAATATATATATATATATATATATATATATATATATATATATATTTGTGTTATAATGAAATAATTCCAGGAGGAAATCCGGGTATGAGAGCTCAATGTAATAAACAGAGCAACAATAAAATAAAATATAGTAACACGAAATTACATAATCATCAATGCAATAATTTATTTGAACCTTGTGGTATTTTCAAGCATCCGATCCAGACGATTACATTTTTGAAACTCTATTTCAAAAATGTAATCGTCTGGATCGGATGCTTGAAAATACCACAAGGTTCAAATAAATTATTGCATCGATGATCATGCAATTTCGTGTTACTATATATATATATATATATATATATATATATATATATGTAGGCATGTCGTATATGTTTTTATTTCTGTGTATGGAATTCATTTTTAAATTAATTAACCGATTATTATACATTCTTGAAAATAGCTGTAAGGCGTAAGCGTTGCTAATGCGGGTTATATTTTGTTTAATTTAATCTTTTTGCAAAGTGTAGGAAGCGTTTCGTGAAAATTTTGATACCTCCAATTTTTGTTGATATTTTTACAATAATTATTAGATATCAATATTGAACTATGTTTACAATTTCAATTTCTTTGGAGTATTTAGAATGTTTTAGGAGGTATACTATAAGCACAACGTTCTATTGTAAAATCTATTTATTTCCTATTTACATTAAATTTGATCCATATGAATGAGACACCAACAAAGCAAGATTGCCTTTATTTCAATTTCTTTAACTTAAGCTTTACATTTTAGACATCTTGTAGCATCCAAATAACGTAATTGATTTTGATAAAAAATGTAATAAGGATTCTAGATATAAGATTAAATAGCATTATATATTGATTTTAATGTTCGTAAGATGGCATAAAAGTGGTGCAAAACTGTTCTGTTCGCGTAATAGGTGATTTTACTCAGGACTGGTATAAGCAATAAATGTAGCATTAGTTTTGGATTTAAATGTTTTTTCTTAGTTTAGAATAAAATGGTACGGTTTTGGTAAATGGTAAAGTTTACATAAAAATAATAATATTCCTACGTTACTCATCCTGTTTCCTAAAATACACATTCCATAATTTATAACGATGAGTTCAATGGTTTAGGATGTTAACTAGCCCATACATATAGTTGAAGCTAACGTTAAAAGAAAAAGGAGATAGAGAGAGAAAAAAATTAACAAAGAATTGATTAATTAATTAATAATTTATTTGTTTAAAATAAGTAATTAAAAAAAGATACAGAGAAAAAAATGAACAAAAAATGATTAACTAATTAATAATTTATTTGTAATTAAAAAAAGAAAGAGAGAGAGAAAAAAATGAACAAAAAATGATTAACTAATTAATAATTTATTTGTTTTAAATAAGTAATTAAAAAACATTACGTTTTAAAAATCCTTTTTAAAAACAAAAATTATAATATTGAAAAAAAAATCAACCAGCATGCCTCCGCTTTTTAGCTTCTTATCTTTATTGATTTCAATATTTCATAAGACGTCCGATCGATTGTATTGCCAAACTGATTTTTTAAATAAATATTTCTTTATTGGATTTTCTTTCCAGTTATTCATTTTAAAACATTTTCTCCAAACAAGTTAAGTATGAATAAATTAAGCTTTTTAATGTCATACTAGTTTATACGCGCTCCTTGGGCGATATTGGAACAGTACCTGAGTATGTCAATTTCTATCTTTACCCAGCCGTTACCGTCTTATACCTAGTACGAAAAAATATTTGTGAAATTTCATGGAAAAATATATACACTTCTTAGTATTTATTTGAAAGAGTAAATAACTACGATGAATGTATTTACCTATTATTATTTTTATTGGCAAAAAAATTATAAATTATGTTTTTGAGAAAAAATAATTCGCTTTGAACTAATCCCGAATACACTTTATGTCTACTTATTGTGAATTATTCCAAAAAAGTCACTTATTTGTTTGTTTTTATTATGGTATATTACTTTTAAAAAATCTATATAACACGTATGCAGTTAAAAATCTTCTAGACTTACGTAAAATTCGAACTCAAGCATTGACATCGTAATAACTACTGCCTTAGTAATATGTACTTTGCCTATTCTTTTTTGTCAACCAATCACATGTTTCTATTTGCCCCAAAACACTTAACTTTTTAATAGAATATAGATAGATTCATCAAACCGAAGTGCATTATGGAAAGGTTTATCAGAAAATGTATGCGTCTCATAGTTTTAGGAGCCCAAACGAACCATATATTTGATTTTTACTTTTAAATGTACGTTAACTTTTTATATACAGATTTGTTAAAAAACGGCATAGTAAAAAAATAAACGAAACAACATAAAAGCGAAAAAAAATCTAACGTGCAAATTATACCGTAATAATTAAATTTAACTTTCAAATTCTATTTTTGAAAAAAAAGATAATTTATTAAAAAAGATATAATTAAAAAGATATAAAACCGGAAATGAAAGGAAAATGACTCCATATAGTGAGGCGCATTAAATTATTCCTGTAATAATTAGAATATTTTTTATATAGACGCGTTGAAGCATTTTTCTATATATAATATATGCCCGTCTTTCAGTCACGCTTATGCTTGGAACATCATTCTGATCGTTAAACGCGCATATTGAATGAACATATTTTCAGAATATCCGTTTTTTACGTAATTAATTTATTGTTTTATATTTTAATAATTCTCTCTATATGTAGAACACAATATCACAGGATTGCTTCCCTGCTAACTATAACAGCTTCAAATTCAATGTCAACAAATGCTTGTCGATTCGTCATCTTAAGTAAGCAAACTATTTCTATAAGAGGCTATGTCCGTCTGTCTATCACGCTTATGTTTGAAACATTATTTTCATAGCTAAACGCACACAGTGGACGCATCTTAAGAAAAAAAACTTTCTTTCAAAATGTCTCGTTGGTTTAATAGAAAATGCTTTTTGTGTTTTCATTTAGGTTTACACCATAGAAATAACCTACAAAACAATCAAAACCCATTAAAAAACCCTGTAAAACAATAAACATTATCCAATTTAATTACGATGTTGAAATTGGGAATAACTGTCAATTATGGCACGAAAATCAATAAATTGATCACTGCATCAGTGAATCGATAAATGACTGCCTCGCGAGAGGGGAAAAACCCGAGCGTAAAACAATATGGCGTCATTATTTATCGGCAAGTTTTCGCGGGAATATGATGCGCCCTGTTATGTTTCGTGATAAATTAAAATTGCTTCCGCCATTATTTTCGATATGGAAAACCCATCGATAAATTTATGTTATCGGCTCGTATTTCGTTTTCTATAAACGATTATATTACGATGGCTCGATTTACACGCAAAATAGCTTAGGTTCTTTATAATTACAAATGTTATTTAACCGCTTAAAGGTAGACATATCTTGGGTTGAGCAGAGGACACTGAACCGCCTGAGCACAGGAATGGGGCGATCAAAACCTGCTATTGCTAGATGGGGCTACAAAACCGACGCAACCATCTGCGAATGTTGAGAAGTTGATCATATAATACAGAACTACCTTGTCTTCGCTCTACTATTGAATCAGTGCAACTTGAAAGATCTTGCAGAATTCAATGCAAAGGACTGAGTAACTTTCTTTTTCTTACTCCGTGTGCGTATTTTCACGAATAGAGCTGATTCGCAAGAACTTCTCGTCCGTGGAACACGTTGCCGCGGGACTGGTTCAATACAGATTACAACAATGTCATTTTCAAATCCAATGGCAACAGACTCCTGTCATAAACCGTCTCACGCGTAATCAAACTTAGTTTATCCCATTAATTATACTCAATCCTCTCATGATGTTCTTCATCTTTCAACTAATGATCATATCATCTCATTGACCTTTATCCTCGAGTGACCTTTGGCGTTGATAAATGGTGACTATTAGTACAAAGAAGAAGTGGAAGACTGTCATATAACCACAAATAAGATCAGATCATTTAAAAAAATGGCAGTAAACGACGTCAAATTAAAAAAAATATCCCTCTATTTAAAATGTTAAAGTAAAGTACATGCATATGTTTATACATTTCTATGTACAGGATTTATACCTAAACTAATGACTCAGTCATTATGAATGTTGTTAAAAAATAATATCGTTTTTTTTTAAGTTGGTAAGAAAATAAACTAAGTTTTTCTTAGGTTGGGATTAAAATAATGAAAGATTTTCTAAAGTTGGTAAGAAATTAATGTCATGTTCGTAATGTTACACAATGGATTTATGTATGTGAAGAACGATTACATCAGCTAGTATCGATTTGGTATCTAGGTGGACCAGTGCAAAACCTTGACACGAAGATCTGAGGAACAAGTTCGCTCTCGGACTAAATATATAAACATACCTGAACTCTAACCCCTTCCTGATCACTGATCTAACAGGTGCGTGGTGACAGGCTCAGAGTTCCCTATTGTAGGCAATTACGTCACAATTGTGGGAACGAGAAAAGGAAGAAGATTTAGACAGTCCGTCTTTTGGGAGCGTGGTGAACGGATGCAAAATCGAAATGTAATTCAGAAAAATAAATATGGGAATTTAATTCCTAAAAGAGTTGATAGCGACTGGTATGCCCCTTCCTTCCTATCCCCGTAACGAAGTAGATCTAAATTAGGAAGAACAATTTAGCCCCTCTCTCCAATTTAATGAATATGTGTGTTTAATAATTATGACAAGAAAATTCTCCCAAATAAGGACCCATTTTGGACACTCCAGCGTCTTGCACCTTTTTCCTTTCTGTGTATGGAGGGTATTTGATTGCAGACACGGACGATGATAATGTGTGACTTTTATTCGTATGATGACAAATATCTCTCAAATAAAGACCAGTTAAATTCTTTGCCGGATACGCCTGTTTCCTCTCTGCATGAAAAGTTTTAATTACAGACCTAGACGATCACGATCACGACGAGGTGTGGCCCACTGCGACGATGACGACGGAAAAAGGCAACGCACTGGACGATGATGATGATGGTGACGAAATGCAACACACTGCGATGATAATGGCGACGTGCATCAGTATACAAAAAGAGAATAGTATACGAAAAGAGAATGAAGTAAGTGACGATCGATTTAAAAAGAAAGATAGTAAGAAACGACAACGTTAGAGTAAGAAAATAATGTTGTGATTTACTTTAGATTTTTTACAAAATAAAGTCAGGTTTTCTCAGGTTGGTTTGGAAATAATGATGTGTTTTCTTCGGTTTGTAAGAAAATAATGTCGTATTTTCTTATGTTGTTAAGAAAATAATGTCATGTTTTATTAGGTTGGTAGGAAAATACGGCCTTTTTCTAGGTTGGTAAGTAATAAAATCGAGTTTTCTTAAGTTGAAAAGAAAATCATGTTGAGATTAGTATAAAAATAAAATTGGGATTTTTAAAAGTCAGATTTTCCTTAGGTTGGCAAGAAAATAATGTCACGTTTGCTTATGTTGTTAAGTCATGTTATGTTAGTTTTTCTAAGGTTGGTAAAAAAATAATGCCGGATATCTTAGGTTAGTAAGTAAATAATGTCGTGTTTTCTTACGTTAGTAAAAACAAATAATGTCGGTGTTTCGGAGTAAGAGATAATGTCGGATTAGAAAGAAAATAATGTCAACTTTTTTAGGGTTGGTAAGAAAATAATGTGTTTTTTTAGATTCGTAAGAAAATAAAGTCAGGTGTTCTTAGGTTTGAAGGAAAATAATGACATATTTTCTCAGGTTGGTAAGAAAATAATGTCAGTTTTTCTTATGTTCTTAAGAAAATAATTTAAGGTTTTCTTTGGTTGGTTAGAAAATCATGAAGGATTTTCTTAGGTTTGTAAAAAAATAATCCTTTTTGTAAGGTTGGTAAGAAAATAATCCAAATTTTCCTGTGTTGGTAGGAAATAATGACAGGTTTCTTTAGGTTAGTCAGAAAATAATGTCGGGTTTTCTAAGTTTGATGAACAAATAATGTCGGGGTTTCAAAGGTTTGTAAAAAATGATGTCGGGCTTTTTAAGTTTAGAAAACAATGATGTCGGGGTTTGTTAAGTTTTAAAAAATGATGTGAGAATTTATTAGGTTTTAAAATAAATGATATCGAGTTTTCTTTGTTTTGTAAAAAATAATGTCGGGTTTTCTTAGATTTGTAAAAAATGATATCAGGTTTTCTTAGGTTTGTAAAAAATGATGTCGGGTTTTTTTAGGTTTGTAAAAAATGATGTCGGGTTTTCTTAGGTTTGTAAAAAATGATGTCGGGTTTTCTTAGGTTTGTAAAAAATGATGTCGGTTTTTTTTAGGTTTGTAAAAAACAATGTCGGGTTTTCTTAGGTTTGTAAAAAATGATGTCGGGTTTTTTTAGGTTTGTAAAAAATGATGTCGGGTTTTCTTAGGTTTGTAAAACAATGTCGGGTTTTCTTAGGTTTGTAAAAAAATGATTCTGTCTTTTTTAGGTTGGCCAGAAAATAATGTCGTTTCATTTACGTTTGTAAGAAAATAATATCAGGTTTTCTTAGGTTGGTAAGTCAATAAAATGATTACCGATTAAAAAACTTTCTTCTATTAATCGGTGAGAATTTAAAAAAATTCTTTTCGAAAAACCTGCAATTAATAATTAGTTCACTATTATTAACTTAGCTTAAACTCAATATATGTTAACAGATAGCATACGTTTTAGTAAAATATCGTTGTCTTAACTTGCATCTTGCATGTTAAATTTGGTACGATAAAAGTGAATTTACACCGAAACACGGTTTTAACGTGTAAAATCTTTGGGGGGGGAGGTACTCCTCATCGGAAATCATCAGGTTGAACATTTTTGAAGGTATTATATTATCTCAGTGTAGATCTAGTCCGATTGTTCAATGTACATCCAATTGCTATTTTCAAGTAGATAATGTTTACATCGTAATACATGTTCATTGAATACGATATCAAATAGAAATCTATATAAGATGAAGACGGGAACTAATGTAAATATTTTAAATTGAAATGCAACCCGGTGTTTTCCCATGTGGAGCATAATTAATTCTGGACATTTCTCGTCTTAGAATATTGTGAGAATCGCAACCGTTCTTACTAAAGCCGTTCCAGGAATTGTTAAACGGTTTGAGGTATTCGGTGTACAGCGTAATTATAAAACACAGACGGAAGAATTGATAACGGATGTATTGTAAAGAAGAAGTCGCTTCTTCGTGTTAATGACCTATTTATCTTCCCATTACCATTTTCTTTGCTGTAAATTCCGTATTTGAATTTTGAAAACCATCTACAGAACCATCATTATATTGTCAGGAATAACTAGTGTAAGTTCTACCCGAGGTGCAAGGATCCAGCTTCAATCGTAGCAGCAACGACAGAACTATCCGGCTTGTTAGCAAGGCTACACCATTGTAGGTGTTCGACTGAGCTCCAATCTCTGGTGTCTCATCTAAAATATTCACAGAAAACACCCGTCTAGCCACAACTATTGCAAATAAATTTCCTTTCTTACTTCGTGCACCAAAAAACAAACAAAACTTTCATGAACCGAATTTCTTTCTCAAAACTTCTCAGCTCTGGAACACGATACCGTGAGACTGCTTCCCAACTGACTACAACGTGATCCTTTTTAAGTACAATATCAACAAATACTTGTCGAGCCGTATACTTAAGTAATAAAATTCTGCCCATTCCACTTAATCATTTTTGAATCACTTCATGACATTGTTCGTCATGCAACTGGCAATCCCATTGACATTTATTCTCGAGTGGCATTTGGCCTTGATAAGTTGTGATGTATTAGTATAAAAAATTAAAAATAAAATTAGTGAGCATCAACTTAAGTTCCACGACTCGCTCTCGTGCTGGATCTGCTAGTTTGTGTAAAAAACTGCCAAGCAATCACTTAGTTCGAGGAGGAAGTAGACATACATGTCGTTTTTGATTAACTGAATAGTTGCGAGAAAAGCGTGGATTCTTGTTGGGCTTGTTGACAGTTGTTCCGAATTTAGTATCCTATGCACCTTTACACTTACATTTTCACGTGCTGGGTCCGGTAGTTTGGGGGTTACACGAGAATACTGTCGCAGTCCTTGTTAAACTAAGCGAAAAGGTCATTTTCTAGACGTGGCAACTACGGCAAAACAAAACGAAAACAAGTTGAAAACGGCGTAGATGGTAAAATGTGCCTTTCCAAACCACAACTGGCTACCATTGGGATAAAAAAGTAAATTCGTATACATCAGCATGGTACGACTTGGTTCTGTAGTTGGCAATGGTTTCCCCTTTCCCTATTAAAATTAGGTACTTGCAGGAGAAACCATGTGAAGATAGCCAACATCGATAACAAACTAGATTCGAACTTGGCCCACCCAAGTCGACAGTGTTGTTATCCACGTAACCACTGTCCCCTCTCATTTGGCTAATATATCCCAGCGGACATAAACAAATTACGCGTAATTGTGGTCCAAATTAAACGATTATTTCCCCTAATCGTAGTTTATCACAAGCTACAAAAACTGTCATGTGGCAGCCATTTTTTTCCTGAATATCAGTGAGACAGAAAATAATTTTGAGGTAGAATTTTCGGCAAAAGTGTATTAACGACGCAAAAAAGAGATGAAAAACAAATATACAACAAATAACTTTCACCAAATGCAAGAAAATGTATTTTTTTGTCTACCTACATAGGTTTCGGTTTTTAAACTTTTGTAAATTTACATCGTGGCCTAGAAAGCTTGTAAAATGGATGCAAGGTGGCTGCCGTAATTTATTTGATGTGTAGGTTCGATGGGGTATGTTTAACAACTGAAAACTCGAAAATTAAACAAAAACTACAACTAATAATTGTCACCAAACGCTGTAAAATTTAATTTCCGACCGTGCTGTATGTTTTCAACTAACTAAAACTGTTTTACGGTTCTTCTTTATTTCAAAATAATTTGAACTATATCATAGCTTTTGGTCTAACGCGTTCGTCAATTATGTTTTACGAAGTCCCAGAAAAAAATCAGTGAAAGCAAGACAGAAAACAGACGTTACCTACCCCAGACTCAGTCGTGGAAATGGTAGACAACCCCTACTACACCGTAAATTATCTGATAAATACTTGGTACTGGTACAGCTTTTGAACCAGACGAAACCGATTTTGTGTTCGGCATCTTCCGACTGTTTACGTAAACAATTAAAACTATAAGCCTACGTGTCGATTAATCGAATCAGCTCTTATAGCCCATTCCACAAATACAATAAAACAAAGAATGGGATTCTATTATGTCTCCCCCAACCAGTCTAAAGCTATTATTAATGAAAACAAGCTGCGCATGCGTCGTCCCCCTCTGTATGTGACTCGATATGGCGAGTGTAAAATAAGTGTAAAATGCAATAAATTTGGGCAATTTGGGGCATTTTTGACCCCCCTTTGACCCCCTGGGGGCGCGAACCAGAATTTTTCTGAGGTCAAAGATACTCATTTTATATCCAGAACAATTGCCTCTACATTTTGGCCAAGTTTCAGAAAAATTGAATGGATGGATCAAACGTTATGGGAGAAAAGGGTATTTTTTTGCCATTTTGAGGGCGCGAACCAGATTTTTTCCAAGGGAAGCGATACTTATTTTCTATTAAGAACAATTGCCTCCACATTTTGGCCAAGTTTCAGATAAATTGAATGGATGGATGAAAAGTTATGAGGCAAAAAATGTCATTTTTTGCCATTTCGGGGCCGGTTACAAAAATCGGAGAATGTCACTTTCTAACCTGACCAAAGTTACAACTTCATGCAAAATTTCAGAGAAATTTAATGGATGGTTGCGGAGAAAAATCCGGACGGACGGACATGCCTCAAAACATAAGTCCCCCGATTTTATAAATCGGGGGACCAATAAGATATATTTAGACACCGGATGATTCCCTGCTTTTAAATTTGTTTTCCTTTGGATCCCCTTTTTGCTCTTTAATTTCTCCTCTTTTTTTTCCAATACTACTTCTATACACATTTTATATATATATATATATATATATATATATATATATATATATATATATATATTTCGTGCAAATATATATGCATATGTATGTTTTTTTTTGTATATATATATGTGTATTCATGTGTGTTTATGTACATATTTGCATACCTTCCCTCTCTAAATAAATTTAAATCTTATTAACACTATCATTATATATATTCCCAAAATTACAGATATTCTCGTTCTTTGACGTTTTTAGCATTGTTTCGCTCTTGAAATCTCAGATGTGCCATCTAGAAAGTAACGCGAGATATAGTTAATTCAGTACCCGTATATAACGGTGTGTACACATCTAAATATTGCTATACAGGGTGGTCGCGTCAAATATAAACAGATTTGTACTCTTTTAATACTAACACACTTTTTAAAACCGTCTTTTTTATATTAGTAAGAGTTTCTTTCTAGCATAAATGCGTAAAATGTATGAATAGTGTATACTGCACACGGACAGCCTGTATATTGAGAAGGGGTGGAGCGAGAGAAGAGAAAGTCTCGCATAACTGTCACGTCACGGGCGAGAAGTGAGGTTTCACAGCCTTTTTTCCCCCGACATGATTTCATGGAATGACGTTAGTGAATGACACCTCACCACACACGAAACGAGTGGTGCTATGAGGTAGAATTAAATTGAGGATGTAAACTACGAGTTTCTCAAGGGCCCGGAGGGAAATAAAATAAAGAGGAAATGAGAACAACCATAAGTGCTATCGTATTTATTGCACGGGCATAGGATGACCGTGTGTGACACCAAAGAAATATGTTGGACAAATGGATACGAGACAGCATAACACATAATCGTTCGTAACATAAACCATCCTATACATATGTCGATACTGTTTTAAGTTCTGTGGTGTAGAGAGGCATTTTGATATTCAAAGAGGCTGAAAAAAGAGGATAGTGTGAATACCTAGGGAGAGTATGAATACCTGGAGAAAGTTTGAATACCTGGAGAGAGTTTAAATACCTACTAGACACCACCCTCGAGTGCCTTCGTTCTTACAGGATTGTAAGAACAAGCTGACATAGATAGACTTCACCCTACAAGTAAAGCCTGACTAAATATTCAAAATAACATAGTATCCGCAGCCAAAATAAGATCCCCTCAGCATGGATACAAACTGGCTCATACGAGGAATGGTGCACCCTTTCCTAGTGATGTTACCTCTAGTAACAGCACTTATCTTGATACTCAACCAGACCAGATGAATTCGTGTCTTGGAGTTCTGTAAGACAATGAAAAGGTCACAATAACGATAAACTATGACCAAGAGCAGTGGTCAATTAAGGGGAGTAAAAATAACGTTTTTCATTGTTTAACAAACTCAACGTTTGAGATGTAAATTAGAACGTTATTTGAACACTCGGATATACGAGGCCTGTCTAAAAAGTATCCGACATTTGGCTAGAAAAAAATATTTCAAATATGTGACGGCGTTGGGACCCTAATCCCCTTCAAAGTAGGCCCCTTGTGTTTGCACACACGTAGCGTTAGATTCGCGTTAGATTCAGCAAGTTTTTGGAGAAGATGCGATGTGTAACACAAATTAAGGAGTGGTTCAACCGATTCAAAAATGGCTGCACATCAGCGGAGAGTGACCAGCGCTCTGGCAGGCCCTAAATTTCTCGGCGTGCAGCTGTTGTTGAGTGGGTGCGAAAAAAAGAGATAATGCGGAACGCGACGACGGAGATGAACACCATTCCAAAAGAAGACTTCCAGGGGTGTTTCCGGCAGTGGATGGATCGGTGGGCTAATTGTGTGCAAGCACAAGGGGCCTACTTTGAAGGGAATTAGGGTCCCAAACCTGTCACGTATTTGAAATATTTTTTGTCGCCTAAGGTTGGATACATTTTAGACAGACCTCGTATATGTATCTCATATAGAAGTAAAGTGTTAACCTCAGGAAGGGGTTCTTTTATTTCTGAGATCTAACGAAAGGGAAATTAAAAAAGGCAGAGAATAGATAGGTACTTCTAAGTTGTAACTAATGGCTGGTAATTTGAAATTAGATTCAACAGAATAATAAAAGTATTCGAAAAGACCAGGGAATTATTTAATTTTCAATTTAGCAACCAGACCTGTCAATTTAATATAATGGTTAGTTCAGTGTTCGCTAATAGGTCGGCAAACTGAGGTTCAATCTTTGGTCAGGTCATATCAAAGACTAAAAGTTGGCCCTGGATGCATCCTTGTTACGAAATCAGCATTATAAGGTGAGTATCAATAGTAAGTAGAGCAATCTATGGAAAAAAGGTGCGCCCTCACCTACATCGGTGTAGTAGTCAACGAAAAGAAAGCTTTCAGATCGTCTTCAACTACGGTCGATCTATTTAAAAAAATCTATTATTACAATTCGACGATAATTTTTTCAACTTTTAGCCTTCCGTAATTGGTTTGATCAAACTTATACGAATAAACAATTCTATTACTAAATTATTTAAATACTAAAAAGATAAGTCACCGAAAAAAAAAAGTATAAGAAAGGCCAACACGCGAATAATATTCCCTGAAATTAATTAAACACATATTTCAATATAGTGTTTACTTACTCATATGATCCATTTAGTAGATGATAAAACGAAACCTGGTCCACTTAGCATAATGAGCCGGGAGACCGAGGTTCCATTCTCGATCGTGTCATCGCAAAGACTAAAAATAAAGCAACACTTGACGCCTCCTTGCTAAACACTCAGCATTTATAAAGCGAGGGGGGAGTAGATCTATTTGGATAAAAGATTAGACGGTACTGATATCGATCCTGACCCAGTTTTCGTGAGGTTCGACTCGGAAGCGTTCGGCTGTCCTACGCAAATGCCCGAGTGTTGACGAGCCGAATGGTACCAGACGACAATTTTGATACCGTGCTGCGTCCTGTGATTGTAAGTTATATTTTCAAGAAATTTTCTAAAAGAAACAAAAAAAACCCCAAAAACAAGCAAAACATAGCGAAGTTACTGTTATCAAATAAATTTTATTTTTATTTTGATACGTTGCTGCGTCCTATTATTTTTAGTTATAGTTGCAAGAATTTTTTAAACAACAAAACAAATAAAACAAGCAAAACAGAGCGAAATTACTGTTATCAAATAAATATTTTTAACACTAACCCTAACCCTAAACCCTAACCCTAACCCTA
This sequence comes from Sepiola atlantica, assembly GCA_963556195.1. NCBI lineage: Eukaryota > Metazoa > Mollusca > Cephalopoda > Sepiida > Sepiolidae > Sepiola > Sepiola atlantica. The sequence goes on from OY744519.1 coordinate 137,207,665, forward strand.
ACGCCTAACCCTAAACTCTAAACCTAAACCCTAACCTTAACACTAACAACAAAAAACAAACAAACAATCAAAACATTATTATCATAGGACGCAGCAGCGTATCAAAATTGTCGTCTGGTACAAATCGGCTCGTCAACTCTCGGGCGTTTGCGTAGGACAGCCGAACGCTTCCGAGTCGAACCTCACAAAAACTGGGTCAGAATCGATATCAGTACCGATTAGACAAATGAAAGATGGTTGTTTTGTTTTACGGCATATCAACCCTGTTCGGGTTATTTAATGCCGAATCCGGTCATTTCGGTAAAAAGGTTTTATGCTTCAAGTTCTTTATGTCTTCAAGTATTTATTCATGGTTTTTGGTTTGGTTGTTTCTTTAGAGGAAAATTGTGTTTTTTATTGGGGGCGGGGGCAGAAAATGATTGAGTTTTGCAAAGAGAAAGGAATAAAAAGAATAAAATCAATGTTTGGTGCATTTTAGGTCGGGAAGCCGGTATCTTCAGACATCCTGATCTCGTAGCATCAGAATAAATAAAAGAGTATTAAAAAGAAAAGCCTACACGTGAAATTAAAAAAAAAATAATTCAAGTAGTTACTTAATAATATAACCCACTTATTACATGACGAGAAGAAAATTGTCCATAATGCTTAGAGTCTTCGCTAATGATACTAGAGTTTAATCCTCGGTAGTCATACTAAAGACTAAGAGCTCGTACTTGATGCCCCCTGAAAACACCAATCATTTATAAGGTGAGGATCAAGGGTAAGTGGAGCAATCTAGATAAATGAGTGACACCCTCCCCCACATCTCGGTGCATTAGTCAACGAAAATGGAAGTTCTAGTCACTATCGACTACGGTCGCCCCCTTTCTTTGATTACACTGGTTTACGAAAAAAAAATGGGTCTGAGGCAAAAATGGGGATAGATATTTTTTGCTAATTTGGGTGTGCTTAATTAAAATTTATAAATAGTTTTGCTATATCACCTCTAGTTTTTTGGCTTTTGAATAGTCTCATTTTAGTATAAACAGGAAATAAATGTGCATATTTCAAGAGTTGCAGCAGCTTATAACAGATAAAACTGGATAGATAAAAAACACTGATTGAATAAATATACTTGGATGACCCAATTACACCATTCATTGTATCACAGACAGTCAAAAGTGTGTTTTCTTAGATCTGATTATTTTGCCTTCGGAATGTCACACAAGAGCTTCCAGAAGAAGTCTCCCATCATGCCGGGTTCCATTTGCCTTGATAGTTGCTCTCCATCCTCATAATGTATTGGTGGAATCTTTCTCCATGCTTATCACTCACTGCTCGAAGGTTTGGCGAGAAGAAGTTGAGGTGGGAATGGAGAAAAGGAATACTGAGTGACATTCGGCACCCCATATCCTCGTAAGACTTTTGCAACTTCTCAATACAGGCTTGGTAATCTGGTACGCGTGTGTTACCAAGGAAGCCACTACAGACTGATTTGAATGCTTCCCATGCTCTCAGTTCCTTTAAGTTAAGAAGCTCCTCAAAATCAGTATCCTTTAGCACTTCTCGGATCTGAGGTCCGACAAAGATGCCCTCTTTGAGCTTAGCAGCAGTAAGACCTTGGAACACAATAGATAAGTGTTGGAAGGCAGCACCATTTTTGTCCAACGCCTTCATCAAACCAAGCAGAGTTCGTTTCGTATTTTCCTCTAGTTTTAGTAAATCCGCATTTAGGCCTTTGCCCGTTACAAGGTGTGACAAAATCAACGATATTAATCAGTGCCCGGAGTCGCTTGCGCCATACCCATTGTATTTTGTTGTTATTTCGTTTATTCTCAAAATGTATTAGATGGCCTGAAAATTTATATCTTATATAAATAGAGATTCTGTCCGTCTGTCTGTCAGCCACAATTTATTTAAACGTAATAAATACATTGCGGAATTTGTCTCATTTCGAAATATCAGGGATCTTAAGTACTTTTAGAAATGAAGAATATTGCATCAATAGTAAATCATAAATTACCAACAAGTAAAGAGGATGCTATGACTGGAAATCGAAACCGAAAACTTGAGATGTTCAGTCAGAGGTTCTACTCACTGACCTATCCCGACTTTCTTGCAAACAGATATATGAATAGAGATTAAAACATTACCGTAACAAATTATAGCTTTGGCGTGACGTCATAGATTTATGATTTACGTCATGTTTAAAAACATGAATTCAAACATAAGCGATAATAATAAATGAAAAAGTAAACATCATCGTTGGAAATTATTTAAATAGCTAAAAACAATTAATTTTACTTTAACTACTTGTTGTATATTGTTCTTAAACAATTACATAAGCCTCCCAGCCTAGCAAATATATGCGACCGAAGGAAGAAACATATTTTTCCTAGTATTAATAAAATAAGAAAAATATATTCTAAAAATATGTAATAAAAATTCATATAGTATACATTTTAATTTGTCAGAAAGAGACGCATATAACTAGATTAGATTGGCGTGTATAAAGATAATGTTAAAAACGATAGTTTTCTACATAAGGTTAGAATAGTTGAAAATTCCACGAGAAATTAATAGACTAGAGCTATGATTACGTTGCAGAATATGACGTCATGAGAGAAAGTACGTCGCAGAGAAGCGAGATCAATTCTGCTTTTTGGGTATAAGACATCAACGTTACCAGACGGTTCTTTTTAAAGTCTACCACCTCTACATAGTGGGTCGGGAAATTGCAGCTCATCTACATAGTTGTAAATTGATGAAAATCAAAAGTAAACTAAACCCTAGATGAAAATAATGGCGTTATTTGTTGTTGTTTTTAAATTCCTCCCATTATTACAGCTACCAGAAAGAAAGCGGTAGAAAGAAGCTGAGGAACGTAAACATCTACAGAACTGCGTGCCAACATGACGAGACCTTAGAGAAGACGCCGGTCAGAGATATTTTGTTACGGTCTGAGATAGACTGGGGTGTTCTTACACTCCACTTTATGCTACAAGGGAAGGAGCCAGCCTCAACCGAACACTCTGCTTTGGTAGAACCCATTGAAGCTTTAACGGGGTCCATATCCCAGAAAGAGATATGCAATATGAACAGAGAAAAGTGCAAAAAGATAATGATTGAAAATTTCGGATGTAAAACGCGATTAAAGACATTTTGAAAATTACCAAACTATCACTACAAAAAGTGTTGCATTTCAACATTGAGGCACACCCCAAAATCATGTTTTACATAATGTGAATCCGACATAAATTATTTTTGTTTTCAATAAAATAAGCTTTTGGTCGAAGTCTAGATTTACTATATTCGTTCTTTTATTGTTTAATGTCTCAATTGGATTTATCGAGTTTTGAATTTAAACTCTTCGATTACAATTAATAATATCATCTCACTCAAGAATGTAGGCAAAAGGGGAAATGACTTGCACTGTACGTAGCAAAGCAGCCGTCCTCTTAATTCAAACCCTTTCTTTCCATGGTAGGGGCATCGCCCCGATGGTAACGAATGAGTGTCAGCGCTATCCCGTCTAGAACTCCGGTTCTTGGCATGACCACCAATGACGAACAGGTTTGGCACTAAGCGGTAAAGGGCCAGAACCCTAACCCTAACCCTAACTCTAACAGGGCTCTAGTGAAAATGTAAGAGGAGTTGTCATCACGATCCGTCACACTCTTGGCGTTTTTGCTTCTGCGTGTTGAAAGCTAAAACGTGCCAGGAACCACGTCAATGGAGTGAGAGTGGCAACGTTGCTTCTGCGCCATTTCTTTTGTGTGTTCTAGGGCAAACCTTCCCCAACGTCGCATGCAACTGCTGAGCCTCATAACTTTATGCAGACTAGAACACTCTGAGGCACAATCTCCGTGATCTTTATGCAGAAGTCCAACTCGCTTCACAACAACAGCAACAACAACAACAACAACAACAACAAAGCAGAGCAGTCAAGTGATGGCTAATTATTGACCACAGTATGCACACAAAACCCAACAGCCAATCAGAACTCAGTGAATAAGCCGGCCTAATAAGCATATTTGGATTCTACTGTGTTCTTTCATCGAGAACAGTTATGTTATTGTTTCGAGAACAATTCGTATGCAGAACACGTACGCCCTCTAGGTGGTAAGTCAACTCTCTCGCTCCAGTCATATTATTTTGAGCCATTAAAAACCCTTTGACAGACGAAAAGTGGTCATAGATAAGAAACTTTATTGCACGTTTATAAACGGATACTAATTTCGTTACAACGTGATATTTAAAGTTCAATGAATAAAGCTAGTATATATGTAAGTGCGTATGTACTGATCAATCTCTTTCTCTCTCTCTCTTTACTGTTAGAATCTCATTTCAAAAATTAAAATGCGTATTTCTCTTGCATTTCAAAGCATAGTCGTCACGATGGCCGGGTAGTAAGAAGCCAGGGTTTATATTACTTAGGACAAGGGTTCGAATCGTTTGGTCGGTTGTACGGTTACTTAATTTCCATACTGTCAAGTATAGTAAAAATCGCACAACATATATATGTGTATGAATATTAACATTTGTATTTATTAAATAATAATTATTGAGCTCCAATAAGTCGATCTGTCTTAACAATATTAAATTCAAGATTCAAAATAACTTCTCTACCCTTACAAGAGGATCGGAACACTGTTATAATCTTATTAAGTGTTTATATTTATAAAATACAATGTGTACGTACTTCTTTTGCATTTATTTATTAAATAATAATGATATATATATATATATATATATATATATATATATATATATATATATATATATATATATATACGTTACAATTGGATTTATCGAGTTTTGAATTTTAATTGTTCAATTACACGTAATAATATTCTAAATAAAATGCGGTGAAATACAGGATGTGTGGAAACGACAAACGGAAAAACAAATTTAAATACAGGAATGAATCATTAAAAACGAGAGATTTTACTAGTTTCGTTCGGAACAAAAGTGAAAATTTTACATTTATTCGATAACGTAAAAAACACAGGAAAAAGAATAACGCACAACGGGATATTATTGGCACGTGTTTAACAATTTGAATATATATATATATATATATATATATATATATATATATATATATATATATATATATATATATATGAATATATATATATATACATATATATATATATATGTGTATATATATATATATAGTTAGTTAGGTATATGTATATATTATATATTTATATGTACATGCTTCATTCATACACTAATTAACCGACTATAATGAATTTTAGAACACAACTGTTAGGCGTAAGGGGTGGTAATGTGGGTTATATTTAGTTTAATTAAGTTTTATTGAACGTGAGAAAAGAGATGGTGGAATCCCTTCGTGAAAATTGAGATACCAATTTTTGTTAAATTTTAATAATATGTATTACGACTAAAGTAATTAATATTCACCTAATTTAAGTTTCTTTAGGGTATTTTAAATGGATTTTGAAGGGGCTAATATAGGGAACAACCTACTATTTGAAATTCAAAATATTTCAGATTTCACATCTATAGTCATTAGACACCAATTAAGCAGGATTCCCTGAATTTTAATTGAAACTTAAGACCCCTTAAGCCTTTAATTTCAGACATTTTCTAGAATTAAAATCATGCAATGCATTTTGATCCAAATTGGAATAAGGATTCTAGATATGATGTTTAGTACCATTATATTTTTATTTTAATCTTCGTAAACGGGCATATAAGTGATGCAACCATTTTATGTTTAGGGAATTAATTTCATCCGTCCTTGAACGGGCTATTCTTCTAGTATTTATATAAAGTTATATATGTGTATATGTTTATATGTTTGTATGTACACGATTCCCACCTATTAATTAACCGATCAGTATTGTTTCTGACACACAGCTGCTATGCGTAAAGGTGGTAATATGAGCTATATTTAGTTTAATTTAGTGTTATGCCGAGAGAATAGAAAAAATGTCGAAGCCCTTCGTTAAAATTAAGATCTCTCTCTTTTTTTAAAATTTCAACAATATCAATTAGATATAAATTAATAACTATTCTCCAAATTTAATTTATTTCAACTAGGAGGTAGTGCCCATATTATCACCCTATCTATATTTATAGATAGGGTGATAATATGGCACTACCTCCTAGTTGAAAAGTTATGTATTCAGGTTTACATTAAATTTGATCTAGAGTCATTAGACATGAATTAAGCAAGATGACCTTAATTTCAAATACTCGGGCTATGATTAGAGTGTAGTATCTGTTCTGTTCAAAGATGATGAAATAATATCGTGGGGTCTGTGTTCGTGGCGGATGTCCATAAAATGAAAATATGTCACACACTCCTACAAGGGTTTTGGAGATAGACTTCAATAACAAGATATATTGTGAAACTACATAAACCAGAGTAGTTAAATAAGTATGTTTCAGTTTGAACAAAGGTGGTGCAATAATATGGTAGGGTTTGCATTCGTGCTAGGCGTACATATGGATATTGATAAGCTCGGCAGCAATATATAGCAGACGAAATATTCAAGTGTATATTTAAATGTGCGTAAGTGAATAATGTTCACTTTACCCAAAAGACTGGAATCTAATTCTTTTAGAAATCTGTCTATTCTCGATTTCCTACTCTCTGTATCTCCCTCACCTAGCAGATTTTGTTGAACCACCTGCCACACGCCCAACCGGTTTGCGTTTGGTTACTAAGGAGACGCGCACACCGGCAATGCTCTGACATTATCCTCCACCCGCCTCACTCTCCCGCTTTATTTCCCAGGACGAGTACAAGAAACGCGGCCGTTCGTTTCCACGAATCCCTTCGCTCGCCAGGGAAAAGTCCTTCTCGGAAAAGAAATGGGCTGTTTTAGAACGCACGCCACATCACGCAATCGGAGATGTGTCTGCTGCTCACCTGAAGAGTTTGCATAGGCAGACGTTATGTACGTGATTAACAAGAGAGAAAATGGTTGGCTTTCTTCCTGGTAACCAAAACATCACTTCGAACCGTTGAGTGGAACAATCACCATAACCACCATTATCATCTTCATCATCTTCATCATCGTCATCGTCATCGTTTTCGTCATCGTCGTCATCACGGTGATCATGATTATATGGTGATGGTGATAATGATGATGTTATTTGTCGCTCCTCGTGAAAAAGAAGAGCACTGTAATGGTAGTACTAACATAGCATGACGTCACTTGCTTTATAATGCATCATTCCTTCCCTGATAGAAGTAGAATGCCTGGACGTCAAGCCGCTTTAAAAGTGTTAAAATTATCATTGTTTATCAGCTATTTAAAATTGGTCGAGCGGTTAGTGACGTTAGATTTGAGTTGTAAAATACTTGTAGTCCAGGGTTTCGAATCGCGTGGCCGGTAGTCATATCTCTATGCTGATGAGTCCCGGTTTAAGGACGAAACGTATACGTGTTACGATACACGCTACATGTCTACTCATATCATTTTACTCTATACGTCTCGTAACCACAGTCTTAAATCTTCACGTATCTATTTACGGCATCTCAGGCCTTTTTAAAACCACGAATCTGTTCACGGCATCTCAAGCCTTTTTCAATTACGGCCTCTGTTCATTTATACGTATCTTAAAGTCTCTAAAAAGTTCTCAAATAAATCTCAAGGTTTACCTTATCTTCTGTTCTCTTCCTTGGCCTGTGATTCGTCTAGTCTTCGCTGGCTGTGTCGTCTTGATCGAAGGAGGAGGTCTGTCTCAGACAGAATGAATACACGAGACACGAATTTTCTTGAAGGGAAATTTCACACAAGTTTCTTTATTCTCACACAATTTTCTTACTTCTTGGTTCGTTTGCTGTCAGGGGGATTCCGGTCTCGACTCTCTCATACTTCGGCTATTTTCTTTCCTTTCGGGATATCTTCTGCCCTCCCAGAACGGGGCCTTACCAGTTTGCCGGCTACATGCTCGCACCCGGTCTGAACGGTATCGCCTCTAGGCTCAGACTGATTCTAAAAAGCTAAGTTTTTGTTTTCCGTGGTGACGTAATCATCATTCCCACGCACGATATGGGGACAAAAACGACTCACTCTGATCTCTGACTCAAAGGTCACGTCAGGTGTCTAAATTTATTATGACTATTCTTGGATCAAACACTTCTCTGAACTCACTTCTGAGTCCAGAAACAAAACTTATTTTTCAATAACAAAATTAGCTATTTGATACTAGTTAACCTACTGTGCCTTGCATAATGGGGCCCTACAGTATTGTAACACTCCTTCCTTCCCTATAAACAAAAAAAACAAAAAATCCCAAGATTTTCTCTTTTTTTTTTAAAAACCAACCCTTCCCTGGGACTGGTAAAAATCCGAGCCTGAGCACTCCTGGGTTGCCATCATTTCACCACTGCCGGAATTTCCTTCGGCACCACATGACAATGTTTCCGGGATGTGGGAGAGTTTGCTCCCTACGGTCGTTACCGGCTAAAAAAAAGCCATCCCCTGTCATAAATCAACATCAGGCGTTTCTCGCCTATATCTCCTGCAAAATCTACCACATAAATTCGCTCTTGCTCACACACGTTCTCCGTGCTCAACCACTTCCCAAAAATTCCCGGTATGTTGCACTTTCGGGCCACCATCACTTTCTTAGATAACTTCAACAAACGGTCGGCACACAACCGATTAAAACTAACTGCGCGTTTTATTCTCGCGAAATAGGGGAACAAAAAACAGGAAAAAAAAACCTTCATTAACCTATTCACTAATGGTCAGCCTCGAAGCTTACTGAAGGTACCGTCGCTATGCTGCTTGCTATATATGGACCATACATTTCTGACACGCCCGTGCTCCCGTCGCGAATGACAGCGAACAAACACCCAGTTTCTAACTCCCAACCCCATTGGCGTGGCGTTGCACCCATCCCATGGCTCTAACTAAACGGCGTGACGGGGGTGAAATGTCGACACCACCGTTCCTGGAACACATCGGGTCACCAATCCAGGTCCATCATTTTCTTCCCTAAACCAAAATTAATTTGACTGAGGTACCCTCTCTTAAATATAAAGCTTAAATCTATTCCACTTCCATACACGGTCTACCGACGTGATTGGGGAGCAACCCTGGGTCACGAAAATTAATCACAACTTCAATATCGACCACCGTTATCGTGGCGCACCAATACGACTGTCCTGTCGTCTAACCACCGGTTCGCAGTTTTAACGCGTGTAGAGTTCGAGCACCTTTGCCCATTCTTCTCCGAGCCAAAACCCATGGCCGCCTCGTTTGCAAAAACCACGCGAGCGAACTTTATTAATCCCGCAGACCCAACTGGGCTGCACATACTCTGTGTACAGGGATATTCTTCGAAATAACCTAATTGACCCCCGTCCGGGGTCTCCATCAACCGACCCAAACCTGCTATCAGTGCCCCCCAAACAACTCAAATACAAGATCACTTTAACCCTAACACTTTGCTGACCCACGTAACATTCAATTTAAGAACTGTTTTTTTTTTTAATTACATTTTTAAATTTCTCCATCCTCTAAATAGTAAAATATTCACTCAAGCATTAGGGACCCGGAATCCTCCATGTAACAAATACATCAAAATACATCAAAAAAAAAAAAAAAATTCATTCCACCCAACAACAACAAAAAAATCAAACCGAAACCGACAGAACCAATGGAGAACATATCTCCACAATACAATACAACGTAATTCAAAAGATAAAGGGAAAAGAGAACACCGCCCGACACCATAACGGGTTGACATGTCGTCAAACTCCAACCCGGACACCATCAGATCACCCGCCGCTGTCGTCGTTATTTTCCTGCAACACTTTTTAGCAGTTTTCAAAACCCACGGGCGCTTTCTTTCTCTCTCTCCCTTCTCTGTCTATGCGCTCTCGCTTCTCCCTTCCTTTCTAACAAGCATATTCTGACCTCGCGCGCACATTTTTTTTTAAACAATCTCTTTTAACATTTCAATTCTTCTCTCTCTCTCTCCCTCTCTCTCTCTCTCTCTCTTTTTAAGACGCATATACATTCTAAAAACAAAAGATTTCGGCCACAGAGTGGCATATCAATCCCTTTCTTTCTATACTCTCTCTGTCTCTGTCTCTCTCTTTCTAATACATTCTTTCTTTCTTTTTTCTAAATACGCATATTCTGTCCTCGCGTGCACATGTCATTTCAGCACATCCACCCTTTTTAACATTTCCATTCTTCCTCTCTCTCTCTCTCTTTTAATCACATACTTCCCTCGTTTTTTTTTTTTTTTTTTTTCGCCCGTTATTGCTTTCACCTTTGTCCCCCACCAACACAAACCAGAAAAAAAAAACTACAGCAACAAATTCTTAAAACACAACACAAAAAAAACATAATTACGGCAAATCGTCCTTTTTTTTTCTAACTAGAATGTTCTTTTCCTACAAGGTCTTAACAATTGTTTTTGCGTGTGTGTGTGCGTGCGTTCTTTTTTCTTTTTTTAACAAAATGTGTCTTTCTTTTTTTTTTTTGTGAATCTTAACAATTAACAAAATGTGTCTTTTTCTCTTTCTGCGTAATTTAATAATTGTGTGTGCGTTCCTCTTTCTTTTCTTTTTTTAACAAAATGTGTCTTTATTCTTTTCTTTCTTCTTTTCTTTTTTCTGTGTCTTTTAATAATTAACTAAATGTGTCGCTCTTTTGTGTATCTCAACAATTTTCCCCTCCGTGCCTCGCTCCTTTTTTTTTTTCTTCCTTTTTCTATTACTTGGACCACACGATGTGTTCGTACTTCATGACAGCACCAGATCGATATCGAACCGTTTCATGTTGGAAACGGCAGGTCACGGCTACCAAATAACCCATTGTTACGATACACGCTACATGTCTACTCATATCATTTTACTCTATACGTCTCGTAACCACAGTCTTAAATCTTCACGTATCTATTTACGGCATCTCAGGCCTTTTTAAAACCACGAATCTGTTCACGGCATCTCAAGCCTTTTTCAATTACGGCCTCTGTTCATTTATACGTATCTTAAAGTCTCTAAAAAGTTCTCAAATAAATCTCAAGGTTTACCTTATCTTCTGTTCTCTTCCTTGGCCTGTGATTCGTCTAGTCTTCGCTGGCTGTGTCGTCTTGATCGAAGGAGGAGGTCTGTCTCAGACAGAATGAATACACGAGACACGAATTTTCTTGAAGGGAAATTTCACACAAGTTTCTTTATTCTCACACAATTTTCTTACTTCTTGGTTCGTTTGCTGTCAGGGGGATTCCGGTCTCGACTCTCTCATACTTCGGCTATTTTCTTTCCTTTCGGGATATCTTCTGCCCTCCCAGAACGGGGCCTTACCAGTTTGCCGGCTACATGCTCGCACCCGGTCTGAACGGTATCGCCTCTAGGCTCAGACTGATTCTAAAAAGCTAAGTTTTTGTTTTCCGTGGTGACGTAATCATCATTCCCACGCACGATATGGGGACAAAAACGACTCACTCTGATCTCTGACTCAAAGGTCACGTCAGGTGTCTAAATTTATTATGACTATTCTTGGATCAAACACTTCTCTGAACTCACTTCTGAGTCCAGAAACAAAACTTATTTTTCAATAACAAAATTAGCTATTTGATACTAGTTAACCTACTGTGCCTTGCATAATGGGGCCCTACAGTATTGTAACATACGTACATAGATAATAAACAATAACAAATATTTATATATATATATATATATATATATATATATATATATATATATATATATATATATATTATACAAGTCAAAATTCGTAAAAGCTATTTAGGTGAATCCTTTAAAATCCGACTGACATAATTATATATATATATATATATATATATATATATATATATATATATATATATACACGTTTATTATTATTTTCGCTCCCTGAGCAAGTAAGAATATGCAGGGTACTGTATTAAATTGCCCTTAATTGGACGTAGCATCAATCTTATGTATATTTATTAATTAATTATTTATGAATTATTTTTTTACGAAAATAAAAAAGTAATGGACACGTGTTTCTAGCTAAGAGCCGTAATCAGCGTGACTACCCTGGCAGGGATCGAACTGTCGATGTAAATGTTGATAGTCTAGTGTTTTACAGACCAGAATGCTCTGCCTCGATTTATGCACGATTTTGTATCGAGTATGATGCTACGTAGCTTTTTTGTTTGTTATTGTTTCTACTAGCGATAAAAATTAATTAAAAAATAATTAATATATATATATATATATATATATATATATATATATATTTAGCCGTTAATCATAAAAATAAATTCGAGAAAATAAAAATTAAAAAATTCAGAAAAGCAAAGAAGTAAATATTGTTAGAATAAAATAAGAAAACAATAGTTTATATAAAAATTATTAAATAAATAATATTAAAAAAATTAATTGAGCACCGCTCTTGGCTTTTATCCCTACCCCCCCCTCCACAATATATATATATATATATATATATATATATATATATATATATATATATATACAACACTTCCTTAGTGGAGTCAAATATAAAATATTCAGGAAAAAATAAGTAATCAATTAAAATAAAAAACAAGAAAACAATCTGTTATTCTTTTAGTTTTATTACATTTGCTGCGGATATTAATTTTTACTACGTTATAAGCAATATTGCCATTCCACATGTGTTTTTGAGATTTGAAACACCCAATATTTGACAAAGAGGTCTTCCTCGAAATATATTATGGAACACGGTTACACACATTATATCACAGTGTTGAAGTATTGCCTAATAAAGTAAGCTTTGCTATATAGAAAAAATGATCAACATTTTTTGAAAAAATATGTTAAAACATTACTTGTTTTGTTTTAGTTTTCAACGACGACATATTTCCATTTCTTGCATTGTGATAGCCTTCTAATACTCATCCATTAACGTATTACACACAATGCTTCAAGCAAACTACCTCTCCTTATTCTATATATATATATATATATATACATAAAAAAATAATAACTGGCCTGCTATCAAGTCCAATATATCTTTAAGACGAACAGAAAATGACCAAAAGGATTCTCGCTCAACAGTTTGACTCGGGCTCACTCATTTACGTACGACCTATGAAAAATAAAATAATCTCGAATTGTAAGTGTCATATTTTAACGTGTTTATTTTAATAAATATTTCATCTTCGCATTCATAATGATGTCGATATAAGAAAAAATATGTTTTTATCAAGCTCGGGCTAAACATTCTGGTTTAAAAAAATAAACATTGCGTTCACCAAAATTGTAAATCCGACTAAAATTTATACGAAAGAGTCGTTGTTTATATATAAAACTGCTTTTGAAACCCTATATACATTATTCGTCATTTCTAATACTATATATAATTACAAAGATTTATTCTTAAATAATTATATATATATATATATATATATATATATATATATATATATATATATATATATATATATATATATATATATATATATATATATATATATAAGCAAACAGTATTAAAAATAACTGCTGAATTATGCATTGTTTATTTTTTACATTTTTCTAATAGTTTTTGTGTGTTAAAATCAACAAAACAATTTATGTGTGGTATATGACTCACGAACGTTTTCGATTCTTCGTCAAATCATCTTCAGGTGACTAAAAAAATGAGCAAAGAAGCTAGAGAATAGAAGAGAATTTCAAAAAGCAACAAGAACGCGCAGTCAGTAAAACGCCAAAAGAACGGTCTCTAATAATTCCAGAAATGACGTTAATAATTAAAATTCCGGGTTCTTCGGGATACACATGGAACATACGTTAATATTTTTGATATTAACACCAAAAATATCATTAGAAAAAAAGGTTCAATTGAACAAAATAATTATCTAATTTTTAATGTTTGCTTAAATTAAAGAATGTTGCTTAAATACGCACACACACACAATATATATATATATATATATATATATATATACATATATATATATATATACATATATATATATACATATATATATACATATATATATATATATATACATATATATATATATATAACATAGGAGAGTTCATATTTTTTAAACATCTATTTTAAGAATTTAATAATAAATGAGGCAAAAAGCATATAAAAGCTTTTTTAGATGCAATATTTATTAATAAAAAAATAAAACAATCACAGCATTTATTTTCTTTTTCATTTTTACTTTGATATTTTGGATAATAATTTCGCAACAGAAACCTTGCCCCTTCAGAGCGGTGAGAAGTAATACTAGATCCATAAGTTTGTAGTTGTCCGCATGGATGGAGAAAGACGTGTTGTTGCTATAACGGTTCATTCACCTTTAAAATATCAGGAAACGCGCATGCCCGCGATACTTGTATTAACATTGGAGTTGTTTTTCTTTTAAACATCTTTTTAAGAATTTAATAATAAATGAGGCTTCTTTTTGGTAAATAAGTATATGGGGATTTATTAAGGCTAAAAGCGATGCAGAGAAGCTGAACAAAAATAAATGACTGAAAACAATGTCTGAGGTCTTAATCTTCTAAATTATCTATTGATTTTTCGATAAATCTTTCACTTAGAATATCAGTAAATGTAAGACTAACAGTTAGCATTAATAAAATCCGGGATAGTAGAAGAACAATAACAATATATATATATATATATATATATATATATATATATATATATATATATATATATATATATGTTGTCACGCACAGTCTTCGTCGAGATTACGGCGGCGAGCACGTGACAATAATAAAAAAAATAAAAAATATATCCATAAGTGGCTCCTAGCTCCCTATAACCCGATATTAATAACATAATACGAGAGGGGAGGGGATCGTCTAGTTCAAGACATCACATAGAAATAAAGAATAACAATGAACAAGCAAAAACAATTCGAACACTAAGTTAAATTCAAAACAACTATTTATTTGTAAAAAGATGAGAAAAGGGGGCAAACCTGCACGAAACAAAAGAACAACAAGAACAAAGTAATATTTCAGGGAGAAGGAGTGATATCTAAAGTTATTTAGCAACGAGCAAAATCTATGAACATAATAATATCCAGACGATTTAAGAAAGAAATCTAGTTATCAATTACAATTGTGAATGAATGGTATAAGACTCCGCACCAGAGCTTAAAAGTTCAACAGTGATGAATGATACGAGATTACCCACGGGATCTGAAAGTTCAACAGTTACAAATAGTACAAGACTCACCACGGGAGCTGAAAAGTTCAACAGTCTAAGATTCACACTAATCTTTGGATATACAAAGTCAATAGCAGATATCAAAGTAAAGGTCCCAAAAAAAATTTGCCAAAAGTTATAAGAAGCATCTTGAAGAAGGATGTGTTATCATCCAGAATTAATTAGAAAAAAGTCAAGAATAAAGAAAATTAAATGATTTTTAATGAAAAATATTGCATCTTAAAACGTGGTCTGTTTTCGAAGTTTCGAAATTTCTTCAAAGAATAAGATTAATATTTTCATAAATGAGTCAACTTAAAGCCCCCCATCGCTTCCGAAAATCACGTCCAGTCAGTATATAATGCATATGAACATACATAATTTAGCATTGAGAAAGAAAATCAATATTATTACATAAACAATTAAGAAATCAGAATCATATAGTTAATAATCAATAATTCTTTATCCATGCTTAATTATGTATGTATTTCGATGCATCGAACACTGGCTGAATATGATTTTCGTTACATTTAAGGTTAAGGCTGACTCGTGTATGAAAACAAGTAAATATCTTTCTCTTGAAAAATATGTAAAATTCATGTCTTCTTGTAACTTTTTATTTCGAAACGTAATTTAAATGCTACTATAATTCTTTGAATATATATATATATATATATATATATATATATGTATATATATATATGTATATATATAAATATATATATACGTATATATATATAAATATATATATACGTGTATATATATATATATATATATATATATATATATATATTCAAAAAGTAGAAAAAGCATTTAAATTATGTTTCGAAATAAAAAGCTTAAAAACGATATTTATTCTGACGGATTTATATTTAGTTCTGACGAGCGATTTTTTCTATTTATCCTTGCAACATGTTATTGGCATTCATATAATGTAATTTTCTTTAGTTAAAAAAATATTCATTCCTGTTCAGAAGATTGGTAAAGAGAAACATTTCTCACTAACAAAACCATTGCACTATCGATTTTAGTTATTAGATTAATTATTAAATGCGTTTTTGAATACATATTAGCTTATTTAGTTTTTAAAATTACTTGGATATCATAATAAAACGTGAAATGTTTTCTTTTACATCAACTAATAACATTTTTGTTTCAATGAGATGATCCAGTTGACATACGCTAGCTTCAGTGTCATTCAACACATATACTTTTTTTTTCGTGGTAAGCTTCATTTCTTTTTCTTTTCTTTCTCATTTATATTTTTCATTTAAAACATACACAGTACTATTCTGACTTTGTTTTATTATTTCGGACTTAGAAACTCTATTCAAACAATAAAACGAAGAAACTACACGGAAATGACTATTCGCTAATAATTCACACAATAGATTCAAAACAATTAAATTTGTTTTTAATGAATATTAACCTATTAAATTCTTAGAATTACTTGCATATCATCATAGTACGTGATTTTTTTACATCAATTAATTATATGTTTGTTTTAATGAAATGATCGAAGTGCCAGTTGTCACCTTCGGTTTCATTCAACAAATACTCTTTCCTTCACAGTAAGCTTAATTTATTCTTTTTGATGACTTATTAGAACTAGATTTTTATTGTATTTTCTTTAAAATACGCACAATACTATTTAGATTTTTAATTACTTCTTGAAATATCTAAACCCGCCTGATTCTATAACCGGTGGTATATTTCTGTCCTTTTTTTGTCGCTTTGTTACGCGAATAAAACCCTAGAAAAGGTTTTTCGTCTCTCGTCCCTTCATTACACTTCTGATTTAGAAATTCTATTTAAAACATAAACGGAGGAAACTAAACCGGAAGTGACTATACGCTTATCGACAACCAGCGATATCTTATGGAACAAAATCAGAACAGTATGTTGTTTAGTTGTTTTTAAGTATTACACGATCTAGTGTTACAAAGCAAATTTATTTTTTTCAATATTGCATTGTTTAACAATTCGACTTCAAATCAAAATTTACAACAGAAACATATGTGAGAGGAAGATAAATCTGTGTTCTTATCATACAAGCTTTGACTTTTTACACAAATCTTAGAGTATAATATTGTAATATCATAACACATTTTCCTAAATTATATTTACAAAATACATACTTGTAACATTTACTATACTTCGATCTAGTTTTAGCTGAGCTCTCATCTGTTCAATATACAGACATATTGGCAACTCTGGAAATCTGAGAAGACATGTTGTCACTAAGACTCCAGGGAAGACTACTTGTTACTGCCAGTGAGATATCAATAATAATGACTTTTGTGTCAACCCCGAGTGAATAAATAATAACTGATATTGTCAGGGTAGATATATAATAAAATAATATAATATAATATATATATATATATATATATATATATAATAAAAAGTCCCATAATCTCATAATTCCCTCACCCGCCTTCCAACAGAAATGGGGTTGAATCTACATAGGTTGGTACCAAAGAAAATGCTCGTGAATACGATAGAAAGACCGACGCGAGGAAGAACCATCACAATCACAATTGCGAGGGGACGGAAAACACTGGAATCCATGGGGAGCTTATTGTCGCTCAAATTACAGTGAAAAACACCGACTGTTATCAGCGTCTTCTCAATGGTAATTGAAAAACTAATAATAACAACATCAACAACAACAACAACAACAACTATACTACTACTACTACTACTACTACTACTACTACTACTACTAATAATAATAATCGTAAACAGTCAAGGAAGATGAGAAGACCGAAAATGGACAGCATTAACCAGACCTCCACTGGACGAGTGCGAAGAATTCTGGAACCTTGGGGAGGCTTAATGCCACCAACATTCCAGAGAAGAACAATTGTCGTTGCCAGCAGGAAATCAAAAATAGGCGGCTGATGCGATACTGCAAGGTTATTTGAAATGGTCATCGAAGAGAGGTGGAGAGTACTGGACACCTGGAAAGGCTTGTTGCCACTCAGACTCCAGGGAACATCTATGGTGTTTGTCGGTGAGCAATCACTAACGATGACGTGTGATAACTACTAGTGAGCAGAAATAATAATGATGATGATGATGATGATGATGATGATGATGATGATGATGATGATGATGATGATGATGACAATAATCTCAACTACATACTCAGAAAATGTGATGTCGGATACAAGTTTAAAGACACAACAAAAAATTAATCATCTGATGTACATGGACGACCTGAAACTATTTGCAAAAAGCAAAAAGGAACTGGAAAAGCTAATAAATACGACCAGAATCTTCAGTCAGGACATTCAAGTGGAATTCGGGAGAGAAAAGTGTGCACTACTCGAAATGAAAAGAGGAAAACTGGAGACGACAGAAGGAATGAAACTCCCCAACTAAAAGGAGATTAGGGCGCTAGGCGAACAGGATAGACTCCTAGTGAGTACAAATAATAATTGGAATCAAAGGAATCAAAAGGATCACTGAGACCATACAAAGGACGGCAATGATCAAAACAGGTGCAATCTTGAAGAAAATCCTCGAATGCGGAAACCGACCAGCATAAGCTACGAACGGTAACCAGGAACATGGGAGTTACAATAGGAAGAAAATGAAACCACAGGAAGAACACCACCGCACGAAGCAAGAAACAGAACTGCAAGAACTATCATAAGCTGCCCATTCCCCCCCAAAATGATGGCACCGACCTCGGCTGACATCACACAAAATAGTCGTAGAAGGTCAAAGAGGATGGGAAGACCCAGGAGTGAGATCCCTAACTAGGCCTTGACTAGAAGAGTGCAGAGAGTGCTGGGACCTTGGGGAGGCTTATTGCCATCCAAATTTCAGTGGAGACCAATGGTCGTTGCCAGCGAGAAATCAAAGGTAGGCGACTATTGCGATATCGCAAGGTCATTTGCAACAGTTATCGAAAACAGAGTACTGGACATCTGGTGAGGCTTGTTGTCACTCAGACTCCAGGGAAAACCACCTGTTGTTGTCGGTGGCCAATCATTGACGATGACTTGTGTGATAACTCATAGTGAGTACAAATAATAATAATAATAATAATAATAATAATAATAATCTATTAATAATGGAGTTTATGTATCTGTCTGTCTGTCTGAAGCCGAAACTCCATCAGAGTCCGCCAGCTTCCTTATATTCTGCTAGAAAAACCGCCGGTAACACTATGCGCGTTTTGCAATTTACATAATCAATTGCTTATCAACTTCTAATAAATTACTATTCGCAAATATACACGCATGGTTTGTTTCTTCACATTATAACAGGTATTTACGCTACTTTTCACGCTAATAATCTTACTTATAAATTATAATTTAGACAGACAGATACATAAACTCCATCATTAATCGTTTATTTTATTTACATACACGTAATGCGTTACGTAGTTAACAACGCTGGCTGTTTAATAAGTCGTTTCCTCCCTCCCTCCGTTAATGGCGCAAGTGATTAAACAGCCACCGTTAACGCTGGCATCACCGTGCTAACTTTTTTTTTTAACCGTACTAAGTTAGTTTTATTTTATTTTTTAAACACAAATTCATTGAATCAAAATGTTTAATTAAATTAAGTTAAAATAATAATTGATTAAAATAAAAAATTACTATTAAAACACACACACACACATTACACCGATTTTCAACTTTAGGACCCGCGCTAACTTTGACCTCTTCATTACGGTTAGGTTTTTTTTAATTGTTGATTTTAGGGTCAGTATTCTGTTTCTTAAATTGTTGATTTTAATTTACGTACACTTTCTTTCCGCTTTGAAAAACATAAAATATTACTTACATGGATTAGGCACAAAACGACTGTGTGTCCATAAATGCGAGCAGACGATACTTTGGTTGGGACACCTTTTACTGGGCAAGTAAATAACTGTTTTTGTTTTAAAACACAAATTCACTGAATCAAAATGTTTAATTAAAATAATAATTGATTAAAATAAAAAATTACTATTAAAACACACACACACATTATACCGACTTTAGTTTTCAACTTTAAGGACCCTCGCTGACTTTGACCTCTTCATTAAGGTTAGGGTTTTTTTAATTGTTGATTTTAATTTACGTACATTACCGTTAGGGTCAGTATTCTGTTTTTTAAATTGTTGATTTTAATTTACGTACACTTTCTTTCCGCTTTGAAAGACATAAAATATTACTTACGTGGATTAGGCACAAAACGACTGTGTGTCCATAAATGCGAGCAGACGATACTTTGGTGGGGACACCTTTTACTGGGCAAGTAAATAACTGTTTTTAGAATCGTATTCGCTGTATTTCTTCATTGTTACTTTTAATTTCGGTACACTTTCCTTTTCTCTTTTTGAACAACTAAAACTATTATGTATTATTTCGTAAAATTTCGTAAATTCTTACGTAAATTTGGAGCAAAACAATTTGGTGGAAAGAAATGCGAGCACACGATAACTTTGGAAAGGCCATTCCGAAAATAATAACGGCAGTCGCAAGACGTTTTCCAATCGTTAAGAATTGCATTATTTGTTCTCAACTGTGAATACCAGTAACTTACCCTGGAGTGTGTAAAAAGAAAGAAAAAGGAAAAGACTTGTTTTTTATATAGACTTTTTCCCTGGAAAATACTGTATGTTTCCATTTTCTTCTGGAAAGGTGTTCTCTGTCAAGTACATCTCATTATTTTCTTGTCGTTAATTGTGTGTATCCTTTCAAATATAATTCCTAAACATACACGGCTTAATTTCACTTTTGGTTCGGAGACAGAAAATCTATGCTCTTCCTTTCTTTTACCTGAACTAAAAGAAAACTAAACAACAAAGTAGTAAAGAAACACCGTCGTACGACTATTGTTTGTTTGGTGGGATAGTTGCTAGGAAGACCGCTCGCTGATACTTTGTTCTTTTTCTAATTATTTTTTTTAATAAAATAAAACCGCCTTTGGATTAAAATTATATATATCCCTAAACGGATATTTGGTATGATTTAAACGATGCCGAGACCGAGGAAATATAACACTGACAACGAACGAAGAACTGCTAGGAATAATCAGCAGCAGGAACGAAGGGAACATGAATCTAGAGCAGAGCGATCACAAAGACTCTTTCAGGATGCCATCCAACAGCAACACTCCCGCAGTAATGAGACTGAGTCTGCATGGCCATATAGGCTTAATTGTGATACTTTGCAGCATGATAACGCCCGAGCTGTTGAATCACAGACACAGAGGTTACAAAGGCAGCAAAACGACACTTTGCAGCATGATAATGCCCGAGCTGCAGAATCAAAGACACAGAGGTTACAAAGGCAGCAAAACGACACTTTGCAGCATGATAACGCCCGAGCTGCAGAATCACAGACACAGGGGTTACAAAGGCAGCAAAACGACACTTTGCAGCATGATAACGCCCGAGCTGCAGAATCACAGACACAGAGGCTACAAAGGCAGCAAAACGACACTTTGCAGCATGATAACGCCCGAGCTGCAGAATCACAGACACAGAGGTTACAAAGGCAGCAAAACGACACTTTGCAGCATGATAACGCTCGAGCTGCAGAATCACAGACACAGAGGTTACAAAGGCAGCAAAACGACACTTTGCAGCATGATAACGCCCGAGCTGCAGAATCACAGACACAGAGGTTACAAAGGCAGCAAAATGACACTTTGCAGCATGATAACGCCCGAGCTGCAGAATCACAGACACAGAGATTACAAAGGCAGCAAAACGACACTTTGCAGCATGATAGCGCCCGAGCTGCAGAATCACAGACACAGAGGTTACAAAGGCAGCAAAACGATTCAGTACACCAGCGAACTCGCCTGAATCACGGAATTCTAGAATCCCGCAGTAATGAGACTGAGTCTGCATGGTCATATAGGCTTAATTGTGATACTTTGAGGCATCATAACACCCGAGCTGCAGAATCACAGACACAGAGGCTACAAAGGCAGCAAAACGACACTTTGCAGCATCAAAACGCCCGAGCTGCAGAATCACAGACACAGAGGCTACAAAGGCAGCAAAACGACACTTTGCAGCATCAAAACGCCCGAGCTGCAGAATCACAGACACAGAGGTTACAAAGGCAGCAAAACGACACTTAGCAGCATGATAACGCCCGAGCTGCAGAATCACAGACACAGAGGTTACAAAGGCAGCAAAACGACACTTTGCAGCATGATAACGCCCGAGCTGCAGAATCACAGACACAGAGGTTACAAAGGCAGCAAAACGACACTTTGCAGCATGATAACGCTCGAGCTGCAGAATCACAGACACAGAGGTTACAAAGGCAGCAAAACGACACTTTGCAGCATGATAACGCCCGAGCTGCAGAATCACAGACACAGAGGCTACAAAGGCAGCAAAACGACACTTTGGAGCATCAAAACGCCCGAGCTGCAGAATCACAGACACAGAGGCTACAAAGACAGCAAAATGATTCATTACACCAGCGAACTCGCCGAAGTACTGAATCATCTGAATCACGGAATTCTAGAATCAAAACAAAAAGAATCTCTATTCAACAACGAACATTTGGACATGGCAGATGCTATGATTTTCACCTCTTTGATGAAAATGCTGTTTTACAACAGATGTCTCAACACTTCTGCGGCAATTTCAAGAATTCTACATGTCCTCATTGCCATGCATTCAGACGAGAAGGTGAACTAAAGTCACTATGTTGTGCACAGGGCAAGGTTTCACTGGATGTTGTACCTGCTCCACCAATAAATCTGAAAAAGTTTTATGACATCAATATGTCTGGAGATAATTTTCTACAAAACATCCGGGCCTATAATAATATATTTGCTCTGGCCAGCTTGGGTTGTCAAGAGATCAAATACAATGGCTTTAACCCAATTTTCAAAATACAAGGCAAATTGTGTCACAGGATTGGATCTCTTTTATCTCATTCACATGAGTCACCTACATTTGCTCAGCTTTACTTTCATGACTCAGAGAATGAGCTGCAAAATAGACTAGCCATCAGGTTATTAGATGAGAATATTCTTAGAGAAGTTCAACTGACTCATGAGAACAACAACTACATTAAAAGCTTCAAGGCAGCCATTGAACTTAATGTCAACCATAACCTTGAAATAGTGCTTCATGCCCAGAAACACTTGAAGCCTCAGAATGCCCACTGCAGGACCTACAATCTTCCAGAGAACTCTGAAGTTGCTGTAATCATCCCTGGCTCTACAGTTGGAAACCTTGATATAATACTCCACTGTCGTGAGGGTGGTCTTCAACGGATTAACCAAGTGCATCGTTCATATGATCCACTGCACTACATACTACTCTTGCCTTATGGCACAGATGGTTGGCAGGTTGGGCTGAAAAGAACAAATAACCAAACACTGACTCAAGCTGACTTTTATTCACATCGGTTGCAAGTCAGAGAGAATGATTTTAATCTCATCATGAGGAGCCGCCGTCTCATGCAACAGTATGCTGTAGACGCATATGCCAACATTCAGTTGAGTCGTTTGCAATGGGCAAGAAGTAACCAAAAGACAATTCGAGCTGAAAAATATTCAGGTCTATTTGATGCAGTTGCAGACAGTGATGCCATTAATGCCGGCCATAAGGTAATATTACCACCTACAATTTATGGATCACCAAGATTTTACAATGAACTGTTTCAAAATAGCATGACTGTGGTTCGCAGTATGGGTAAGCCATATTTTCTTATTACATTCACGACAAACCCCAAATGGAAAGAGATCCTTGAGGCTTTGAATCCTGGAGAGAAGTCAAGTGATCGCCCAGACCTCTGTGCAAGAGTTTTTCATCTCAAGTACAATAGTTTAATGGAAGATCTTCTGAAAAAGCAAGTTCTTGGAAAAGTAAGGACACATTCAGCAACAATTGAATGGCAGAAAAGAAAGCTGACTCATGCACATATACTACTGATCATGAAAGAAAATGACAAACCCAGAATTACAGATACTATCGACAAATTCGTTTGCTGTGAGATTCCTGATAAAAACAAAAATCCTATTCTTCAGAAAATCATCACATCTAATAATATCCATGGACCCTGTGGTACAGCAAATCCTCACTCTCCATGCATGGAGGGTGAGGGAAATGATAGACACTGTTCAAAAGGATATCCCAAACCTCTGCACACTTGCACCATTGTTGGTGAAAACTCATACCCAGAGTACAGGCGCCGTTCAACTCAAGATGGAGGCTTGACTTATATTCTAAAACGAAGCGGTAGTGAGTTTACTGTTGACAACAGATGGATTGTGCCATATAACCCAAATCTCTCCCTTCGCTATGATGCGCACATCAATTGTGAGGTAGTTCACAGTGTCCAAGCAGTGAAATACTTATACAAGTACATTTGCAATGGAAATGATCTAATCACATTTACAGTCCGTGATAATCAAAACAATGAAGTTCATGTTGCTGATGAAATTGAGACCTTCCTAAATGCACGGTACATTTCAGCCAGTGAGGCATTTTGGCGAATATATGGGTCTCCTCTACATTCACGGAAACCAGCTGTCGAGAAACTTCCTTGCCATATACCTAGAGAACAGCTTATATTCTATGAGGAAGAACAAGAACACAGTGCTCTCTTGCATGGAGAACCTGTTACCAAGTTGACAGACTATTTCAGAGTTAACCAAGAATATCACGAGGCTCATGAAGTACTGTACCCAGATATGCCAAATTATTTTACCTGGAACAAAGGACAGAAAAAGTGGCAGCGACGGAAACGTGGACTTAGAGATGACAATCACACATTCATAGCAGAGACACTTGGTCGCATACCAACAATATCTTTAAGTCGTCATCAGTTAGAGCTGTACTACCTACGTATGTTACTTCATCATAAGGCTGGTGCAACATCTTTTGATGACTTAAAGACCATTGAAGGTCAGCTCTATCCAACATACCAAGAAGCTTGCTTGACACTGGGGCTATTAGATGATGACACAGAAAAGGACAAGGCCATGGAAGAGGCATCATCAATTTTATTTGGTCCACAATTACGAGAATTATTTTGTACCATTCTATTGTACTGTATGCCAACCGATACGCTTGCCTTCTGGGATCGGTGGAAAATGAAACTAGCTGAAAATATCATGCGGCGGAATCAGGAAGCAGTCATGTCTGAAAGATCGATGCACACAGTTCTGTTCAAGATTCAGGAGAGACTTCAGCATGATGGACTTGATCTTCATCTCAATTTTGGACTTCCCGTACTGGATCCTACAATTCTAGCAGTGACAGAAATTGCCCAAATCATAAGGGAAGAAACTGATTTGGATTTTCAACAGCTGCAAATATCTGTAGAACAAATGCTGCCAACTCTGAACTTTTAACAAAACAAAGTCTTCCAAGAAGTAACCAAGTCAGCCTGTGAAGGACTAGGGAAACTTTTCTGTTTAAATGCTAGCGGAGCCACTGGGAAAACCTATACCATGAATGTCATCCTGGACTACCTTCGATCACAAAAGAAGATTGCTTTAGCTACTGCTTTGTCTGGTATTGCAGCAACACTTTTGCATAATAGACGAACCCTTCATTCCAGATGCAAAGTCCCTTTGACAATAAAAGATGAATCAACTTGCAGTTTCAGTAAAAGAGATGCCATAGGACAACCGATGCAAAAGGCTGATCTTCTTATTATTGATGAAGTGACAATGGGTGATCGACGAATCTTTGAGTGTATTGATCGGAGTCTGCAGGATGTACGCACAAGCAAAAAACCATTTGGAGGGCTTACAGTGCTATTCTCAGGTGACTGGAAACAAATTTTACCAGTTGTTTTGCATGGATCAAGGCCTCAGATTATTGAAGCAACGCTGAAGAAGTCATACCTTTGGCAACAGTTGATAAGTTTGGATCTGATCACCAATGTTCGAGTTACCTCTTCTGGCAATGATACTGACTTTCAAGACCTTTTGCAAAAGATAGGAAATGGTGAATTTCATACAGAACCTGACCTTGGGTATCATGAGATACAGTTGCCACATGATCTCCTTCTAAATTCAAAGAAACTGCCTGATCTCTGTGATTTTGTTTTTGAAAATTTAGAAGAGAACTCAATGGATGCTTGCTGGTTGGCAAACCGTTCAATTATCACACCAACCAAAAGAGCAGCTGCACAAGTAAATGCGTACATGATAGGAAAGTTTCCTGGTGATGAACGTGTCCACAAGAGCCATGACAGTGTAGATAATGAGATGCAAAATTATCCCATTGGATTTATTAACCAACTTAATCCATCAGGATTCCCTCCTCACATCTTAAAACTGAAAGTTGGCTGCACAATCATGCTCTTGAGGAATCTGGATCCATACAATGGTCACACAAATGGTACACGATACTTTGTGAAACGGCTGCATAACCACATAATTGAAGCGGTAGTGGCTATTGGGAGCTATGCTAGCAATGTTCTGCTTATTCCAAGAATTCCTCACATATCACAAGAGCATGAATTTCCCTTTGAGATGAAGAGAAAGCAGTTTCCAATTAAGTTGGCCTTTGGAATGACGGCTAATAAATCACAAGGTCAAACATTACAACGCATGGGTCTCTACTTAGCAAATAATTTTTTCTCTCATGGTCAACTGTATGTTGCATTGAGCCGAGTGGGTAGAAGAGAGAATTTAAAGATCTTGGTCATCAATGGGAACTATGATGAAAAAGATGGAACTTTTGTGGACAACGTCGTCTACACGGAAATTTTACATTGACACACTATCTTAATGCAGAAGCCAACATTGACACTTTGTATCTGTATGCGGAAGTCAATGTTCAGACCTTAGAAGCTTTTAATATAAAAAACCAGGACATTAAATGACTAAAAATTAGCCATATAACTTTGTTGTTCAATCAGTCATAAATATTATCTTACAATAATTAGCATGTTTTCCATAGACCAAGATGACTATACACACACTGTGAAACACTACAGTAAAAGGATCGACTTTACCAACTGAGGCACAGGATTATTTTTACATATAAGGTAACAATTATTTCTTCTTTTCCTTTTTTTATTAACTTTCATTCGTTACTACTACACTATAATAAATACTACATTCAATTTGTATTTCAAATTTTATAAATACTATTAGCATTTTTAAAATTGTTATTTTCTTTACATTTATTTTTTATGCAAAAACTGTTTACGGTTGCTACAAATCAAAACAATGCAAATTTAATTTTTATTTTTATTAATTTTATTTATCATGTGCAATATATTATTTAAATTAATTGTAGTGATAAAGAGCTCTACCCAGATTACATACTAGCAAAATATGCGACCGGAGGGAGCGTATATTGGCTAGTAATAATAATAATAATAATAATAATAATAATAATAATAATAATAATAATAATAATAATAATAATAATAATAATAATAATAATAATAAATATCTATATACCATGGAAAAGATATTGTGTTTTGGAGTGTTGTCCGTGCCTACACAAATAGAAACATGTGATTGGTTGACAAAAAAGAATAGGCAGATTACTAAAGCATTAGCTTTTACGATGTAAATACCTGAGTTCGAAGTATAAACAAAAACTACTACTACTACTACTACTACTACTACTACTACTACTACTACTACTAATGTTCTTGAGTAATGAATAATATGTCCATGTGTATGTGAGATTAGTTATGACGAAAAGTGTGTGAGTAATATATATATATGAGAGAGAGAGCGAGAGAGAGAGAGAGAGAGAGCGAGAAGGGGTGACTGTTTTCTGTTTGACGAGTTTCGAGTTTTTTCTCACTTGCGTGGCAAATCTCGTCATATCACGTTTGATAAACAAAGTCTCGAAGACACACATTATCGGCGAGGAGGATTTCATGCAGACATTGCGTGACATTTTAAATGTTATTTCTCGATTTCATTTACAAAGCGTTTGTTATTCATCAATTTCTCTCTGTAAAATCAAGTGAAGTAGATAGATTAATATATATATATATATATATATATATATATATATATATATATATATCCAATCACGCGAGTAAATAAACGTACTGACGTAAGCAAATAGTACTTCAGACAACCCCCACCATCTGAAATGAATTCAGAAAGAAATACTCCATTCTATTTCTCATAATGGTACTTTTTCCCTTTCTTCTTTCTACAACGATTCATATGGTTTTTTTTTTCATTTTTAAAACATTCCAGTTTGAGACGTTTCCTTTCTTTCTTCTTTCTTAGTTCTCTTTTTTAACTTCACGGATTCATACGTTATCTGATATGACTATTAATATTAGTGTGCACACTAGCGAAACATACATTTTTCTGTCATTTTTGACGGAGAGTGTACACTCGCATATATCTTGGCGAGTTCGACATACCCAGTTTCCTACTGCTAGTCAGAAATCACTAATTCCTGTGTAAAGTATTAGTGAGTAAATAATAATGATAATAATAATTTAAGTGAACTGATCTATAAGAAAATACCCTAGAAGAAGCTATTGACCCCTAACTTTGATTGTAATCTGTTGTTTTTGAATTTTCATCTATTTCTGGTTCATGGCATATTTTGTCATTCTCTGAAATACACATGGCCAGAGTCATGTAGTAAAATATTTTGAATTCGGTCCTATACCCAGCTTTATAATGTTTTCACATAAAGGTTAACAATCGTGTGAAAAGCGCACCTATTAAGGCTAGCAATTCAAGCTAGAATCATATGTAGCACACCAATGAAAGTTGCCACTTGACAGACGACATTGTAAAACCAGGTGTTCATTGAAAGGTCAATCGTCCCTTGCTAACCATAGGCCACCCGCCGTATCTAACAAACTTTATTATCTACTGTATGTCCCTGTCATTAATCATTGACTTGGACACTATAATTTCAAATCCTTATATATATATATATATATATATATATATATATATATATATATATATATATATATATACATATTTTAATTATTTATTTTATACGTACATAGAAGTAATCCATGGACACGTGTTTCTGGCTCACAGTCGTCATCAGCATGGCTAACTTAGACAGAGATCGAACCTTCGATATTGTTGTCTATAGTCTAGCGTTGACAGACGACATTGTAAAACCAGGTGTTCATTGAAAGGTCAATCGTCCCTTGCTAGAAGTAATCCATGGACAGAGATCGAACCTTCGATATTGTTGTCTATAGTCTAGCGTTCTACCACTTGACCATAACGCTCTGTCTAGAAATATGTACGAAGGTTCGATGTCTAAGTTAGCCATGCTAATGACGAATGTGAGCCAGAACCACGTGTCCATGTATTACTTTTATGTACGTATAAAATGAAAAAAATATATATATTAACGAAAAATACGTCCTATAAAGTTAAGGGCGACTAATAATGCAATTTTCTGCATCTTAATCATTTCGGAAGTGAGAATATCGAAATAATAGTAAGCAAAATAACAACGAACGCTACAATCACCAATAAAATAATTACATAAAAATACATTAAATATTTAGGTGATAAAAATCGTACATATTTCTAGACAGAGCGTTTTGGTCCAGTGGTAGATGCTAGACTATAGACATCAATATAGAAGGTTCGATCTCTGTCTAAATTAGCAATGCTGATGACAATTGTGAGCCAGGAACACGTGTCCATGGATTAGTTTTATGTACGTATAAACTAAATAAAATAAAATATCAATGAAAAATACGTCCTATGAAGTTAAGGGCGACTAATAATGCAATTTTATGCATCTTAATCACTTAGGAAGTGAGACAATTGAAATAATAGTAAGCAAAATAACAACGAACGCTACAATCACCAATAAAAATAATTACATAAAAATACATCATAATATATAGTGGGGGGCAAATATTTGTACACAAACACATTTTTAATTTTTTGTATTTCCAAGTAATGAATAAACATATTTGTTTATACAATTAACTGCATAAGTAAATATGTAAAGAAACAGAAGAAAGATTATTTTCACTATGTGTTAAGCAATATTGAAATATTAATTTAAAATGAGTTTTAATATATTATTTTAAATTTTAAATAGGTATTTTATCTCCAGGAGTCCACACGGTTCTTTTAGTAGACAACCTGTAAAAATTCATCTAGATAAAATGCATAAAATATCTTTTCTCTCTGGTTTGAAAATTAAAACGCTAAAATAATGAGAAAAAGGAAAAAGAATTAGAAGGCTTAATAATTAGAAAGCTAAAAATATAAGAAGAATAACAAATTAAGAAGGTTAAAAAATTAAGAATGCTAAACAATTAAGAATGTTACAAAAATTAAAATGCTAAAACCATAAGAATGCTAAAAATATAAGAATGCTAAAATATAAGAATGCTAAAATATGAGTAGGCTAAATATTAGGGACGCTAAAAATGTAAGAAAGCTAAACAATAAGAATGCTAAAAAATTAAGAAGGCTAAAAAATAAGAAGGCTAAAATATAAGAGAGCTAACATATTAAAAAAGCTAAACTATTTAAAAGTTTATTAAATCTGACAATGAACATTAAAATTATTGTAATAAGGATCCCGATTTTCTGAATTCTACGTTTTTCAAGTGAAGCAATTATTAAATGATATATTGTTGCTCTACACATTGACGAACTTTCTCAAAAATCTTCTTCTGTTTGAAGGTGTTAATGAGAGTCAAGTAATTGCAGCGGTTCGTACCATCACAACGCTTACGATATTGATGGCATAAGTGCCTTTTCTTTTTTAATAAGAATTGGGTAGTCTGTCTATTTGTTTCAGGAAAGTCGCTCCAGACAAGGCCCGAAGCCACTTAATGTAAGGAGCTAAAAAAAATATGACTAATGCAAAGACCGCAGATTCCTTGAACAGACTAAGGCTATAGATAGAAGGAAAGCAGTCTACAGGAAGTGTTTAAACACAATCCCGCAGTTGAAGCTACTTGAATGGGAAGATTTTCACAACGGGGTACCTGAAAAGCTCATTGATGAAGACCAATAGATCAACGAGTCAAACGTGCTGGAACAAATGAAGCTGGGATTAAATCAGCCAGTTCTGAAGACAACGTGGCATAATAGTACTTATAGAATAGACATAAACTAGCAACATCACATCTGTGAGAGAAAAGGGGCAGCGGAGGAAGAAAAGGTGGATCCAACTTAATTACAGATACTCTTTTGAACCTTATCGAAAACAATCAAATGAGACAGAGATTCACAATCACAAATATGACAACAGTACTGCATACAAGGTCTGATAGTATATTTGTAGAGATAGTAAAGAGCCTCAGATGTGAGAAATGTTTTGAACGACAGAGAGAACCGACTTTACGAGAAGCCGACATGCTTATACATACATTATAAACAAGGAAA
Source organism: Sepiola atlantica (assembly GCA_963556195.1). NCBI lineage: Eukaryota > Metazoa > Mollusca > Cephalopoda > Sepiida > Sepiolidae > Sepiola > Sepiola atlantica. Next base: position 137,239,110 of record OY744519.1, read on the forward strand.
TGTTGTATAATAGATTCCCCAATAGATGGACAAGCTCACTGCTTAAACAACTACACAAATACCATAGAACCACTTGTGATTCTGATGCGCTTATACCACCACATGGGAGGTTATGTTTTCGAACAAGGTCACGGTTACGGAGACGTTGGAAGGTCACATTTTTGGCGATAACTTCTGTTCTCTTCATCGTAGAGATTCAGTACTTGACCCTTGATCCATATTATACCCAATTAAGACCCGGATCTTATATGACTGAACTTTTCAGAATGAATGTCGATAATAATGGTCACAATTTTGATGGAATTTAAACATGTTATATTTTTTCAAATTTGATATATGGATCAAATGCTCGCTGATAACAGCCACCATGCAAAATTTCAGCCTGATCAGATAAATAGATTTGAGTTTTCAACGTTTGCATGGCATATTAGTTCATACAATATGGAAAAGTAAGGCCCACATAAGACTTCGGCTCATAGTTACGTTGTCAGGTGGAGGGATGACTGACTTATGTCCTTGTTGCAAATGTGAAAACGCTAACGATACGAATATGGAAATCAATAGTAGTCTTAAGGAGATTTTGAATTATTTTGATAGTAATTGAATGCTTTTAAAAGCACATTTTCTCATGGGCTCTTAATAAATTCAGAAATATTCGTTTGAATAAGCTCTGAATACTAAACAATGTTCTTGCTATACTTTTACGGTGCACGGGAAATTCTTCGATCCACACCAGATGGCGCGTAATCTTCTTATCGACAAAAACAGCTGTTTGTCTTTCGTTGACACGTGTGAGTAGTTGGCATATTGGGTAGTGACGTCTATTAGCGGCAGTCGTAGAGATGTTCTTTTATCCTTATTTTCTCTTTGTGGCTGGAATAATGGAAGCTATTAAAAAGAACAACGAATAACTCCATTATTTATTCTGGTACTTAGTTTATTTTTTACAGGGAGTGGCAGTTGTTGTGTATTCCCACTCTGTACGACTTTTTTCTTAAAAAACAAAATAAAACTAAAAGAAGTTTATTCGTGACAATTATCAAACATCTCTTTATTTTTATATTTTCTTTCCTTCTATTTCGTTACATTTTTCCATATAAAAAGGTTAGTTTTTGAGCTGGTTTCAGGGTGTGACGTACTGCCGAGCTGATGCACTGCTGAAGGAAGAGACTCATTACCGAGAGTGTGACGCATTGCTGATGGGCGAATAATAGATCGCTAATTTGTTAGCTTTGCGGAGGCGAGATGGACTTAAAATGAGGTCGTCTAGTGTTTAAAAGTAACAGAAAATAAAAGGTTGTAACGTACTGTCAAGGTGTCGCACTGCTGAAGAAAGATACGCACTGCCGCGACTGTGACGCACTGCCAATGTATGAATAATCTGGACCTATAATGAAGTCGTCCGATGTTTTAGATTAACAGTAAATGACAGGTGGAAGAAGATAAATTTTGAGATACCGATAGTGCTGATAGGCCTCAGTAGACACCTGATGAACTGTGTAATCTGCCTTGTTTGAGTAAAGGGAAACAATATCACAGAAATAACAAAAAGAAGATTGGGGTTATAAACCTGCTCTTTTGAGTGAGAGGAAGCGATATTACGAAATATAATTGAGATGAATTTAACAATAAAAGCCGTCACCTTAAATAAACGTTATTGTTTTGTAACCTTTATATCATTGTGTAAAAAAAGAAATTGTTATTGTTAAAAAGGCTAATAATCTAATTTTGATTATTGTAATGTTTCCATTATATTAAAAACAAGCTTTTCTCCTTTGATTCTTACTTTATTTTTTCTTTCTTTCTTTCTTTCTATATCCTACACTAATGAATAAATATTTATAGTCAAAGTTAATTTTGTTATTATGTTTGCTTTGCGCTGATTCTCTGGTGTTTCTGAGTGAATTCCTAGAAGAAACTATTTTTTGTTATTAAATAGTCTTTTGAATTTGTTGTTCTATATATGTCACAAATTCGAGATATGTAAAACAGTAAACACGTCATAAAAACTGTATACTTTTCTTCTAACACCCCTAAGGATGGTGGAAGAATCGAACACAGGAGATCAATCACTTTGACACGAAACTCTCAGGAGAGAGAATCGATTTTCTGCTAGAACGCAATTCCGTGTATGATTAAATATTTACATATTTAAAATGAATCATAATTCGTAATTGTATCTAAATCGGGAATTTAGAACAGAATCGGTAATTGTATTGGAATCGGAAACACTTTGGAACTGTTCCATCAAACTTAACTCCTAATGGAAAATTTTTGCTTAATCTGACCTAACATAGAATTTTCCGTTTTAGCTTTATTTTTACACACTCGTCAAATATCGCTACAGTATAGTTCCTAAGTAAGGAAAAGTGTTCTCATGAAAAGAAAAAGAACTAATAAGATATCATGGGACTTGCTAGCTCAGGCTAGCGATTACTAAACTACTCTGTTCACCATACATATTTTGTTTAGTAAACCTTCTTTTCAATCCTTAATACTTTTAATTTTCCCTGTTGTTTTTTAAGTATTAGGATACCACTTATCAAGTCCTAGAGCCACTCGAGGATAAATTCTAATGATATGGAATAATTGTCAACAAAATACAAGGAACAATCAAGGTATTAACTAAGTCTGATTACTTATAAGTTGGTTTATGATAAATATTTGTTGACATTAGATTTGAAGAGGACTATGTTGAAATCTGCAGGGAAGCAATCTCGCAGTAATGTGTTCCACAGATGTGAAACCCTTGTAATGAAGCTCTGTCCATAAAAATTCCGCCTGACGCTAGAAACATTGAGCGAACAAATTTTTTACGTTTTGGTAGTAAGACGTGTACTTGCTGTTTATATCTTACAAGGACGAACCAAAGATCGGAGTTAAGTAAAACCCCTTCTATGCAAATAACGATAGAGTAGAGAGAGACTAGCAGCGTCTCTTCTGTGAGAAGAAAAGAGATTATGCCCCAGTAAATTGTGAAGAAGATTTTGTCTGTTAACTCTAAAACTCGGGTTGCAACAGTTATTGAAAGAGAGAATGAATATGTTTAATGAAGAATTGAAGTGGATTTGACATGTTAACTTGTTCATTCCCATGAGATATCGCAAAATTAAATTTAACAACATTATTAAATGAATCATCAAAATGTAAATTGATGGAAACATTCATGAAATCCAGAGACACATTCAATATGTAAAAAAACAAGAAAAGAAAAATAACATGGTTTTATCCACCATTCTGTAAGCTGTCTAATATATACATAGGATAGCCCTTTTTTAAACTGATAGCATTTTAATAAAGATAACTCACTGCTTAAAGTATTTCATAGACACACTTTACTAATTATTTACTCATGCACTAAAACTAAAAGAGTATCAAAAAACGTACAAAAAAATTATGCAACAAACACTTAACACCGAAAATAACACAATTCTATCACTCAGTAATTGTAAGATACGTTATTGATGATCGTTAAATGACAACTGTTACGCTATGAATCCTGTGTATCAGGCAACAATTTTTCCAAAGGTAAACACCGTTGATAAGAGAATGTATTTTTGTATCCCCTAAAATTGGAAACAGATGTACGACGTGCATAAACACTATTTTTCCACCGAAGAACTATGCATCAGACTGATCTTTCTATACACTTCTAGGATCTAAAACGAAGAAATTTACACGTGGATTAACGGTGAAGATTCATTCGCATAGTCAGCACGTTAAATAGTTTTAAAAGCAGATGCAGCTTGTGTCTGCAAGAAAACATCGAAATCATACAGTTTTAATTAGAGATGGGACGATTTTAATATTTTTCCCGATTCCGATACAATTAAAGATTCTGTTCTAAATTCCAGATTCCGATACAATTACCGATTCCGATTCCTATGAAATCTCTAAATATTTAGCTATAGAGATGTTAACTTTCGGATTACCATAAAATCCCATGTACTATGCGCATATATATTCGTAAACTTAAAAATACACTTTTGGGGAGATCTATAAATTTTAGTTTAACTGGTACTTTAAAATCAATAAATATTTATCATTTTATCATTAGTACTAGCAATGGTAAATTAAGTTTTAAACTAAAGCAACAAAAATAACAATTAAAAGAATCGATTTCGGCATCGGAAAATAGGCAGAGATTTTGATACCCCAAAAAGATCCGATTTTTCCGGATTCCCGATTCTAATTCCGATTAATCGTCAAAACACTAGTTTAAATATAAAAGATTATGTTTAACCAAAAAAAATGAGATTATCTATAAATGCAGACATAGAAAAAAGTCCAAGCTAGCCTAGCACTTTCCTCCTGGATTGGATACAGTACGATTATGGGAATGTTTTCTTGACAAATTTAGTTGAACAGCTGCAAAATAAAATTAAATTTGCAAATTATATTCCTTTCACATTCAACCTATGTAAGTATGTTGAAGTAAGTGTTGGTTAAAACAATAATATATTAGATTTGAATAACAGAAACTTTTCACAACATTGCCTTAATAGCCGTATTTAAATAAAGTCAGGTATGTCAGGTATGTGTATATGTTTATGCACACACACACACATGTATATATATATATATATATATATATATATATATATATATATATATATATATATATATATCAATATTTTCTTTGTAGTACAAAACTTTATGATGGCTAAAAAGAGACAATATTTATTAATCATGATGAATTAAGAATTAAAAAGATGAAAGGGCAGCTGACCGGTTTCGTACCTCGCTCAACAGAGCCAAATATCGAGGTATCGTGTAAAAAATATAGTAAAGATGCCATGAGAATTATAGCGAGGGAAAGGGGTAAAAAAAGGGAAAAAAGTTCAGTCAAATAGAAACAACATTAAGCCCGAGGAGATTTTCACTTTGCTTGCAAAAAGAAGGTCTCAGTGACTTAATATAGATTGTTTCTAGGATCTTGAGATGGTAAGGAGAGTGCGACTTACTAAGAATGGAGAATAAGTCGACACTGAAATAAGAGGCACAGGTGCGGTTATTTATAAGATGTTCGGCTAAGTATTATGTAAAACGTCCGTTGGTGAATAATTTGCATTGCGAATTTTTGTGGGCACGTATTGTTTGACCCGGATGTCTAATTTTTGTGACGTCATCCCAACGTAGTGCATACTGCAACTACATTTAAATAAATAAATAATAGAATTATTGTGATGTGGGGGAAGGACATCTTTTCGAATAGAAGTCAAAATCGGTCGGGAAGGAAAAAACAACTCGTGTATTCGCAGCAAAATAACATTGTAGTACGCACAAAGAGATTTATATATATATATATATATATATATATATATATATATATATATATATATATATATATATATATATAAAGATTTACTCGTTGATTTTGTAAAAAAGTGAAGAACATTAATTTTCCTCTCTCAAATTGAACAGTTAACTATGCTATAGTATATCTTTATTGTGGTATCTTGGTTTTACCGGATTCCAGGACAATAATTCATCTAGTCTGGTGGATTATCCAGCTTAGTGCTGTTACTTGAGGTAAAATCACTAAGAGGTGCACCATTCCTCGTATGAGCCAATGTATAGCCGTGTCAACGGGATCTTATTTGTTATTTTGAATATTTGGTCCGGATGTACTTGTAGGATCCTAATGCCAAGTTGTTTTGAGAAACGCTTGAACAGAGACCGAATACACTCGAAGATGGTGTCTAGTAGATAATTACAACTCTTTTTACTTTTTTACTTTTCCTAATGTGTGTGTGGCTGTGTATTCACATGGATTTATGTGGAAGTAATGTTCTCTATATATGTGTAGATGTTTTTGAGTATACCATTTCCTTAGACTTAATGGAATTCTCCAGAGTTGAGTTGAAACCAATTATCTTTTCTATTTTCTGTAGTTTTTGTTCATTTATATTTTCCTGTCCTACCTTTCTTTGCCCAGCCATCTTAATTACGAGACCAGCAACATGATACTATCTTTTTCTCTTTCCTTTTTCTTTCTGTATCCCCGCTCTCTCTCCTTATGAAAACATATCACCAAATCTTATTTTATACATGTTTGCTTAAATAACGTCGTCAAGAAAGTATTTGACCTGTTTTCCGTACTTATTATTGTGCTCTCGCGAGTAACGATATTTCTTTTTTATTATTATTGAATAAAATAATTCCCTATTGTTCTTTTAAGGTATTACTAGCAAGAACACTCGGCATTTCCCGGGAATTAATAAGGTACTCCGCACCATACAATGCACTCCGATGTTATTTTATTGTTATAAAAAACATCCGCCATTCAAACACTCCGTATCACGCGCCACCTCAGTCAAAGGAGGTGGATCTGAATTTAGCGTCTTATTCCCGATCAAAAACGACAACATAAGATGGTTTTGAAAATGTCATAATTAAACTAATTTAATTAAATTTTAAAAATCCCAAGGCAAATCATGGTGAAAAAATGAATAAAACTTCATATATTCTAATTGTTCTAGCAGATAAAACTAAAACAATTATAAGATGAATTTCTCAGAATGTATAAATCTTCTCCGTGCGTGTGTGCGATGCTTGTGTGTTCCTTATAGAAATACAAGTGAGAGAATCTACATGAAATTCGAAAATGTATTCTTATATAGAATTTAACTGGGAAGACAATGAAAATGTTCCAGAATCTCTCAGTTCACCCGTTAGGGTTTATGAAAGCTTAATTCCCTTAAGACTTCAAATATATTATATTTTTATGAAATTTAAATCATATGTATTATCTTTTCTGGAGAAGACAATAGATTGGTCTCGAATCTCTAAGTGCTCCCCCCTTACCTAAAGAATCTATGGTGGGCGAACCTTTTTTAATACTTCAAATATATGGGATTTTTGTGTTACTACTTGAATTTGTATAAGTATGTTTTGAATTCGTTTAGAAACACGTGTTTGCTTTTATTTGCTTCGTCACTGACAATAGATAACAGTATAACATACTTTTGATCTGTCAATTCATTTATTTATAGCTATATTACTAATTTTGCAATAATTATTAAAAAGTTTGAACATTGAGCTTCATTTTGACTGTGGAATTTGATTCCCATACGAATCGATCTGAATTCTAGAGTTATCAAACAATTTTTTATATTATCGCGTATAACTTTATATAAAGATAGGAGAGTGAGAGGGGAAAAGTAAAGACCGAGAGAGAGAGAGAGAGAGAGAGAGAGAGAGAGGGAGAGAGTGAGAGTTAGAAGATAGGGAATAGAAAGAACGAAGGAAAGAAAGAAAAGAAAAGATTAAATATAAACAGGTAAAAAGAAATGAAGAAGGATGGAAAAACAAGAACAAAAGATAAGAAGAAGGAAGAAAGAAGAACATGCAGGAATAATGAAGAAGAAAATAAGAAAAAAGAATGATAAAAAAGAAAGGAAGGAAAGGTGAAGGAAAGAAAGGGGTAAAAAAAGAAAGAAAGAAAGAAAGAATGATGAAAATGAGGACGGATGGAAAGAAGATAGGAAAGGCAGAAAGGATAAAAGATTGAATAAAAAGAAAGAATGATATAAATAAAATGAAGGGAGAAAGAATGAAAAAGGAAAAGAAACAAAGAAAAAAGAAAAACGGAGGGAGAAAGGAAATAAAAAAATAAAAAATAAATAAACGGACAAAAAGAAAGGTAATTGTGAAAGAACGAAAACTTTTCTCCGAAAT
>OY744519.1:137251789-137359289 GCA_963556195.1 Sepiola atlantica
CCTGGAATAGTTCATGAGATATACGCATTTGTAATGTTCCCAAGACTTTTGAAACACCCTGTATATATATATATATTATATTGTATAACTATATATATATATATTAATAGACATAACCAAAAATAAAACCATAAATACGGATCTTTACTAACAATAACGCATATCCTCCTGAAGACGGTCGCGAAGACCGAAAGCACTAGAGAAATGGCCCAAGATACAACATTAGGCGCCATAATCCACCAATTGACACCGGAAACCCGACGAATCGCTCGCCGACGAGTCGAGAAGTTAACCATCGCAAATCGCAAAGAAAGAAAACTCCGAGGTCTTCAATGACACATGTATAATATATATATTTGTATAACTATATATATATATATATATATATATATATATATATATATATATATGTTTTAGCGTATGTCTGTATTTAAATATTTCTGTTTGTGGGTTTAAGTGCTTTTGTAAATGTTTTTTTAGAAAACAATGTTTTTTTAATTTTTAACTTTTCAGCATTTAATGTTTATTGTGAAAGTTTACATTGGACTTTTGAGATGTTGAACTTGTTTAAGAATTGTTGAACTTTCAACTTTCAACTTTGGTGAAAGTACAATAAGTTTACTTTACCTGCACTGAAAACGAGCAGGTTTGAGATATTTGACTTCTAATATGTAATTCCTAATAAGGGTATACTCCTAAGTTATATATTTTAAATATTTTAAATATCTTTTGTTTTCTATAAACTTGAATTTAGAAACCTATAAACTAAACTTCTTAAATCTCTAACCTTCACTTTCAATTCTGTTCTATTGTTGGATAATGGCCCTGTGGGGCCGGACGCTTGTTGAGTGGACGTATGTGTCGGGGATCGTTTGGTTAGGCTTGCGCGATTTAGTGCGAGTGCAAAATAGGGCTGTTCTCACAGTCGGAGCTCACAAGCGTTGACAGGGCCACCACGGTGACGAGACCTCAAGTCAAGGGTCAAAATGCACCTGTGCATAAGTGTTCTGTGACGTCACGGGTTTGTATGTTGGAAACTGAGTTTTGTCAGTCTGGTTTTTGGAAGCAAGCTGAACAGACGTATTTCTTCATGTAGTCTGCAAATAGACAGGGGAATTTATTTCTCTAAAAAAACTTACAGGCGTAATGAAATTCTTTCTTCCCTCCTCCTCGAATGGCTAAGGACTTACTGGACCATAGATAGCTAGGAATTATCTACGATAAAATAGTAAATTGATCTCTCTCAAAAGTAGTAAAACATCTCCAAGAGCGACAGAAAACTGACACCTGAATAAAACTAATAAAAATTTACAAGATTGTTCACCTCCTGAATCGTGTTACGAATGTTTTGTTGCAGACACAGCGGACAGCGATGTTCACAGCAGTACAGAAGCGAAGAAAGAACTCAACCACTAGACGACATCGAGACGACACCCCTCCACGACGAAAAAGAAAAGGTACGAGTAATTAAAGGGTATGCAACACTATTCTATTGCATTATTATTATTTTTTGATAATTATTATTACCATTTTGCTTTATTCTCTCGTATCGTTTTACTTTTATTAGCATTCTGATTTTAATACACATATTTTTATTTTGATTAACGTGATGACAATTATTATCGTTATTGATTTTACCATTATTACTTTTATTATCATTATTATTATTGTTAAACTGGATTACTGTAAAATTGTCACTAATCCTGCCTCTACCAAGGGTATTTGCAAAACTACAACTTATTTAATGTTGCCTTGCATTTCAAATTCCCAGGGTTTTCTGAAAATACATTTTCATAACATATTTAACGTTTTGACCCTCAATTTCAAAATGTTTCGAGCAGTAAATTTTTCTTGACCATTTAAATTTTCAACTTTCCAATTTTCTAATTCTTTATGTTCTAATTTCAATTGTGAGAAGTTTTTAAAAGGCATCTTGCAAGCGCTATATTAACTGATTCCCTCCAACTTTTCATAGATAGAGAATTGAACTTTCAACCACCTTTCTCACTATATATGATCACACATTTCTAATTGTTTTTTTTTATTCCTCGCATTCCATGAGTTGTGTTTTTTCTAATAACCGTATTTTTCCCATTTGTACCCCTTTGTATATCAATTTAATCTAATGTGTACACTACCTAAACTGGTCTACTTCACACACACACTCTTACTCCTTTCTTATTTGCTGTATAATTGAGAGTGTTCAACTCTGTGGTCCTAATGATGGTTGTTGGCTTCTAAGTTGGTGTCTATACCCTGTGCTGATGAAGAAATCGATATTAATAAAACACCCATATCGTCTCGGAAACGAACGTACACAAACTGTTGTTTATGTTGAATTCTTAAAGTATAAATAAAATATCATGTCGTAATTAAGTTTAGTTAAGAGCTATATTATATATATATATATATATATATATATATATATATATATATATATATATATATATATATTCTTATATATATATGCTGATGAGGCTCGATTGAAAAGGGACGAAACGTATACGTACATAGATAATAAACAATAACAATTATTTTTTTATATTTGTCGCTCCTCGTAAAATAAGTAGAGCACTCTAATGGTAGTACAGACACAGCATGACGTCACTTGCTTTATCATGCATAATTCCTTCTTTAATAAAACTAGAATGCCTGGACATCAAGCCGCTTTTAAATGTGTTAAATTATCATTGTTTATCGGCCATTCAAATATTGGCCGACGTTGGATTTGAGTTAAAAAATACTTGTAATACAGGGTTTCGAATCGTACGACCGGTAGTGAATAGTTATATCTCTATGTTGATGAGTCTCGTTTGAAAAGGCACGAAACGTATACGTACATAGATAATACACAATAACAAATATTTTATATTTGTCGCTCCTCGTAAAATAAGTAGAGCACTCTAATGGTAGTACAAACAGCATGACGTAACTTGCTTTATAATGCATCATTCCTTCTTTAATAGAAGTAGAATGTCTGGACATCAAGCCGCTTTTAAATGTGTTAAATTATCATTGTTTATCGGCTATTCAAATGTTGGCCGCGCGGTTAGCGACGTTGGATTTAAGTTGAAAAATACTTGTAATCTAATCCAGGGTTTCGAATCGTACGACCTGTAGTGAATAGTCATATTTTATGAGTCTCGATTGAAAAGGGACGAAGCGTATACGTACATAGATAATAAACAATAACAAATATTTTATATATATATATATATATAGATATAGATAGAGAGAGAGAGAGAGAGAGAGAGAGAGAGAGAGAGAGAGATAGATAGATAGATAGATAGATAGATAGAGAAAGAAATAAAATTACAGATCAGAGTGATATCATACTGTGATTTAATGCCAATTTTGGAGCAAAAGAAATCTTACATGTTTCTGAAAAAAAATATTCTCATTGTTTTAGATGTTATCACAAACACACACACACACACAATATATATATGTGTATATATATAGAGAGAAGTTGGGCGAGAGATAGATAGATAGATAGATGAAGAGAAATAAAAATGTAAAAAAAACAAATCTATTTAATCTTCAGTTGTTCAATGCAAGGTGTATTCAATAAAAGCATGTTTATTTTTTCTTTCCTTAAGCCAGGGTTTTCAAAGATTGGAATCTTATCATCACAGATAGATAAGTTGGCAGGGAAGTAGCTAAAATTCAAAATTTGAAAAAAATTAATAAGATAATGGCGATCCATCCACTGCCACAAACACTTCTTGAAGTCGTTCGGCATTATCTCTTTTTTCGCACCCTCTCAACAACAGCTGCGCTCCCAGCAGTTTAGGGCCTGCCAGAACGCTGGTCAATCTCCGCTGATGTGCGGCTATATTTAAATCGGTTGAACCACTCCTTAATTTGTGTTACACATCGCATCTTCTCCAAACACATGCTGAATCTAACGCGACGGCAGAGATAAACACCATTCCAAAAGAAGACTTCCAGAAGTGTTTCCGGCAGTGGATGGATCGGTGAGCTAAGTGTGTGCAAGCACAAGGGGCTTACTTTGAAGGGGATTAGGGTCCAAACCCCGTCACGTATTTGAAATATATTTTCTGGTCTAAGGTCGGATACTTTTTAGACTCGCCTCGTATATATATATATATATATATATATATATATATATATATATATATATATATATATATATACAATATTAGGAGAGTCGGCCATTTCACCAAGCCCAACAACACATTTTGTCTCGGAGCAAAGTGTAGTATATGTTCTGATGCTACACTTAGTCTTTTCTGTCCTCAGTCAATGAAGGAGAAGTCTTTCTAGACTGAGACAATTATTATTTCTATTCCAATCTAGAGTGACGCTTTTGTTGAGCTGGATATTACCACCATTAAAAACTGACCTTATGCCAATCTTGGCCCTCGTGGGGAGACACATAAATAGGAACAGGCAAAAACCAAAAGAAACATGAATATATCCATTCTTAAAATGCGTCCATTCAATGTGTGCATTTATAGCGATGAAAATGCTATTTCGTGACATCATCATCACCATCATCATCAGCAGCAGCAGCAACAGCAACACTATCATCATCAGCAGCAGCAACTGTTGAACATCTGGTTTACATGCTGGCATATGCTGGACGGCTTTTAGAAATTGACTTTCCAACTAACCTATCTTTGCACAGGTCTTTATTTTTTCTCTCTCTCTTTCTCTTTCTCTTTCTCTTTCTCTCTATCTCTCTGTCCCCCTCTCTGTTTTTCTCGCATCACTATCATTATCATTATGATATTTGGTTTAACATCCGTTTTACATGCTGGCTTACAAGTCCATCCTTATCACTTCCTCCCATGTTTCCCCTGGCCTTCCGACCTACCCCGCTACCTCAACTGTTCAACATCTACTAACCCAGTAACTGCCATTTATTTTTTAAATGTGACTAAACCGTGCTGAGCTCTAGTTTCCCGTGGGTCGTATTCATCGTCTCCTCCGTAAGGGCAACTATGACCAGAGAGTGGGTGCCGGTGCCCCTGTTTATTTGGCTGCTGTCATGGAATATTTGGCCGCTGGGGTTCTCGAGTTGGCTGGAAATGCTGTCAGAGACAACAAGGAATCCAGAATCACTTGCAAATGCCTGTCCGTAATGACGAAAATTGAACAAATTTTTGTCTGGAGTGAGCATTGACCAATGTGGTTTTATTTACTCCTCCCCAGGAGTTAGGCACAAGGCCAGTTTTATCTTACTCCCACAAGTAAGATGTGACCAAAGATCGGGTCGAGAAAGTGGGGTTTGAAAAGCCAGCGCTCGAGAGGTGAGCACTCTGGCCATTTAAAAATTGCCTGGGCAGCCCCGTCGGCATTTCCCGGTAGGGGCGCCTCAGACAGTAAGCAATAAACTTACTCCTTCCCAAAGAGGGGAGGCAAAGCCTGGGAGGGTTGACCTCCTAGAACTGCACAGGACAGGCGTGCAGTATCCATCGGAACAGATACTACACTTTGATCTTAGCCAAAAGGCCGAGATTGCATTGACCAAGGTATTTACTCCACCTCAGGAGTTAGGCACAAGGCCAGTTTTATCCTACTCCCACAAGTAAGATGTGACCACAGATTGGGTCGAGAAAGTGGGGTTAAAAGCCAGCGCTCGAGAGGTGAGCACTCTGGCCATTTAAAAATTGCCTGGGCAGCCCCGTCGGCATTCCCCGGTAGGGGCGCCTCAGACAGTAAGCAATAAACTTACTCCTCCCCAAAGAGGGGAGGCAAAGCCTGGGAGGGTGGACCTCCTAGAACTGCACAGGACAATCCCATAGACCGGCGTAAATCAAGCCCCGGAGGCCAAGACAATACCAGTCTATGGGGTGCAGTATCCATCGGAACAGATACTACACTTTGATCTTAGCCAAAAGGCCGAGATTGCATTGACCAATGTGGTTTCCTTCCCAACATCCAAGCTGTCCTTCTCCACAAGAAGACCCAGACAGCCGTCAAGTAAATTCTCTGTTTACTTCATACAACAAAATGTTATTTCAAATTAAAGCGTGACAAATCAGCAGACCGATAAAGCACAGACGGCACATCTTATGAAAATGTGAGGACGCATCTGTAAATGTAATTTCAAAGTTAAGCGTGACAGATCGACCGACGGACAGAGGCGCTTATTGATATGCATGGGTGTATCTAAAAATATAAAGGGAGAAACCACGTGACATGACAGCTATAATGGAAAGAAAGAAACGCCGAGAAACGGTAATCCGTAAGATTAACAGAAACTGCTTACGGTAAGCTTATTGAGCTTATGAAAGGGATTACAATAAAAACAGCAGCAGCAGCAGAAGCACAAACAACAACGACAACAATAATAGCAAGAACAGATACAACAACAATCCAAATAACATACACAACAAAAACAATAACAATGCTATTGATATGAAAATGTATGGTAGACTTTTCATCAATATCAGTTTAAGCTTGTTCTTTTCATATGAATCTGCATGTTCATTTCCTCCCCTTTAAATTTTTTTCACCTGCTTCCTTTTATTGTTGGCATTGGTTTCCTTGATAAATTTTTAGAATGAGGTACTCACAGGAACGACTGCGTGGAGGTATTGCAATGCCCGTTCGTTCGGAGGATCCGATAGCATCAAACAGAACACAACGATGGAGACAAGGACGTGCTCGAGAAACTCTGTTTCTTTATTTTTCACCACCAGCTGGTATAAGTTGGGTGTACACATATATATAATTAAATATTTCTTTGTTAGCAAAAGTCCTTTGGCATTATCGTTCTGTCCTTTGTCTTACGAAGAAACCCCTTTCTTTATCTTGACGGCGGTTTATTTCCGACTCTACCCAACGTAGGTTATTTTCAAGAAACCCAGCCAGAGTGATTTACCTCGCAATCTAGAGGGAAACACGACAATACGTTCTGTAGCAGTCTGCTCCCGGAATATAGGGAAGGCTTGCGATCCCCACGCCAATTGTTTACGGCAGTTTTTCTCTATATCCTCCCAATTCGATCTCTGCTACGTAAGCGCTCCTTCTTCCTTCGTTTAATTTCTGACTTTGCACTCCGGGGACCTTCTTCTTCTGGCCTTATGCACATGACTCTTGTAAAGGTTACTGAGTAGTTTTTTTTTACGACGTCATACTCCGAAATGAACTCGTCGACTGTACACACCTGGGCTAGTTCAAAGGTCAACGATTCATTTCCGTTGTTCGTTTAGCCTAATTGACAATTTATCTAGTTTTCATTATTGCAGGGTCATACCTTTAACCTCCCCATGACGTCTTATGCGTTAGTACGCAACATGTCTGCATCATTATTTTACAGAGGTTGCCAGTATCCATAGTTAAAGTGGTGGTATGGATTCGTCAGGATTCGAACAGGACACGTCGAGTCGCCAATACGCGCTGGTATCTACTTCAACACTGCCACCTTACAATTGTTAATAAGAATAACATTTTGGTTTTGGTTGTATGTTTTACGACATATCAACAATTTTTTTAGTTAATCCCGGGGTACCATACTTATGAATAAATCGTTTCATAAACTGAAATTATATAAATATACTAAAAGCATATATATATATATATATATATATATATATATATATATATATATGTGTATGCATTTTATTTACCTCCTTCCCAGGAACTTAGACACAAGATCAGGTGTTGTTTTGAAAAACAAACGCACTAATATTAAGCACACACTGGCCTATAAAGAATGCCTAAGCAAGCTCGTTCGTCTTCTCCGGTAGGCGATTAGTGATAAAGTAACCCCTTCTCAGAGAGAACGTAAAGCCTAGGATGGTGGCCATTTTGAAACTGAACAGAACAATACCTCAGCCGACAGCAACTAAGTAAATGTCGGAGTGATGTCGAGGACGTATCCCCGACTGGTAAGAACCCACCGACTCAAGCTGTGTCATGTGTATGTATATGTTTATATATTATCTATCTGTCAGGACATATATATCCACAGATTAGTGCGTGGGAACGTGCAAAATTATCGGGAGAGATGTCCTCTTCAATCTTTGTTTAAGGCAGGTGTCTCGGAAGAAGAACACCCTTATGCAACATTTGTGGCGACTGCCGTTTCTCATGATGTAGACTTGCTCCTCTTTTTTAAGGCCAAGGTGACAGTCGCCCAGAAAGTGGGATTGGTTCTCTGCACAAAGCTTCACGCAAAGGCAGTGGTTGAAAACTTTTATAAGTCAAGCAATGACATTGCAACCACCGTATTTGCTAACTCAAAACCATTTTCAGTTAATACTCATAATTCACCCCATACCCTTGAAAACAAAAATGAAAATTTGTGTGCTACCAAATCCATGTCCATAATATTCTTCTTCTTCTTCTTCTTCTTCTTCTTCTTCTTCTTCTTCTTCTTATTATTATTATTATTATTATTATTATTACTGGTACTCACTAGGAGTTCTTACACAGGCCATCATCTGTGATTGCTCACTAATAATCACCGGTGGTGTTCTCTGGAGTCTGAGTGTTCCCTGGAGTCTAGATTTCCAGTACTCTCTACCTCTTTCAAGAACTATTGCAAATGACTTTGCGTTATTGCAACACCCGCTTACCATGTATTTCTCGCTAGTAACGACCATTGATCTTCACTAGGATTTGGGTGGCAATAAGCCCCCCCAAAGCCCCAGTACTCTCCGCACCTTCCCAGTAGGAGGTTTGGTGGTGGTATTATTATTATTATTATTATTATTATTATTATTATTATTATTATTATTATTATTGTTGTTGTTGTTGTTGTTGTTGTTGTTGTTGGTGTTGGTGTTGGTGTTGTTGGTGTTGGTGTTGGTGTTGTTGGTGTTGGTGTTGGTGTTGGTGTTGGTGTTGGTGTTGTTGTTGGTGTTGTTGTTGGTGTTGTTGTTGTTGGTGTTGTTGTTGGTGTTGTTGTTGTTGGTGTTGTTGTTGGTGTTGTTGTTGGTGTTGTTGTTGTTGTTGTTGTTGGTGTTGGTGTTGGTGTTGTTGTTGTTGTTGTTATTATTATTATTATTATTAGTAGTAGTAGTAGTTCATACCCGCCTTTTTCAACGGTTTTGGTACAGTACCTGGGTATGTCAATTCCCATCTTTACCTAGCTTCTACACCTTTATAGCAAGAACGATAAATACAAAAATTGGATGCATCGAACCCAGGAGCTTTTTGACTTCGTTGCTACGTCATACCAACGTCATACCCACGTCATTACTATGTCATACCGACTCCTGCTACTCGCAGCGTTCTTCACTGGTGCCCACCCACGCGTCTTTAATTTGGATGACACTTAACGTTTGCTCTCGTGGGGAGGCAAGTAAATAGGGGACAATTAGCGTGTTTTTACGCGAATTAACGTAACAGGTTTTGAACCCGCCCTCATCTCCACAATTCCCTTCTCTCCGATCGGCTTGTCTGTTCTGTAATCAATTTAAATATGTCAACCCTCTTCCTCCGTGGACGGTTCGCTAATTGCATCGCACCCACTACCGTCACCCTCTCTATCAACCGTCCCCATTCTTTCACACCCTCTACCCTACCCCCCTTCTATACTCCTTCGCAGTTGAATAAGAGACTCCTCTTTTCTCTCGTGTTAAAAGGGAAGGATTTAAAGTTAACCTTCCCCTCTTTTATTTCCGTAATTTGAAATTAAGTTTGTGAGAGCGAGGGGAAGGGAATTACGTCGAATTCCCGTGTGTTCAGAATGTAATTTTTTTTCGTAGAAGTAAACAAATACACGATAACAGTATCGATTATTTAATTTGTTCAATTATGTAAACACTAGCCGAAGTACTCGCCAGCACCAGCTTTCTGAAACATTTATCTTCTACACGTCACACCCCCTAATAAAATACTGCAACTTGTAATAAAATAAATCTTTTTTTAATCATTAGAATAAAAAACGATTATGAATAAACACATGCATTATTCACGTTTATGATAATGATCAATATTGGCTAGAAAATAACTGGAACTGAAGGCAAGGCTTGATCCACACGACCACCGATCAAACGAAAATATTTCTTCTTTTTAACCTACTTAAACTGTTTATGAGTTTGGCGTAAGAATACAACATTAATAATCTGTCTTATTTCTCTGCATAGATCTAAAATAGTTCGATTGTCTGAAATAAATAAACAAACATAAAGAATTTTTAATTCAAAAAAAGATGTCAAATTCATACGATTATTTGACTGAAAAACTATATTGACTTTTTATATGTATATTTATTTATTTATTTTTCTTACTAGTAGTGAAAGGGTTCGGATTATCATAAGAATGTTGTTTGGTCGGCTAATAGATCATATTAAACTGAAAAGGGAACGCTAAAAATGCCGGAACATTTGTTTCTAATGTTACTTATACGTACTTTAAATTTTTTATAATATATATATATATATATATATATATATATATATATATATGTGTGTGTGTGTGTGTGTGTATATATATATATATATATATATACACACACACACACACACACACACATATATATATATATATATATATATAAATATATATATATATATATATATATATATATATATCGAACTTTTGGCCAATATCAAAGTGTAGTATCTTTTCCGATAGATACTACACCATATAGACCGGTATCGTCTTGGCCTTCGGGTTTTGATTCCGCCGGTCTGTGGAGTTGTTCTGTGCAGTTCTAGGAGGTCCACCCTCCCAGGCTTTGCCTCCCCTCTTTTAGTTGGAGTAAGTTTATCGCTTACTGCCTGAAGCGCCCCTACCGGGGAATGACGACGGGGCTGCCCAGGCATTTTTTGTAGGCCAGAATGCTCATCTTCTCGAGCACTGGCTTTTCAAATCCCACTTTCCCGACTTTGTGTCACATATTACCGCTCTGGGAGGAAGATAAATCTCTCTCTCTCTCTCTCTCTCTCTCTCTCTCTCTCTATATATATATATATATATATATATATATATATATATATATATATATATATATATATATTCCGATATTCCGAATACGTTCGTCGAACACTCTCGACTAGTCTTCTATCTGTTCCCGCTTCTAGGTACATATAGATCTTAATTTCCCTTAATTACGTGACAGTTTCCGTTGGCCGAGTGGTTATGGCGACTGCTTGCAAATTCTACACTGACTCTGTGAACCGGGGTCGCGCCTCCCGACCGTCCGAAATTGTATTTCTGCAATAAGCTTGAAACGCTAACGTCTGTAGGTATTAATAATTTTATATATATATATATATATTGAACGTATCTTTTCTTCAGATATATCGAACTTTTGTTATCTTTTTTAAGAGGGAGATTTTCTCCCGAAATATAAAAATATTTCCGTCATTCTGGATTTTATTAATATCAACATTGAGTTTTATATTTACTAATTGTATGCGATGAAAAATCTATCGAAAATAAATAGATAATTCTGAAGATTAATATCATAAATATTTTTTTCGATTATTTGTTCATATTCTCTTTCACCATTCCGATTTTCTGCATTGCTATCAGCCTTCATAAATACCTCCTACACACACACGCACACACACACATATATATATTTATATATATATATATATATATATATATATATATATATATAGTATAATATTGTGCTCAATTACTTTTGTAAGAAGATAATACATTTTTATTGTATATCATACTATACAATTATTCTATCAGCCATCGATACATTCGATTTCACGAATAATGAGTATTTTCGCCTTCTGGGCTGAAAATACATCATGCATACCGGTCCTCAATCAATGACTAAGTCATGGATATTTGGTATTTTGGAATGTTAATTACTTAAGGTTATATGGTGAGATGATGATGATAATTAAGAGCCACCATTTAGCTAATGCATAATTCACCTAATTTCTTGATAATTGCCAATAATTTCGAGAAAGCCAACAACACTGTGTTTAGGTTAAAACATAACATTTTCTTGTCACAAAGAAAGATTAGTTTGAGATGTGTTTAAAGTTCATTAAACATGATATGTTGGTACTTGTTTAAATGGTCCTTACCATGTATATGTGTGTAATCCCTTATCAAATATACAGGGTGATTCATAAGTCACTTCACTTAGCTATTTAAAATGATTACCATATGAAACACAAACATACTATGAACTTTTGATAATTGTAATCTTACTCTCTAATTACTGCTATTTGTTATTTTAAATTTGTTCGTTTATATATTTGTTTCTATATATATTTATTTCATAATCAATAAAATATGCTACAAACAGTCGTAAATTTCTTGCAAAAAAGAATGGAGCTATGCATGCAGAATGAAGGTGGAAAATTTGAAAATTTGCTGTAATTTTAAACTCCCATAAATGTATTTGTTGAATAAACTTTCTGTTTTGTATTACCGTATTTTTTAACTTTAGAATTTCAAAAATAAATAGCTAATTGACTTATAAATCAGCCTGTAATTTCTTTCATTTCAGTTTGACGTCTTCACACCGTGGGAATTTATTTTGAGCATATCTTTTTGGGGATGATATCTAATGTGTGTTTTCAAAGATTTGCCATCTTGACAGTAGGAAATCTGCGAGCAAGCCATGTTTTTCGATTTTATTCTGTGATTTGGTCTATGTGATCAAGTAACTTTAAGGTGGTTTGGTGGGATGATATTATGATTACCTTAAATAATAAAGGTTAGTTGGAGATGCTGTGCGTGAATTTAATTAAATATGTTATTTTGATACATGCTTAAATGTTACTTAGCATGTATATGTGTTTAGATGGTGTCCGTTTGTTTAGAGTTCCATCTTGTGTTTGTGTATATGTTTGTACATTTTTGGCTGGCTGTAACGGTAGCAAGAGAAAAAATAGTAGTCATAAAAAGTTCTTCTTGAAGGCATAGGTGGTGGTTCTTCGGTGAGTCTTCTGTCTTCTTTGAGTGGGGCATTTGATAGGATTAACGGCAACATAAGTGTGCCAGGCTGAAACTGTCTCTTTGGTTAGCCGGCTCTAAAAGATCTCATACGAACCGTTTGAAACTAGCGGAAATTTCTCATTGGTTGAAACCTCGTTAGTAAAATCCTACATGTAAACTAATGTTTTTATTTCGAAACTTCGTGCTGCCATTGCGCGGACGTGGCTCCATGCAATTAGCTAATGCTTCCCATTTCCACTTAGTACAGAAACAGGAAAAAGTGAAAAGATAAATAAAGAGGAAGCGTAAGACGAACCAATGGAGAAAGAAAGAAGAAAGCTTATACAAGCTACTATTTTTTCACGTTCACTCGTCTCGCATGCGTATTTACTAACACACACACACACACACACACACACACACACACACACATATATATATATATATATATATATATATATATATATATATATTTATATATATATATATATATTTATATATATATATATATATATATATATTTATATATATATATATATATATATATATATATATATATATATATTTATTTATTCTGGTACAGAAAAATTAGTACAACATTCGTACCGTCGGTTTCAAGCACGGAAGGTCTTACCCATCCGGCTCTCTTCAGCTTCTGTTGTCATCTGTTTTGGAAATGTGAGGTCACATGACACTCTTGTTGGGACGCGTTATTTGCTCAGTGTGTTGTGTGTGTTTGTTTAAATTTGAATTTAGTGTAATAAGACCGTTAAGATTTAAAACACGGGAGAAGAAAGAGAATTCAAGATTAAAGGGAATAAAAAAGGGGGGTAAAAAATAAAAAGATATATATGAAAAAATATATATATATATATATAAATAAATAAATATAAAAAAACACATATATATATAAAAAATATATATAAAAAAACATTTCAATACTAAGAATAAAAGAATAAAAAAATAAAAAGAAGAAAAAAAGGGGGTTAAAAAATATATATAGAGAGAATAAAATGTAGAGAATAAAAAAGAGCGAGAGAGAAAGAAAGAATAAAAATAGAAAGAATAAAAAGAATAAAAATATAATAAATAAAAGTAAAAGTATAAATAGAAATAAAAATAAATTAAAAATAAATTTAAAGGTTAAAAATAATAATAATAATAATAAAAAATAAAATTAAAAATTAAAAATTAAAAATTAAAAATTAAAGATTAAAAACAAAAATTATAAAAATAAAGAAAGGGTTTCTCTGAAATTCCCGTGAGCCAAATTATGAATTTGTATCATTAGCCGTTATATTTTTGAAGGTATGCGTTCTGAAAAACCGTTGATGTGTAAGAATCATTTCCCCAGATTGGAGTGATTTAATGAAGAAATTCGGAACTAAGGGAGGTAACTAAGATGGAAATATGAAATATTTGAGTTTGTTAAAATGGGTTTGTAGATTAATCTAGTGGTTGTTAAAAAATAAATATTTTTGCATTTTGGTGAAAGTCGAAGTTTTTGCTCTTGGAATTTATGTGGATATAGTTTGTTTAAATGGATTTGTAGAGTAATCTAGTAACTTGGTCGGAGTTTTTGCTCTTGAAGTTTAAGTGGATATAGGTTGATGAGGTATTTGTTCGTATTAGTAGAGGGGGGTAGTTAGACATTATGTGAATCGGTCAGACCAGTTTATAAGCAATGCTTGTCTCTTGTGGACACATCCCCTGAATATTTCATCGCGGACATTTAAACAGGCTGTATTCGGATCGATGATGGCTTTTGAAATGTGGTATTTTTCAGCGTCACATAGAGGACATCTGTTTATGGCTGGAGAGAAGGATGGTTTTCTCTCAATTATTTTCCATTTGATGGTGAAGGGTGTGTTTTCTTCTTTAAGCTGCCATATTCGGGTCGCGAGTGCCGTATTAGCCTTGTTTTTGTATCTGAAGGAGTTTCTGTGTGCATATAGCCTTTGTTTGAAGTTTCCCTTCGTCATCCAAATATATTTTTCTGCATTACTGGTATTCTGGTCTGTGACGGTTGCTTCATAAATGATTGAATTGATTTTGCAATTTCCCTCCAGGGGGCAGTTGTTTTTGTCTTGGCATGAGCAGCCTGCGTTTGTAATTGTTTTGGGTTCTGCAGAGATAATTTTTCTTATTGAAGGGGCAGTGGAATAGCTGACCTTAACAGAATTTCTGTTAAAAAGTTTGTGTAATTCATTTGTGGGTGGGAAGTGTTTGTCGAGCAACTTGAGGAAAAGTTGGCCTACCTTTGTTTTGGTATTGGTCGAATAGGGTGGGGAAAACCAGATCACCGATCTCCTTCTATTGCGGGTCCCCCGTGGTTGGTCTCGGTTGGGGGTGTATGAGATTTCTTCTCTGAACCCGCTGTCGCGGAGCGCTTTGTTGTAATATGGTGCTGCTTGGTTGAAAATTTCGGGACTGGATGAGAGGTTTGAAATTCTTTGGCTAATATTATTGATTAAATTTTTAAAGATGGTGGGGGGTGGCAGGATCCCTTGTGTATGTATTGGAGTGTTTCATTGGGTTTGTGGAAAGGTTTGTGTGTATTGTTTTTAAGGTTCAGTGTGGTATCTAGGAAGTTTACTTGGTCTAAATTTGTTTTAATGGTAATTTTGAAGCCGAGATTATGGAAGGTGTTTGTTAATTCTTTTCTAAATCTATCTAATGTGTTTCCGTTGTGGTTGCGTGACAGACAAAGTGCGTCATCTCTATAGAGACCAAAGAAATGGTCTGGAAATTTATTTTGGAGTGTATTTAATATAAGCAAGCCGACTAAGTCACAGATGTCTGCACTGTCGTAGGCCCCCATTGCAACATCAAATGGGTCCTCTGGGTTTGATTTTTTAACCTAAGCCCTTCCCTCGAAGAAGAGAAGGGTTTGTCTTGCTTGCAGTATTGTGTCCCTTTCTAGTTGACTGATGTTTGTGTGTGAAAGTGCAAATGTTAAGGCCTTATCTAGGGTGTCTTTTGTAATGGATGGGTAGAAGTCTACTATATCTAATTGTGTGAATTTGCATCTGTGTTTATCTTGTATGTTATGGAACCAATTTAGGACTGAGTTAGTATTGCCCCATAGACTTAGGTTTATTTTTTCCTTAATTTTATTAACTATATTTTTAACAATGGATTTGCTTGCTAGTCCTAGTTCGCTTTTAGCTGGGTTGATAAGTCTGCATGAGGGTTTATTTGTGAAGTTTTCTTTGTGGTCTTTTAAAGTAACAAAGGCCTTCCTCTTATCTAAATAATTAATTCTATATTCGACGCCTAGTCTAGTAGCTATTTCAGTAGAATCATTATTAATAGATTTATATGTATCTGCCTTGGCTAATTGATATTTATCGGTAATGGAGCTAATTGTTAGGTCTGTTTTTTCCTTTTTAGTCATTTTATAAATATTTTTAGTTTTGTCGGAGAATACAAGTGCGTTATTTTCTCTTTTAAGTTTTTTTATGTCGGCGGTAAGTGTCTTCTGAAATGGATTTTGCTTGTTTGTAAAAACTAGGTTGTGAGTAATGTTGAGTAGGTCTTTTTCGAAATTGTCTAAGGCCTCTACTCTTGGCGGGTATTTACCAGATTTTAAGCCGTAGTAGTTTTTTTCCGTTTGCCTCTGTTCTGTATTCAACACTTTCCACCTCATTCTTCCTATGACGTCCACTATTTTTGTCAGGAGTATCCTGGTATATGTTTGTTTTTTGGGGGTTGGGATATTTTTGGTAGAATATCCGAGAGTGTAATGTTCCATTTCCCAGGGTATAGGTGGTAATCCCTGTTAATTAGTTTTTTCCGTGGTGTTGGTAATTTTCCCGAGAGTGCTCGACTACGAGGCTAACAGGGTTTAACTGTAATTCCTGGTAGGGGCTGAGTAAATTCTTTGTAGAATGGTAGGAAAAATCCCAGCAGAGTGCTCGATTAATTAAGAATCAAAGTTAAAAATTAAGAGCATAATATTTATTCTTACACATCAACGGTTTTTCAGAACGCATACCTTCAAAAATATAACGGCTAATGATACAAATTCATAATTTGGCTCACGGGAATTTCAGAGAAACCCTTTCTTTATTTTTATAATTTTTGTTTTTAATCTTTAATTTTTAATTTTTAATTTTTTATTTTTTATTTTATTTTTTATTATTATTATTATTATTTTTAACCTTTAAATTTATTTTTAATTTATTTTTATTTCTATTTATACTTTTACTTTTATTTATTATATTTTTATTCTTTTTATTCTTTCTTTCTCTCTCGCTCTTTTTTATTCTCTACATTTTATTCTCTCTATATATATTTTTTAACCCCCTTTTTTTCTTCTTTTTATTCTTTTATTCTTAGTATTGAAATGTTTTTTTATATATATTTTTTATATTTTTTATATATATATGTGTTTTTTTATATTTATTTATTTATATATATATATATATATATTTTCATATATATCTTTTTATTTTTTACCCCCCTTTTTATTCCCTTTAATCTTGAATTCTCTTTCTTCTCCCGTGTTTTAAATCTTAACGGTCTTATTACACTAAATTCAAATTTAAACAAACACACACAACACACTGAGCAAATAACGCGTTCCAACAAGAGTGTCATGTGACCTCACATTTCCAAAACAGATGACAACAGAAGCTGAAGAGAGCCGGATGGGTAAGACCTTCCGTGCTTGAAACCGACGGTACGAATGTTGTACTAATTTTTCTGTACCAGAATAAATAAATATTATGCTCTTAATTTTTAACTTTGATTCTTAATTAATCGAGCACTCTGCTGGGATTTTTCCTACCATTCTACAAAGAATATATATATATATATATATATATATATATATATATATATATATATATATATATATATATATATATATATATATATATATATATACTAGTAAAAACTATCCGTCACCCGGGCGGCAATACCGAGGTTGTCGTCTTCTTTACAGAAACCAAAGAAATAATTTTCATTTCACATTTTGGTAATTTAGAGAAAAACAACAAAATTATGATTGTGCACCGTTATTTTAAATATTCCAACGTGGGGGAAATATACTGTGGATGAACATCGTCAAAGTACTTTTTTTAGGAGAAAACAACAAAAAGGTTAATTTATATGGTCTTTAAGATTTTCAACGTCGATACATTTTATTTTGTTTCAGCATAAAAATTAAAATAAATTCCCCATTAAAACTTGTTATATAATGAAATGAATAAACATAAGCATGTAACATCAATTGGTCAAATAAAACTATTTTATATTCATTTTAAGTAATATTGAAGAAACATCCTTTTTTTGTAATTTAGAAAGACGTGTTTTTCTATGACAATTTTTTAAGTTATCCTCATTATCATCATCATCACGATCATCATCACTACCAACATGCTAACTCTTTGTTTTTTTGTTGCTAGGAGCAAAATGTAGTATCTGTACTGAATCTGCATTTAGTTTTTATGTTCTTTGTCAGTGAAAGAGACATCTTTCTTGATCGAGGCAATTGAAATTTTTGTTTCAATTCAGAGTGCCCATTTTGGGGGAGCTGGATTGTCCCCACGTTAAATATTGACATTGTGCCTCACTCTGCTTTCGTGGGAGGAAGTAAATAGGAACAACGGCATCAACAACAAAAACAACAACAAAAACAGCAACAATTAAAAAAAATAATAATAAACGCATGTATTTAATTATTAACAGATTAGAAAATATTAATTCATTAGAAACTTAAAAAGAAATAAACATGCAAATGATAGGCTGAGAGGATGATATCATGATGAACGAAGTACATACACTGACCCCCCACCCCCGAAAGGAGGGTTTAATGCCTGGGAGGATGATATTATGACAACAGAATAGATAGTACACTAACTTCCCCCACACACAAAACTGGTAATCGTGAGGAAATGGTATCGTGAGGAACGAATGTATATTGTACGGCCTTCCCCCGAAGAGGAGGTAATGCATGGAAGGAATGTATCATGACGATGAATACTATAGTTATAATAGGTGGAAAAAACATTTGCATTTATTTATTTAGATAACATTAAAAATCATGGCAAGTTTCATTGCCTACGTGAAACGCCTACATTAAAATAGGCTGGAAAAATATAGTCGCCATCTTTATAAACACAGATTAATTTGCTGGCTAAGGAAGTACAATAACTTTAATAATTTTCTAGTTAAAAAATCATGTTTATTATAAACTTGAGTTATCGTTCTTCCTTAGCTTGTATTATGGTGAACGAGCATATACTATACTGACCCCTCCCCCTCCTTGACAGAGGATAATATCATGATGAAGGAACACTACTTCCTTCCACTCAAAAAGAAGGAATTCATTCTTGCGTGAACGGTCTTATGAGAACAGAACCGATACTACACTACCCCCCCTTAAAATATATTCTGACTAAATCGAGTCTTGTTTTTTTATTATTCTGGGAGGATTCCCCCTACACACCCTTAAAAACGGATGAGGTAATTCCTGGAACGACAGTCTTATGACAGAACCGATACTACACTACACCGCCCATTAACAAATATTCCAATTTGAACAATTTTTTAGGTTTTTTTTTAATTCAAAAATGCATTGTCACAAAAATATTTTTTTATAGTTTCGTGACCTTTTGGCTAAGATCAAAGTGTGATATCTGTTCTCGACATCTCAACGATATTTGACACTTTACTAAAGCCGGAAGTAAATCATCTCTCTTGAAAATGAAAGTCTAAATAAGTTTTTTAACGCTATCATTTTTAAAATAACATCTCTAACTTATTTTATTTATAATTATAATAATAGTACTATCGATAAAACGAGTGCGTATGTAGAAGAACATTTGACAATACAAAGTAGAAAGGTATATTAATATTAATTTATTAAAAAATTAAAAATACATAAATATGCAAATGAGCAAAATCAAGACATTTTTGAGTGAGTTGGAGATGCCTATATATAGGATATTTTAATATATTCCTATATCATTGGAATTAAATAATCCTAACGTGTTTTGATGTTGATATATATATATATATATATATATATATATATATATATATATATATATATATGTGTGTGTGTGTGTGTGTGTACGTAATGTCTTTATTTTAATCTATTTTTTCCAACGCTTCTTTCTTCCTTCCTTTCTTTTGAACACGTTTCGTCCGTTTCAAAACACCAATTTGTGCACCTCTCGTCCTTTATTCGAATAATCTTACTATGGAAACACCTACGTAGGAAAAAAAATCAATCTCTCGATCCCGCCCGTCGGCGTTCTTTTCCGATTTCTCCACGTTTCTCTGTTCCCATATTTTTCTCGGAGCAAATTACATGCAGAGAATCAAATTGCTTCTCTGGGCTAATGAAAAAGAAAGAAAGAAGCCGTTCTTAAGATACGTCCATTCAATATGCGCTGTTGGAGATCAAAATGCTTTTAATACTTGAACCTGACAGACCAGTGATAATGCTCTTTCAATATTAAGCTTGACAGACCAACGAACATGCTATCTAATAACAAACGAGAAGAGAAAAAGAGCTGAGAAAGCTTTGTTCTGTTTAGGGTAACTGATTTTAGTTAGGAGCACGGTGGGATATCTGTTCTCGTGCTATACTTCATCTTTTCTGTCTTCGGTCTGTATGTGGTATATATGTTAAGACTTGACCATTTATATATACGCAGTAGAACGGGATGACCGAAATCCATACCGTAGGTTAGATAGAAGTTTAGCATTTTCAAGGCGCTGGGCTATCGATTGACTGATTAAAGGTGTCAAAGATTTTAGCGAAGAGCGGGGAGAGACCTATCAGGTTGCACGCTTTGGAGGTGTCAAAGTTTTTTATGATAGCCAGTTCACGAGAAGGGATGATGATCTTGTTATTTAACTGGCCCCTGTCCTCTCCAAACTCTACAATAAATGTCTAGCTGAATCTTGCTTCCCCGATAGCTGGAAAATTGCCTCTGTGGTACCAGTCTACAAGAGTTCTGGGAATAGAACCGATCCTCAGAACTATCGCCCAATCAGTCTGCTGCCGTCTTTGCTAAAATCTTTGAATCCTTAATCAATCTAGCGATAGTACGGCACCTAGTTAATGCTAAACTTCTTTCTGACCGCCAGTATGGATTTAGACAAGCACGATCTACTGCAGACATCCTAACGGTAATCTCGGAACGCATGTATCATACACTCGACAAGGCATGTGAAGCTAGGGCAGTAGCGCTTGATATATTCAAGGCCTTCGACAAGGTATGGCATAAAGGGCTTCTCCTGAAAATATGCTCATACGGTATTACTGGGCAATTACTTAATATAATTAGATCCTTCCTAGACAAAAGAAAAATTCAGGTTGTCCTCGATGGCCGTTCATCTAAGCAACATGACATAAATGCTGGTGTACCCCAGGGATCTATCCTTGGACCTTTACTGTTCCTGATATTCATAAACGATCTCCCTGATGACGTAGAGTGTGAGATTGGTTTATTTGCTGACGACACCACGTTTTACTCTCGCCATGTTGGTAAAACAGACGCGATCATATCCGAGGCAATGGCTGAATCTTTAGAAAATGACCTCCAGGCTGTAGTGGATTGGGGTCATAAAGGGTTGGTAACTTTTAATGCCGCAAAGACAAAGCTCTTTTCCTTCAAAAACTACAAGGAACCTTTTCAACCACCGATTGGCATGGCAAATAACACCCTACCTGAGAGTTCGTCATTCAAACTCCTCGGCCTAACCTTCACAGGTAACATGAATTGGAACAAATATATTGAAGACATTGCCGAGGCTGCCGCAAAGAAGGTTGGCTCCCTCTACCGTGCTAGTAAACTCCTCACACCTGATATTATCCTGTATCTCTACAAAGCCACCATTCGCCCATGCATGGAGTATTGTTGTCACATATGGGCTGGTGCATCATCTACTAGTCTCTCCCTCCTTGACAAGGTCCAAAAAAGAATCGCCAACCTAATAGGATCCTCACTGTCAACCAAGCTTCAGCATCTGTCCCATCGCCGCAATGTAGCATCCTTGTGCTTGTTTTACAAATACTTCAATGGATTATGCTCCGATGAATTGGCTACTCTGGTGCCCCCTCGACGTAAATTAACTAGACTAACCCGACAATCAACTAAATCTCATTCATTCACTGTGGAGGTCCCCAGATGTCGGAGAGCCTTCTACTCAAATAGCTTCTTTCCTCGTACTGCTGGCCTCTGGAACTCTCTCCCTGCCCCCTGTTTCCCCGACAGAACAGACATGCAGAAATTTAAAACTAATGTAAACAGACATATCGCTGCGCAGATCCCAAGTTAGGTTGACCAATTTTCTCGTCTCCTCAATATGCCTACTTTCGACTGGAAATCCTAGATGCCCAGTATTTCTCTCAGTCACTCTAAGCTGGCCACATTAACTGGCTATATCTGTTTTTCTTCTCAGCTTATCGCTATCCGGCAACTCAAAAACTGAAAACAACTCTCAGGGCGCCATCCAGTCTAAAAGCTTCAATAGATTCACCGGCTCCCTCTATTGTCACCCAGTTATCTAACTTCTTTATCATTTTTCCTTTTGTACATTATTGCTTAACATTCTCCGGGATCTTGTCATATGGTTTATTAGAGTATTGAAAACGAACACAGTGAACCGTGCTTGTTTTAAGGGGGCACATTCAACGGTCGAGATGACATTAAAACCATTGACTAGATTTGTCGAATTCTCAGTTTTCATACTAAAAGCGACTATGATAGCAGCCAAATTTATACGGAGTGAACCAGCGTATGTATTGTATATGCTGCTATGAAACAACGAGCATTTATGCGTAAAAATAGAATGGTATAACTTTACTATTTTATTTGCCAAGAATGAGTAGTCAGTGAGAGCGTAACGAGAATCGTAAAACAAGTTGATGCGTCGAATCGCTAACTAGCAGCTTTCTGTCGATTCAAAATCGATCCGGTTAATATTGTGGACGCACCACATATCCTCAACAACCACCCTCATTCTGAGATGTCGCTTAAGCACCCAATGTAGCCACACCTCTCCGCTAAGTAACTTGTGTGGCTTCCAGTTA
This sequence comes from Sepiola atlantica, assembly GCA_963556195.1. Classification (NCBI taxonomy): domain Eukaryota; kingdom Metazoa; phylum Mollusca; class Cephalopoda; order Sepiida; family Sepiolidae; genus Sepiola; species Sepiola atlantica. The sequence goes on from OY744519.1 coordinate 137,274,681, forward strand.
TGTATTATTATTTAGCGAACGTGTGTATTTCTTCTGTTTATCTGTAGGTGTCTCTGCGTCAAAACTCGGATGTTATTCTTCCGGCCAGGTGTTATTTGTCAACTAACTGCATAAATTTCAATCATTACGGTCACGATAGATACGGATATTCAACATATGAGCAACCTTGGTGGGTCATTGGGTAAGGGTTTTGATGTTGTAAGGTCCGAAACCATCGACGAGCCTGGGATATTTACATCTCTGAAGATGCTGACTAACGCACTACTGTATATTATTAAAAGGATTTGTGAATAAATACGAAAAAAAAGTTTTACCTTACTTGAACGGTGTTGGTACAGTACCTGGGTATGTCACTTCTCAGCTTTAGCTTGCTTCTACCGTTGTATAGCTAGTACGAATAAAATATTTGTGCAATTTTGTGGAAAATATACGCTACTTAGTATTTGCATGGGAAAGTAACTACGATAGAATTTATTTACGTATTGTTTTTTTTATTAGAAATCATGGTTTAAGTGAAAAATAATTCGCTTAAAACGAATGCCGAATACATTTTATTTCTACTGTATTTTGCGGATTATCAAAAGGAAGGTCACCTAGTTTAAAAAAATTTATGTAATGTTTTTATGACATTATTTTTTGTTAATTTCTTTAAATATATAAAACACATGTCCAGTTAGAAAAATCCTTTAAATTAAAATTTAAAGTAAGGTATTTACATCGTAAAAACTACTGCCTTAGTAATGTGTACTCCGCATATTCATTTATTATCGACGGATATTTATCATTTTAAAGAATATTATTATAAACAATGAATTATAGAGATTGATGCAAAAATTAGCGTGGAATTTCCACAGGATTCCTCTAGTATTTTAAAATCTTGTAACTATAAGTCAATAAAAGAAATTCGGGTTCTGTTGGATTTAGTAAAATTCCGATGATATTAAATTAAAGATATAATACATAATGTTAAAACGTTTTCGGTATGAGAGTATAGGTGTACGTGTGTGCGTGTAGATAGGTGCGTGTATAGGTGTGTGTAGGGACAAATGTGTGCCTGGTTGAAATATGTGTCGGTGTGCATGGTGGGTGGACAAGTACGGTTGATAAGGGATCGGGGGTAATTAGCTCCACATTGATGGATCAGAAAAATAATCGCTACTCGCGAATTCGTAGACGTTAGACATATGAGAATAGTAGAATATAATACATATATATATATATATATATATATATATATATATATATATATATATATATATATATATATATATAGGGCGTTACGGAGCCCTCCAAAAAAGAGCGCGCTCCAGGAGCACGCTCCTTTTTGCTGGAGCGAAGGAGAGGAGGGCTCATTTTATATTCAGCGGGAGTGGAGCGGGAGCAACTCCATTTGGGACTAAAGAGCGCTGGTTTTATCGCTCCGCGCTCCTCGCTCCAAAATTGTTTGATTTTTTTTCATTTAAACATTAGTTTTTTATTCAGTAATAAAAAGGAAAAGAAAAGAAAGTCTCAGAGTTTACTCTGAGTTATTTAAAAAAATATGTCTGGTAGATGTATATGAGATAGGGAGAGAGGGAGAGACTGAGAGAAAGAAGGAGAACATTTGAAGTTCTCAGAGTTTTACATCTATGTGTTAAATTTTTTATGGGAAGACAGATAATTTGGCACCAAATGTCTTTAAAAGCCAATGCATCTATAGATGTCTTGAAAACAGAACATTTTTACATTGACATGTTACATCTTTGATGGGACACTTTTATTAAGGCAGAAGACAATTTGGGCAACAAATGTCGCCAGTGAGTCTATAGATATCTTTGAAGTTATTTTGTTACAGATTTGAACTTTTTTGTATTTATGAAAAGGACGTTTATTGTGATTGAATAAATACGCCAATTTTTCTTTTATTTCGTGTTTTAAAATAAAGAATTTTAGGTTCAATTATACTATAAGGGCTGTTGGATTTTCTCGCCCATTTCGCTCGGTATTCACCCAAATGTTCGATAAAATCGATTTTTGGGGTGAAATGGTACATTTTGTCTTGACAAAAAAATTCTAATTTATTTTTTAGCATATATCAAATTGAACTTTTATGGCACATTTTTACCCGTCGTCTTTTCAGCGATATTTTTTGTTATTCTTAAATTCACGACTAGTACGTTTTAACCTTTTCATGTTTGCTATTAAATTCGTTAAATTCCGTTAAAACTTGCTTTTGTAAATAGAATGTTCAAAGTTTTTTTTGTGTGTTATAAAATGTTAACGCAGTAAAAATATATTTAGTCCAAGGAGAAAATATATTTAGTCCAAGGAAAAAAAACAATAAAAACCAACATGGCCGCCAGCGATTAAAACTTGGAATTAAAGTTAGATTCTCAACACTTTAAAAAGTAAATGAGAATTTTATTTCAGGATCAAAAATACAATTAACACCAGCAATCAGTTTCATCCTAAATTTGGGCGAATACCTAGCGAAATAAGCGAAAGAAAACAGCGGTTCCTATTCTACAATTAAACCAATGTTTAAACTTAATTAAATTAACGAAAATATCTTAAATTTTAATTTTAAAAAGCTAATAATTAGACTTTCTGACTAATTTGTTGTTTTTTAGAACAGAAAGTAGATTAGATATATTTCTTTATCTTCAAAAATCTATTATCGAATATTAAAATTGTAAACAGTTTTTTTGTTAGAGATTTAAAATATAGACCTTTCACCTTTTTTTTCAAATTTTTAATTTTAATAAATGTTTTTGCCCGACCTAGGAAAACTTGCTCCAGTTAATTTTTTTTTTGGGGGGGGGGGCAGAAGGAAAATTTGACCCGATATTTTTTCAACTCCCAAGGTCCAGGCCAGATATTTTGTATGAAATTTTAAGACATTAAATAGATCTCTGAATTGTTTATTGACAATTTATTGATATTCATTGGGTTTTTTTCGTCCGAAATTGTACTATAGAAAAAATGGATAAATCGATTTGTTTGAAAGTACTTGCGCGTTTCTCTGTTATAAATAATAATATACATTATACAATATAGTTACGTTCGTAAAACAAACACATATTAAACAACAACACGAGTAATGTTGTCCTGGCTGTCTCTCCTCTTCCAGAGACATGTTTTCTTTAAAAAGAAAATAATCACTAATAATGTTGTTACACCGGCCGTTCTTACACAGGAGAAACTGCACCGGTTGTCACTATAAATAGTGCGAGTCACCAGAGACACAGAGAAGACAAAGCACAGTCAGGCACATTTAGGCTCTACGTGTTGAGTGAGTTTACTGCGTCAAGTTAGTATTTTTCTTAAATCTGTTGTTGCCTGCTGTTGTTGATTATTGTTATCGTTTTTATTGTTTTCACGTTGACTGTTATTGTTGAACTGGTTTCCCTTTTACGACGTTTTTTTTTCTGCCACGTTTTTTTTTTTTTTTTTCACTGCCAACTTTTTTTTTTGTTTTTTTTTTGGTGTCTCTAGTTATTAACTAGATGGCGTCCAAAACGACTGAAAATTCGGAATGGTGCAAACCTCCAAAAATGTCTATAAATGTCAATGATTTCGTGGAAGAAGCAAAAAAATACGAACACATGGTTACTGAACAAGGAATTACCGTGGATTTACCAATGTTGGCAGAAATTAAAAAAAGAACAGTAACCATGTTTGTTGTCGAAAAATTTTTTTTTTAATCCATCAGGGCCTCTCCTGAATTAATATGCAAGTTATTGGCAACTGCAGGATTCAAACCGCAAAGGTTAATCAAGTGTAAGGGATTTAACACTTGGAATGCTTTGTTTCCTAACGAAGAAATTTGTGCTAATCTCTCACTTAATCAAATTATCACGCAGGACTATGTTTTACGAACCGAGTACATGGGTAGAAGACGTTCTTCAATTTCTATCTTCAATGTGCCTTTTTATGTAAAAGGCGAACAAATTGGTGCCTTTTTTCTAAGATTTGGCGAAATCACAGACGTCAATTTTGACGAATTTCCAGGTACATGGAACTTCGAAATACTTATCGACAAAGAAAGCTTATGACAGCATCCCCTACTATTTACAAGTCGGGGAGGAAAAACTACCTATTATATTGGCCGGACGAAGACCTGTTTGTTGGTTTTGTGAGCAACTAGGTCATTTAACTTTTGATTGCCCACAGAAAAAATCCACTCAGAAAACGATGCCCCCGATTAACAGACCATCCAAGGCTGGCACCCACCTCGATCCTCCAGCTACAATTGGTATACCTATTACATCTACATCTGATGACTCCGAAGACGAATTCCCTGCTCTACCTTCTGCAGAAAAAGACGAGGGATGGATTATTGTTCCGGGGGAAAAAAACCCGGGTCGGGTATCTCTCGAAGAAATGAGAGAAAAAGAAATGCTTAAAAACGACCCGGGAAAAGACAGTTACATTAAGGCAAAATAACTTAAATCTAAATTAGATAAGAAAGTAGGAAAAAAAGAGAAAAAAGAAGGAAAAAATTCAGCCACTTCAGATAAAATCTCTACCCCTAATCCAAGTCCCCAGCCGATCACAAAACCAATAGTTTCTAAAAATTCTAATTCTCCCAAATTAATGCCCCCCCCCAATCACTGGCCCAATTTTCGACAAACAGTACAAGCTTATCCCTCTAAGTCCGATTAAATCGTCTATAAAAATCCCTTCTCCTAAACCTTCTCTCTTTGTCTCCCCATTTAATACCCCCAAAATACCCCACCTACTTCACCCACAAAAAAACCCTCCCCTTCGCCTTTTCCAGCATCTCCTATGGGGCCTAGCTTCCCTTCCCCCTTCCCAATGGATGACATGCCTCCCCCTCCATCTATTACACAGAAGAAGCAGAGGAGCCCTTCTGTGGAAAGGAACACTAAAAAAACGCATTCCTTTCTGGGGAGGATATCTGTAAAGTGACATGCACCCAAATAGAAACAGTAAAGCATTACCACCTCTCCAATATAAATGAGCTCCTTAAATTCAATGAAGTCGGTGGTATAACCATTGAAGACCCTGCTAATTTCCCCAACGCCCCTAGAGTCCTTACAGTGGTAAGGAAGAAACCAGAAGCGAAGGCTCTATGGCAGATGCTGGAAGAGGCGAACAACACTTTCAATTTCACCGTTCCAATGGCCATCTTCAAAGATGAAGGTCTAGTCGTTTTAAGGAAAGATTGTTTTGGGAGGGTTCCCATAAGGTTACACCCCGCCCTGTATAGGATAGCGAAACTAACCTATCCTTTGGATGTTGGCGGCATCTCCCATAGTGGTCAAATTAATGATCAGATGGGCAATCAATCTTTTGGGAAAGCCGTCGGCATCCTGACCACTGCTATGTTCGTTTCTGGAACCCAACTCTAAGACACCCTCATGGCTCTCTTTCTAGCGAGTTTGAATGTCCGGGGCCTGAGGGCCGACGCTCGTAAATTTCGAGTCGCTACAGACCTTCAGCGCCTCGGAGTGGATATATGTTGTGTTCAGGAAACCCACTTGATTTCTGGGGACTATTTTGGTGCGCCGACTAAGGGTTTTCACGCTTATTCAGCGTACTTTAATTCTTCTGCTAGGGGGGTTTCCTGGCTGGTAAGCAAGTCTTTAGATGCGTCGTGTGACCCTAGCTTCATGGATCCGGAAGGGAGACTTTGCGTTCTGGATATTACCATAAAGGAGAAGGCATTTCGGCTCATCGGGGTTTATGCGCCTAATAGCCATTCTGAGCTCGGTTCTTTCTTTCGGCGAATCGAGCAGTTCTTGATTTCTACTTCTCGGACGGTCATTCTAGCGGGAGACTGGAACGCGGTCCTGGATCCCGATTTAGATCGTAATCGACCTAGGGGTACTAACACCGATCGGGATGCTACGTTATTTCGGGACTTCCTCGATAAGTTCGATCTTATCGATAAGTACCGGAATGAATGGCCCCGTGATAGGGTATGGACTTGGACAAATAAGCGCGGCTCCGATTCGGTACAACTTTCGAGTTATATCGATCGGTTCTTAATTAGGAGAGTCGATGTAGGATTAGTTGAATGTCCAAGTTTTCATAATATAGTTTACTCAGACCATAGACTTGTTCGGGTCCGGGTAAACTTAGATAGACCTAAGCCTAGTTTAGCTGGGTACTGGAAGCTCAACACTTCGTTGTTCGATGTGAAGGGCTACCAGGAACAGCTATTACTAACCTTACAGCGGGAATTGACGGGGGCTGTAATTGGGAATAGGAAATGGATTCATTTTAAGAAGGTTATTAGGTCCTTTACTGCCGATTTTAGCAGACGACTCAATCTATCAACTAGGGCAGCTAAAGTGGCACTAGGGTCTAGATTAGGTCGGGCGGTGGAGGTGGGGGGATAGCTCTAGTGTTACTATAATTAAGGCCAAGCTGGCTTCTTTGGCTATCCAAGAAACCAGGCTTTAGTGATTAGGGCTAGGTTAAAAAGAGTGCCTAACGAGGCGACAAACATGGCTGCTGAACTGCGTGCAGAGGAGCATCGACATGCATTTGATCGACATATCGCTCGTGTCTCATTGCCGGATGGGAGACTCGTGACCACAAACGAAGGTATTCTGGAGGCTTTTCGTTCTCATTTCCATGATCTTTTTACTCGAGAACCCGGTTTGTCTTTAGCACAATTCGATCCCTATTTAGCCGACTTTTCTCGTCTTGAGGCGACCGAAGCGGCTAGGTGCGAAGGTTGCATAACAGAGGAAGAAGTTCGGGAAGCCTTAGGGCGGGTCGGTCTTAACAGGTCTCCGGGGATTGATGGTTTGCCCTACGAGGTGTATTTGAGGATGTCGCACATTTTTTTACCCTTGCTGACAGTTTTGTTTAACTCGTGGTTTAGGAACGGGTCTATTCCCCAGTACTTGACCATGGGTTTGGTGAAATTGTTACGCAAAAGCAAAAATGGTGGGGATGGGTTAGATAATTTTCGGCCCTTAACGATGCTTAATGCGGAGTTAAAGATTTGGGCCAAGATCTTAGCCAATCGTCTGCAACTTGTTTTGCCTGTTCTAATTAGCCCCCGAACAGACTTGTTCTGTGAAGGGCCGGACCATTCAGGATAATTTGCACTCGATACGCTTGATCATAGATAAAGTCGACACTGAAGCCGCGCTGATCAATTTAGATCAGTCCAAAGCATTCGATAGGGTGGACCATCGGTACTTGGAGGCTGTTTTGTCTGCGGCCGGTTTTGGCTCGCAATTCCGCTCCTGGATTCGTCTCTTGTATGCGAACCCCGGTGTTAGGGTTGAAGTGAATGACATGAGGTCTGGTGCCTTCAGATTGTCCAGATCTCTTCGTCAGGGGTGCCCTCTTTCACCGATGCTTTATGTGCTTGTTTTGGAACCTTTCCTTAACAGGCTAAGAGTGAATCCGGTCCTGCGTGGAATTACTTAGGCATGTTCTTGCACCATGTTGAAGTACTCCGCCTATGCCCACGACTTGACTGTGCTTGTAACGAGCAATGCCGAGATTAGTGTCGTCGACAGAGAAATCAGAATGTATGAAACAGTGACAGGGGCCAAAATCAACTGCGATAAGTCTATTGGCTTGCGCATTGGTGCTTGGAAGGGTGTTTCCTTGCAGGGATCTTTGGCTGGACAGATAGGCCTTACAAGCTACTCGGCGTCTGGTTTGGTCCTGATCTCCAGCTGGAGAAAAATTGGTCGGAAGTCCTGAAAGCGATTAGGGCAGCAGCTGGTCTGTGGTCCCGCAGAAATCTTTCGTTAAAGGGGAGAGCGGAGGTGTGTACTTCTCACATTTATCCGATCATCCTATATCGTCTTTCAGTGCTCCCACTCCCGTCGGATACACTGCTGGAGATGCAGCGGGCTCTGTTCAAGTTTTTGTGGCTTGGTAAGGCCCCTATGGTCCGTCGCGAGATTTGTTACCTTCATCCTTCTGAGGGCAGATGGGTATGCCTAGCATCGAAATTCGATGCCACACTCTTAGGCTGTTTTATCTAGACCGAATTAGTACACAATCTGAGGATAACGGTGTCTTTTGGAAGGAAGACACCAAGAAAGCCTTTCCGGCTTTGAGAAGTGTGCACTTGGATGAGGGGGAGACACACAGGTTACCCCGAAACGAGTGCTCCTTCTATCGCGAATGTAGACATGCGTTGAAGTTCCTTTCAAGGGTGACAGAAAGCCTCTCTGACACCCTGCTGTTGTCTCGAAAGGCATTATATCGGGTAATGGTGAGGGGGACTGTCCGAAATGATAGGCCTGAGGGGCTCGCTTTGACGAGGGGGGAGCTCCGCTCAACCTGGCCTTGGGCGCCTGGGTCAAGGTGCCTTGACAATGACGAGGCATCACTGACCTGGCTGACGATTAGGAATGCACTCTGGGTAGGTAAGAGGCTTCATTCAGCACGCTTGAGTAATTCTCCGACTTGTGTCAGATGCGGCGATGAGGACGAGACCATAAGTCACGTCTTTGTTTTTTGCCGCATCGTCGTGCCGCTGATTAAGCTTGTTGCAGGCTACATGGTTCGTATTCTTAACGTATCGTCTTTTGACCTGTAACCCATTAATGTATACAGCAACTGGGCTCCGACAACCGATAGGCAAAAACGGTTTATGTTTTTTAGCTTACTAGCGAGTATGAGAGTTACGATTTGGAAGACTAGGTGCAAGACAGTCTACGGAGCTGAGACCTTCACTTCTCTTGACCTAATTGCGATTTTCAAATATTACCTGAAGGCTCGCATTAGGGCCGAGAGGGTGAAGCTCTTTTTTTGTTTTAGTTCAACAATTTAGCTAGTGTATGATTGATTCCATTACATGCCCCCTTTTATTTTGTCCTCATCCCACTCCTCTTTTTATTTTCTGCCCTACTCCCCTTCCCTCTCCAATTAGGTGACTGAGTGCCTGATTTGCCGGAGATGCAGGTCACCCTTCGATATTTTCGAAGGAGGTGGTTAGAATAAAACGTTGGGGCCTGCATCAACCACCTTTTTTCGAGTTTTCGATTTCGACCGGCAAATCGGCATCTCTGCCACATTTCAATAACGGGGGGGGGGGGGGCTTTTACTAATCTTTATTTCTTTTACATTGTATATATCATATTTTTAATTTTTAGTCCCCCCCCCCCGCTGCATATTTCTTATATGGGTTTTAAGTAGGATTTCATGGTATGAATTCTTATGGTGAGTAGCGATGGATGTATAGTATGAATGCGGTATTATGGTAAATGATCGTCATGATTGAAACTAGCTAAGTTGAGTTTTTTAAGTTAGAGATGACCGATCCTTTCCTCACCCCTTTTTTGGCCTTGTGCCACATTTTGTGTACAAGTTTACGCAAATAAATATTAAGACAAAGCACAGTCTTGTAACTGTCTAGCCAAGTGCTAGTCACTTTCTTACTTTGTTAATACACTTGTTAAACCAACCCTCGACTTGACTTCCTTTATTTATTATTTACTGTTGGACAACTTCACAACAGATTGGTGACGAGGAAGCGAAACGATTTCACTGCAAAAAAAAATCACCCAAAGTGATTCGCAAGATCTTCACGGAAAAAAACCCATCTTCGTCAGATATTTGGATTCGCAAGGATTAACAGCAAATTAACTACTGAGTAGTTAAGCGAAAAAAAAAACCACACAAACTCAAAACTTGCTACCAAAAATCGAAAACTAGAAAACGCGAAAGACATTTTCAATTATTGAAATAATTGAATACACTGATACCTTCATTTTTTTTCTCTTCAAGTTTCACTGACTCGTTAAGATAAATGTTATCCGCGTCAATTATTACAGACATTGTGTAAGTTTGTCGTTATTATTAGGACAACATCTGATATTTGAGCAAGATCCGGATTGACTATTTATTAAAACGGTCTACCACAGAATTGTCGAGACCAAAGGAAGGACAGTAAAAAAATATATTCGCGTAAGTCATTTGTGCTTCTAATAAAGAACTGTTAAATAAGCAAGTCGCATTTTTGCAAAATGAAAAGGGGTTAAAAAGATTTTCCATAAAACTTATCTTATTAGGCTTATAGCGACAGACTCGGTTTTGTAAAACTACGTACACATATATATATATAAAAAAAAAATTTCTTAGTTTTGTTTTTCAAACAAAAGAACTGAATTATTTTTTTATTAAGGAATAATATATTTCTTGCTTTGTGTATTAGTTGAGCAAACTAATTATATTAAGCACGTTGTGGAGAAAACTGATTTATTTTTACAAGTGTAAATTGTGTGGTGCATAATTTGAATTCGTGAATGATGGACTCTGAATTCAAAGATTCTCTTTTTCAATTACTTAAATTCCAAACGGAACAAAATGTTGCGTTACAAAGACAGCAACTTGAACAACAAATGGAACTTCAAAGAAAACAAGTTGAAATTGAGGAGAAATTTAAAAGAGAGTTGTTGGAACAGCAAAAAGCCCAAAGAAAAATGCATGCTGAACAAAAAGAGCTGGCGACCACACGAGAAGAAAGATTCCAAGAAAGACTGCTACAACAGCAAACACTTCGAAGAACTCTTGATAAAAACACAGGAGGAACAGAGAAAATGTCTGGAGGCAACACAGTTAACGAAAGCAAACAAGAATCATAATGCATTCTCCCAGACGGCTGTGTGGAGCGCTATCGAAATTTTCAATTATAATCTAGAAGACGATGTCACTTTTGCTCACTTCTATAGAACATATGAGGATATTTTTGTATCGGACTGCAGTACATGGACAGACTCTAAAAAAGTTAGATTTTTGCTATGAAAATTAGGAGCTGCCGAGCATACAAAGTTCGTGAATTTTATCCTTCCAAAAAAGACCAGTGAGTTGAACTTCCAGGAGGCAGTTACTTTACTAACAGAACTGTTTTCTACAAAAACTTCTCTTTTCCACAGGAGATATAAGTGTATGAATGTCACTAGAAGAGAGGAAGACGACTACATTACGTATGCAAGTATAGTAAATAAACTTTGCGACGATTTTACATTAGAGGAATTATCATCGGATAATTTTAAATGTCTAATATTCTTGCAAGGTCTGGTCTTAAATAAAGACTCTGAAATCAGACGTCGTTTTTTAAATAAACTCGAAAATGAGCCATGTCTAACAATACAAAACTTAGCGGAAGACTGTGAACGTTTTGTTGCGTTGAAACAGGACAGTCGTGACATAGAGGAAAACGGAGTGTCGCACATTAAAAAAATCCATCAGAAGAAAAAATTGACTTCAATCAATAACCAGAGAAAAAAAACATGGAAAAGATCCACCTGGACCGTGTTGGAGGTGTGGAGATAACCATTGGTACAATGAGTGTCCCTACATATTCAAACAATGTGACAACTGCCACCAGAAAGAACATAAGGCATCACGTTGTAGGAAAAAAATCTGGTAGAAAGACAGCCATTAAACTGACAAAAATTGAACCTGAAGAACAAAATATCCGGAAATATGTACAGGTCAAAATGCTTTAAAAAAAGTAAGACTACAGCTTGATAGTGGGTCTGACATTTCCATCATTAATGTACATACATGGAAGAAGCTTGGGAGACCCACTATGATCAAATCACAAAAAAAACAAAAACGGCGAGAAGCGTCAGTGGTGAAAAAATAACCTTCGAAGGGGAATTATTGACGAATATTTCTTTCCAGAATAAGACCATAAAAGCCAAATTTTTTGTTATGCGAAAATCGAATAACCTTTTTGAAACTGATCTGATTGAAAAGTTTAGCCTATGGGATCTGCCTTTAAGCTCCTTTTGCCAAAACGTTGAGGAGTCGAATGTGGAGGCAGACAAACTCAAGAGGGAATTAAAAGAAAATTTTCCAGACGTATTATCAGGCGCTCTTGGAAGGTGTACAAAAGCGGTAGCAAAGTTTGAAGTTAAAACAAATGAACTACCTGTGTTCAGAAAGAAAAGAAATGTTCCATACGCCGCTATAGAGCAAATAGACGGTGAATTAGAAAGACTCGAGAACATGGCTGTCATTTCAAAAATTGATCACAGTGAGTGGGCTTCACCTACAGTTTATGTTAAGAAAAAGAACACGGAGATTCGGGTTTGTGCCGACTTTTCCACAGGCTTGAACAAGGCATTAAAAGATAACCATTACCCTCTTCCAAGCCCTGAAGAAATATTTGCGAAACTGAGTGGAGGAAAATATTTTTCTAAAATCGACCTCAGCGACGCTTATCTTCAAATCCTTGTCGATGAGGAGTGTTCAAAACTGCTATGCATCAATACCCATAAGGGATTATACAAATTTAACCGACTTCCTTTTGGGGTCAAGGTCGCCCCTGCGATTTTTCAACAAATTATGGACATGATGTTAAATGGGATTGATTTCGCAGTAGGGTACCTGGACGATGTGTTAATAAACAGCGTTAGCAAAGAACAACGCAAGACTCAGGTAAACCAAGTATTCAAAAAAATACAGGATTATGGGTTTAAAATCAAAGATGAGAAATGTACTTTTTTCATGGAAAAAATAAAATACTTAGGGCAAATCATCGATGAGCAAGGAAGAAGGCCAGACCCAGATAGGGCAATGGCGATAAGGAACATGCCTGCTCCAGAAAATACTGCATCTCTACAAAGCTTCTTAGAGTTGGCGAATTACTACAATGTGTTCGTACCAAACATGCATAAACTAAGATCACCCTTAAATGAACTGCTAAAGAAGGACCAAAAATGGGTCTGGACGCAAGAGTGCGAAGAAGCGTTTCAGAAAATTAAAGATATCTTAACGTCTGACTTGTTTCTGGCACATTATAATCCCAAGCGTTATATTGTAGTTGCAAGCGATGCCAGCAACTATGGTATAGGAACATGCATATTGCACAAAATGGATGATGGAAAATTAAAACCTATAGCCCATGCATCCCGAACACTTCTACCAGCCGAAAAAAATACTCTCAAATTGAGAAAGAGGCTCTAAGCATTATATTCGCGGTAAAGAAATTTCATCGTTTCCTGCACGATAGACAATTTCTGTTACAAACAGACCACAAACCATTATTAACGATTTTCGGATCGAAAAAGGGACTACCACAACACACTGCGAATAGACTCCAAAGATGGGGTACCATTCTTCTGAACTACAATTTTCAAATCGAGTATGTACCATCTAAAAAATTTGGTCATGCAGACAGGTTATCAAGGTTGATACCTAAGCAGACAGAACCATTGGAGGATATGGTGATAGCAGCCATTCAAGCGGAAGCTGAAGTAAAAAAAACGTTATTAATCCCCAGAGGGGATATTTTCAAAGGGGGGGGGGGGTGTTACACCGGCCGTTCTTACACAGGAGAAACTGCACCGGTTGTCACTATAAATAGTGCGAGTCACCAGAGACACAAAGACAAAGCACAGTCTTGTAACTGTCTAGCCAAGTGCTAGTCACTTTCTTACTTTGTTAATACACTTGTTAAACCAACCCTCGACTTGACTTCCTTTATTTTTTATTTACTGTTGGACAACTTCACAACAAATGTTTAAAAGTAAAACTTTATTTACTTAAAACAAAGCTAAATTCCTTTCCAAAATAAATAGAAAAAATATCGGGTCAAATTTTCCTTTCCTGAAAAAATAGGTTGTTAATGTAATGAAAATTAAAATTGTTTTAAAATACTTCAGGGATTTTTCTATTTCTATTTTATACCTCAGGAAACGAAAATTTACGTATAATCCTACACTTCGTCCTACATGTTCTCCTATAACTCTCAAAATATTAGCGAGATTTTGTCAAATATTATCGTATGGTCTTACATTTAAAGTGACATCCCAACCCATATTGACAAGATCCTTTGACGCCCACCCTTATCCTTAGACCATTAATTGGCAGAATAGAACGTTTATGAAAGAAGATACATTTTCATTATGGAGCGCTGAAAAAGATCCGCTCCTTTTTTATAGGAATTGGAGCAGGAGCGGCTCCTTTTTGAAAATGGGGAGCGTGAGAGGAGCAAGCTCCAATTTTGGGCGTTGAAGCAGGATTGGGAGCAGCTCCAAAAGTAGTTGAGCGCGTAAAGCCCTGTATATATATATATATATATATATATATATATATATATATATATATATATATATATATATATATACTAGCAAAACCTACCCTCCCTCCGGGCAGCAATTAATTGGGGGGTATGCTTAACCAATATATTTAAACACTAACACTAAGTCTAACTGGCACGTAATCGCCTTAAAAAGTGGACCCCTTCCCCACAAAAAACCTTCTTTTGGGGTCAGTGTATTATATGTTTGTATCATCCTCCTAAGCTAGCAAATATATACGAGCGAAGGGAGCATATTTTTGTTAGTGTTTATATATTTGTATGTATACGATTCATTTCTTAACTAATTAACCGATCATTATGAATTTTAGAAAACCGCTGCTATGCGTAAAAGGTCCAAATAAGGGCTATAATTAGGTTACTTTAATTTTATGCAAAAGGGGGTAAGAGGGGGTGTAAGCTTTTTGTGAAAATTCAGGCATGTCCGATTTTTTGTGAAATTTAAAAAACAAGTATTATATATCAATTAATAAATATTCCTCAAATTCCAGTTTTTTGGAGGATTCCAAAAGGCTTTCAGGTGGCATAATATGGGAATTACCTATCATTTGAAAATTCAAATATATTAGCTTTCCACTGAATTTAATCAAAAACCATTAGACACCAATAATGAAAAATTTCCTGAATTTCAATTTCTTCTTAAGACTCATTAAGCTTAAGCCGTAAATTTTAGACATTTTCTAAAATCAAATTATGTAATTGATTTTGGTCAAAATTGGAATAAGAATTCTAGCTATAGGTTTTAGTATCATTATATTTTTATATTAATCTTCATAGGGGGACATAACAGTTGTACACACTTGTTTTGTTCAGGGCGACGTGGGATTAAGAAAAAGGCGTATAGAACTAATGACACTGTGAAGTCGGTGTAAGTAAAGCTGACAATTAAAGACATGGAGTCTTTTTATACTAATAAGTCACCACTTATGAAACCCGGAAAAAACCGCGTAATCGTTACTTCGATTGTTAGTTTGATAGTGAACAATACGATGAGAGGATTTGAAACGATGGATAAAATGAACATAATTTGATTACTTAAAAGTACGGCTCAACCCGTATTTGTTAATATTTAACTTAAAAACTAACATGTTGTAGTCAGCAGGGAAACAGTCTTGTGGTAATGTTTTCCACAGATGGGTAATCTATGAAAGAAACTCTGTTCATGGAAGTTCAGTTTAGTTTTAGGTACACAGAGAAAGAAAGAAAAGTTATTTGCAATGGTTGTAGCTAGACGAGTTTTTGCTGTAAATGGGGCGACCAGAAATTAGAGCTAAGTCGAACACCTACCATGAAAATAATAATAGAGTAGAGAAAGACTAGCAACATCTCTGATATGAGAAAGAGGCTGTATGGAAGAAAAGAAATCTTCCTTCACTAGATTGCGAAGTTGATTTTGTATGAGAAGCTGTCGTTTATAGGATGGGGTAATACTTATCAGTGTCTCTAATTAGTTGTTTGCATTAGATTTTCAAGAATATGTCTAGATCCTTTGGGGGAGAATGGTAAACTCACAAATAACAAGCCGCGCATGCGTGGTCCCCCCTCTGTATGTGAGTCGATTTTTGACCCCCCCCCCCTTTGACCCCCTGGGAGCGCGAACCAGAATTTTTCTGACGTCAAGGATGCTCATTTTATATCTAGAATAATTGCCTCTACATTTTGGCCAAATTTCAGAAAAATTGAATAGATGAATCAAACGTTATGGGAGAAAAGGGTCATTTTTTGCAATTTTAGGGGCTTTTGACCCCCTGGGGGCGCGAACCAGATTTTTTCCAAGGTCAGCGATACTTATTTTCTATTAGGAACAATTGCCTCCACATTTTGGCCAAGTTTCAGAGAAATTGAATGGATAGATGAAAAGTTATGGGGCAAAAAATGTCATTTTTTGCCATTTCGAGGCCTTTTGACTTCCTGGGGGGCTAACCAGATTTTTTTTAAAAATCGGAGTCACTTTCTAACCTGACCAAAGTTACAACTTCATGCAAAATTTCAGAGAAATTCAATGGATGGTTACGGAGAAAAATCCGGACGGACGGACATGCCTTAAAACATAAGTCCCCCGATTTTATAAATCAGGGGACCAAATATCTTATAAATGTGGTTCGTTTCATAGACAGATAGGACATGTAAAAGTTTTGATACATAAAGTGAAATCATTTGTCAGTAGCTTCTACCTGCATCACATTATATATCAGATGATTGGATAAACTTTTTTACAAATAGGTCAAAATGGCGACTTTTAATCTAGCTCATTCGGCATTATTTGGTCGAATAAAGGTTTAAAACAAAAATAAAGTAGTCCACCGTAGTTGAGGGCGACCCGTTTTAGGGTTTAGCAAGGTGACATGAAGTATACTTTTTATGTCTTTGGAATGACTCATCCGAGAATTGAATCCTAATCTCTCGAATCATTAGCGAACACAGGCTGGTGGAATATTGACCAATAATTCTGAACATGATGACGTGGAGCGTGAATAAACTCAAGACCAACTGATAATTATATTACCTTTATGCTTGCCGACCAAGTAACTCAACCCACTCGTTTACGTTTTTGTATTGTTGTTCTAGTTAAATGAAGGCCCTATTTATATTATTGTAGAGAAGACGTTAGTGTTTTCCTTCGAACTCTGGTGACTCTTTTCTTATTCAAGCCAGATATGTACAGACACTGTCGACCCAGCAAAAATGGCTATCTCCTGTCTCGACACTCGTAACATATACGACCACCCTACAGTACATACGTCATCAATTCCGAGTTTAACCAGAGACTTCCGAGACTGGCGAATGTTAACGAACTTTACCGAACAAACCGAATGTATTATTAGTTTTTTTGCGAAGAAGTAATTTAACGAGAATGTTATCTTGATTTGCTTGTATATTCAAGTTTATACTGATATGTTGTTTCTGTACTTCTACATAATACAAACAGAACTGGTTTTTTTACCAAACACAAAACTAACTCTAACCTAACCTAACACTAAACTAACTCTAATATAACTAACCCCCAATCTAACCCTAAACTAACCCTAACATAACCCTAATCTAACCCTAACCTAACTCTAAACTAACCCTTACATAACTCTTTTAGTAAAGGTAAATGAATATGTATGAGAACATTCCAAATGAAAAGTTGCAAAGGAAAACGTGTATTCAAAAAATTACGTAAACATCGGAACTTGATTATTCTAATCGATTGAAGAATAATCGTCTACCAGGCAACGGCACCTTTTTTATTTGTATATTTCGGTAAAAGTCGGAACTTGATTCGACTTCTCTCGTTCGTAGTCGGAACTGCTTGCGCCACGACTACGTAACGACTACTTCACGACTGCAACTCTCTGGATACCTATTCATGAAAAGGACCACATATTTTTCTTGACATATACGCTGTTTTCGCACATTGTGTAGAAGGTAAATGGAGAGTGTCGTCATCCCACAACATAGAGCACTTGATATACCCAAATAGTCACCCATTTAGTATTGACCAGGCTCAACATGACTTAACGTCAGTGATCTAACCAGAACCGGCATGTCAACGTGATTATGCCGCACAAAAAAATTCGTAAATAGAAAATCACCATGAAATCTATACACATGACATTGTTTGTTTACAAAAGAATCGGAAGTCAAACGACCAGTGTGGAAACTAAATTGACCCATTTACACTCTAGGGTGATAATTGAATACAACATCATTTTTTTCAAAGATACATGATATTAAAAATCATCGTAATTGGATAGTCGTGTCGCCTCAGGTGCATATGACCTCATTATACACGCCATGACTGATACCCATTGTTATCATCGTCTCCTCAATCAATTCCCAGGGACGCCTGATGATTCTTCTCAACTGAGGCTTTATTAGCTTTAGGACAGAGTGACAATACATTTACAGAAATCAGGGAAATGTTTAAGAGTATGATCACTATATCAGAGAGTGAAAAGAGAGATATTGAGACGGTTTTGGTCACTATTTTACAAAATCACATTTTTCGTTCGTCCCACTTTTATTGGGGGTTTTGTGATCAGCATTTTTTCTGACCCCATCATTCGAGGGACTGGCAGGAAAAAGGCAGAAAATCACTTTTTGGGAAATTACGCCATATTCTCAAGTTTTGCTTACTCGTTGAGGTCATCTATTTGACCTCTAATCCGTCAATAATTCCGTCAGCTCTACCGTTAACTGCCTTCTACCAATCATGAGAACTTTCATTATGCAAGATAATCGACAGTTTTAAATCTAATTATTTTGAATTGTACTCGTGCGCAGAACACTAAAAAAAGAAAAAAAGGGGTTGCAAATTTTGTACAAAATCGGCTCAAACTTCTAACAGAACATAAGAATAAATTAAATATTTTTCTGCCAATGACAAGACTTAAAAATATTTCCACCAAATAACAAAATTAAAATTCATAAAAAATTTGGCGCTAAGCTGCTGAGAGCGTATTATCACTTTATAAACAAGGACAACTCATCTGCAGTCTCTATTCAATCACCACGGTAACATACAACGACTTTTACTAGTTTTAACAACATGCATAATTCTCACATCGAATAAACACTACTTACAGCTACTCGTGGGAGTAAAATAGACACACATTTAACTGTTTATACTCACACAATCAGGAGCATGACAGTTGCTGAGTTTATTTCCGCCGAAATATTCTGAACTCAACTCTATCGTCGTATTAAATTTGAAATCTGAAAAATGTACATAATTTTATTTGTACAAATTGTCTTATTAATTTATTTAATATGCATTAATTCCTCTGCACGAGCAAAATATGAATAAGAACTATCCAGTTTATAGATAACTATAAATAGCTATTATTAAAGTCACGTTAAAATATTAAACCATGGGGAATAACACTTTGAGTTTAATGAGTTACTTCCCTTTAACTTTCTTTGAACTCCATCATTAGAAAGTGAAAGAATAAAAAAGAGATAAAAACCGAGAAAGATGGTTGCTGCTGATGAAAACAACATGCTCGCCACTGGAACTCAGTTAAGTGGTTTACTTTTCTCATGCAACGTATTCTGCACTAGTTTTTTTATTACCTAGTAGAAATTTCTCAAACAACACCGTTTTAAATACTGATATCGAGAACTATTTGCTAGCCGCTGGAACGGGGTATACCTTCCTCCAACAACATCGGTTTCAATACTGACCGCTATCGTTCAATGGTTGTAGCCCTTTGAGAGCTAAAACGCTTATGACGACTTTCATTAAACCGATATTTTATGGATGGAATAACACGCCGGTGACACGTGGTCGGTACGTATAAATACTCTCGTTTTGGTATGTACTAGTTCTTTTACATATACAGGTTCTTCTCGCCAACAGAAACGGGCTCTTTTAAGGTAAGTCAAGATTATTTCCAACACTCAATCCCGGTTCTGACCCATTACTTCTGTCACAGAAAGCGGACGAGGGGAAATTTCAAGGACGGCAAACATTTATAGTTATGCACGCTTAATCGTGAAATCTGAATCCAAGTTTAAAACTATTATCCCACTTCTGTATTTTTATTAATATATTTAATATATTTGATGTTGTTCAATATATTTGATGTTGTTATTATTTAGTCAATCGTTGTTATTGTTTATTCGTGATTTAATTTTACATAGGCGCTGGTCGCCAATTAATTTTGCCCTCTACCTCAACTGCATCGAATCTTGTCTGATGAAGGAAGCGGTGATGATTGTCTTCCAGTCCGCCAACTTTGATTTTTATTGCTGCAAGAAACTCTCCTCAAAATAAAACACGAGAGTACACAAATAGTTTATTAGAGCTCTCCGGAAAATCGATCACCGTGAACCGTGGTTGTTATAAGTGCCCATAGAGTGGGGAGACGCCCTCCAGCGAATTAGATACACGCTGCTGGCTGGTACGTTTGACTCCTTCGAATGAGTAAGCCGGAAAACGGAAGTTACCTCACTCATTTCCAGCTATGACGTCACCCTTTCCTTACATATAGTACGACATTATCGCGTTAACGACACTCTTCCTGACCTGGTAAAAGATCGGTGACCGTTTGGTAATACTAGACGCTGTACGTGGAAAGACAGCAACATCTTCTTGCAAAGAATACAAGAAAAACTGCAACAATAATCGTCGTCATCTCTGCTGATCGAGATTTACATGCGAATGTGAACCACTTGTGAATTTGATATCCCCTTTCGGAGGAAGCCGATTCAACTCGCCCAGGGCGAATACCGCACTAGGTACTAGGTCTCCCTACAGAGTGAAAAGGTAAAAAATACTCATCCTCTTACATTATCCAATCATTATGCATACACATCACTTAACATCGAAGTCCACCACGTGGGAACTTCCATCTTCATATAGGTGACATTTATAGAAAGTTTTAATGTTTACTTGACACTATTCTCGAGTGTCTTCGTTCTCACTGTGCAAGGGTTTGTCAGCACACCGTGCCATTAGGAGACTTCGCCCTACAAGTAAGCCCTGACCAAATATTCAAAATAACATAGAATTCGAAGCCCAAATAAGATCTCCGCGACATTGCTACACATTTGCTCATACGAGGAAGTGTGCATCTTCTCCTCGTTAGACTACCACAAGTAACAATACATAATTGGATACTCCACCAGACCAGATTAATTATTGTTCTGGAATATGTTGAGGACGTTTTTTTTCCAGCATAACCTACGCCCTTCAAATCCAAGGGGACTGCTTAACAAGTATTTATTTGTATTAGACTTATAGACGACCATGTTGTAGTCGGTTGGGAAACAACCTCGTGGTATTTTGCAGGGGTGTAACTGAGAATTCATAAATTACTGACGCTCTATTCTCGCGGTACAAAACGGAATAAACTGCAATTACCTAATAACGAATAAATTACAAGAAATCAGTGCTTTTTTGTACTAATGTGTAACCGCTTATTAAGGCCCGGGGCCACTCGGGTATAAGGATTAAAAAGATTGTCAGTTAGACAACGAACGACACGACGAAAGGATTGGAAACAATGGCTGGAATAGGCAGAAGATTACTTAAGCGAAATACATTATCCAATATGGCGTCTTAAAAAATATTTGTTTACATTAGACTTGAAGACGATCATGTTGTAGTCAGTTAGGAAGCAGACTAGTGGTATATGTGTTTTATTAGAGTGCCATTTATGTGTGTGTGTCTTTACAGTTTTCGTTGGGTAGTGATTAGTCACAATTTAGCGATTGCTTAGTACTTGTTTCAATGGATGCTGGTTTCAATGAGATATCGACGATGGTCGCGTCTTTCGATGTACCAAACTCAACGATAACAATGAATATGTAATAAATAGAGTAATGGAGGAAACTAGTTGTTGTTAATGGAAATAAGAAACGCCATGGTTAGCGAACAAAACATGTTTATATGTTTACAAATTTTGTGTGATAACATTGTTTGTATTTGACTTAACAAAACGATGGTTCACTAGAATTGCTTTAAAGAACACCAATAAAGCTAGTGAATCTTATCCGTGTGGTCACGTGTTTTATTTTGAAGATATATTCAACATATTCAACGCCTTTCGAATTCAAGAGGGAGGCTCAATAAGTACTTGTTTACATTAAACTCGAAGACAACCATGTTATAGACGGTTGGGAAGCATACTCGTGGTATTTTGTTCCACAGATGAGATGTTCTAGGAAAGAAACTTTGCTCATGGAAATTCCATTTTTGGTAGAGAAAGAGAAAGAAAAGAAAGTTCTTTGCTGTGGTTGTAGTGAGGGATTTTTATGGTGAAAGATTTACAGGGGGACAAGGGATCGGAGCTCAGTCGAGCACCTACCATGAACATAATGATACAGTAGAAAAAGGTTAGCAACATTTCTTCTGGCTGTAGGGACGTGAAGAAACCACCCGAGTAGTATATCCCCAGATATGATAGCAGCACTCCATCATAGGACGTATTTGCTTCTTATACAGGTATAAGATTGCGTTAGGAGTGAGCTATTTTCTGGAACAGTAGAATGACCCAACTATTTTTCCAGTTACCTTTACTGTAGAAGTTTGTTTATTGCTCTGTTAACAGAGGTAAATTCGGATAACGTAATTCATGCAATCGACAGTTTTATAATAGAGTAATACATCTTCAAAGAAAAGGTGTTTAATCACGTAAATTATTGACTTTTTCCAGAATGGACTACCCTAAAGCTGGTGCTGATTGTCTCTACGTTAACGGAGCTAATAGCTGGAGAGAATAAATTAAACTCGGGTTATCCTAGAAAATAAAAACTATAAGCCGCCATCAATATCTAGAAAGAACAACATGTAGTAAAGTTAGATGTTGGTGCGTAAAAAAATGTTCAAAACGGTATTTTCAACTTTAGGTTAAATAAAGGATAAGTGAAAACTTCTATTAGAAGTTTAAAGATTAGAATAAAGGGAGACGTGTCATATGATACGTCATCGACAGTAAGTCACAAGTGAGATGTGGTGAAAAAATAACACAGTATTTCTCTCTGGAAAGTGAGTTGATCGGGTTGGGACGCCTTTTTTCGAAACTTCCTTTGTCCGCTCCTCCGTAATGTGTAAACGGTATTTTCAAATTACGATTAGATTAAGCATGATTAGAAAATTCTATTTGAAGTTAAACGATTAGAATTCGTACGTCATAGAGAGGAAGTCACAAGTGAGACGTGGCGAATAAGATATTAAGGGAAATATGTTTGGGGCTGTTTTGTGTGCGTGTGTGCGAATAGTGTTGCATTAGTATGAGGGTTTGTGTATGCGTGGGAGTCTGTTGTGGTTATGTTGCTGTACGATTCTAAGCTGAAGAACGCTTCAAACTCTTCTACACTATTTTGACACCATACCCCATCTCCTGTTGCATAAGCATTCTTTTGACTTCCGCACAAATCGTGACAACTTTGTTTGTTGATAGCGATTACTTGAAAACGCTCCGGTCTTTTTTCCTATGACCTTTGCATGCATAAAGTTCAAGTGGACATCACAAAGTCTGTAGTAGGGGATTCGAACATCGCCCTCAGGAAACGAATACGAATGGTACGAATGGCAGAGAATGTACCCGGTCAGAAGAATTGACTATATTCTCAGAGACGTAAAATCACATCATAGAATGCTAAAACAGAGAGGATTACAACCATAGAATAATAATAATGATAATAATAATAATAATAATAATAATAGTAATAGTAATAATAATAGTAGTAGTAATAATAATAGTAATAATAATAATGATAATAATAGTAATAATGATAGTAATAGTAAAAGTAATAATAATAGTAATAGTAATAATAGTAATACTAATAGTAATAATAATAGTAATAAACAACGGACGTTAATGAGCCACACGTAAGTTGAAATAAAAATAGAATACACATATAAAAAGAACATCCTACAAGGCCAATGAAACTGCAAATGTCAGAAATCCCATAAACTATCATCTCCAAAACACATATACACATGTGATAGAACCAGCCTCGGCTGGTACCACACTAAATGGCCGGTAAGAGTTAAGGAAGATGGAAAGACCGAGAAGAAAAAACACCAACCAGACCTTCACTGGAAGGGTGCGACGAATACTGGAACCTTGGGGAAGCTTCTTGCCACTAAACCTACAGAGAAGAAAAGCGGTTGTGGCCAGTTAAAAGTCACTCGTAAACGGATGGTACCATAACGCAAATTTATTTATAACGCTGATTTAAAAGAGGGAGTAGTACCGGAACTAGTTGTATTCAATGCTTTAGGGTACACCAGTGAGAAATCATTTATTATGACTCATGAAAAATTTTCTAGTAATAATAATAATAATAATAATAATAATAATAATAATAATAATATTGATCGAAACGGACTAGTGTAACAATACGAGATGCTTGTAATCGTTACTAAAAGGTCTAAAAACTATTTTTCTCTTCCTTTAAACATATACGCTTTTCGCGTATTTTAGTTCATGCATGCAGGTGTGAGCATTAAAGTGTGTGCGTATTTTACCTTTAATGTTTACGGATGTGAGGTGTATGTGCTTCATAATATGTGTGTATTTTACACTTAACGTGTGTGAGTTTGGGAGTGCGTTTTCCATCATGTGTTTGTGAGTGTTCGGTTATTAATTGCTCTTAACTTATGAATGAGCGTTCTTTCTCTGCTTGCTTTAAACGTATATCTTTTACCGTATCTTTTAACGTGCACATGGTAATACAAGCGCTCTCATAAAGTTTTTTACGTATCTCTTACTTTCAACATATGTGTGTGTCAGCATCGTGTTTCTCTGCCTATTTCTTTCTCTTTTCTCATATAATTGTTCGTTAAATATTAAGGGAAATTTATTTGCTATTTTTCTTCTTTTTCTCCTTCCTCGCTGCTGTGACATGTTTTCCTTATCCCTGGCCGCCATATCGTAGCGTAAATTTGTTCTTTTTCTCTTTCATGCCGCCATACCGTGATCGTCGTAGTGTTGAGATCTTATCTTTCTCTCTTTTCCCGTGTGGCCGCCTCATCAGTGTGTCTAGAGAACAAATCTTTACATATATCGACAAAAGGGAGTCTGAAGACATTTTTCGAGAGGTTCAAGGGTTTTTATTTTCTCTGAATTAAAACCACGTAAAGGAGAGATCGTATAGTCTTAAATTTTGCTATCTCTTAATTAACTACTAGTAGAGGGGCAATTACAGAACTAGACAGACAGGGGATTCACATTCGTCTCATACAGAAACTTAACTCAACTCAAGTCTCAGAGCCCATGGGTTTCACGTCTTCCTTCGCTCGTTACCATGGGCAAACTCTGACGTAACTCTCGTTTCTTTGTCCGCGCCAACAACAAGTTACATCATCGCATCTCGATCTGTCGGTTACTATTTTTTACCTTTATTTATCCCAATGATTTGTTTCCCTCAATCTTAAGTTCACCTGTCTGTTACTCATTCGTTTCAGCAAGGCTTGTGTCAGCCCGACATGCACCCAGCTATATAATTTCGACTGCAGCCCCAAATTCGTACTAGCTAAGGTACACGTTTTCAACATAGAACCCTTTGTAATCAAACACTAGCAAAAAATGGTATCAAAGAGAGGATTGACACCCTACAAAGCACGGCATTGATTAAAACAGCTGAAATGTAAAAATATTCTTGAGCGCGGAAGACACCCTCATAGCCTGGTAACACCGACCAATCATATGCGAGTTTAAATAGAATAACGCTACGCAACTAAATATATAGAAAATACATTGCACGAATCAAAGGGAAATAAATTACCAGGATATATTTTATATGTAAAGAAAAGTGAATTTTCCGCAATTTCATTGAGCACTATTGTTCTGTAAACGCTGCATATACAGATCTTTTTCGGCACAATTTCCGCCAATTCGCAATGCGCATGTTTTTGGAAAATATGCATTCCCGTCGTTCACTTTCAATATATTTTTACATTTTCCGGGTATTTTCTAACATAGTTATCCATACAATAAGTTAGAGGTATTTTCACGCTCATATCTACTACCACTGCATACCGGGAGGTATTCTTCATAGGATACTGTTTCTTTCCTAGCACCGTTATTATTTAATTTTTCGCTCTGTTAGCCGCTCTATATTTACTACATAAACACTGAACACACCTTTCGAGCTACATTTCTTTTGTTAGGGAGTTTTCATTGGCTATTCCTAATACTTTCTTTTACATGAGAGATGGACTGAATAACATTTTAGCAGATGAGAAGAATCGCCCGAGTGTTTGTTAAAAGTCGCTTTCATTATTCTTAATTTGTAATGTTTATTTAGTTTCGAAGCATTTTAGATTTACGTTTCCCGAACCATAATATTTCCGTTAAACCAACATTTATAGATTAAGGGAATCGACGAATAGCAAATTAGTATTCAAATAACAAAGGGGGGGGGGGTCTTCGGAGTCAATATAACAATCTTTCTCAACATTAATGACTTACATTGTTTATACTTACTTTCTTTTTACTAAATTTTTTCTCACAATTTTTCTAATCATATGCTTTATGGAAGAAAATTAATATCCATGTCACGCCGGGTTCATAAATTTACTTAGTCGATCTTCTTTATTTCCTCTTTTAATATCGATTCTCATGGGTTCACACAATACAGCGGCGCAATATATCATTATGGACATTTCTGATTATTCTGAAACATTCCATCTTTGCACTGCAGGCAAAGAAAGCTGCCTCCTTTCTTATGCCCAGCATAACCCTCGAGGATTCGTCCTCAACATCCGGCCAGGCAGAGACTGGACGATTGTCGTGGCCTTTTTCTACCTGGCAGTGATATTTGTCTGCTCAACTGTAGGCGCTCTATTCCTTTTAGGCCCTGTCTTATTGCCTTGGGAAATAGTTAATTTATAGCTAACTGCGATTAATGACGACGGGCCTATTCAGCCAATTTTTAAGATGCCAGAGTCAACGAGTCTAACAAGCTGGGTAAGATGTAGCCGGGCATCAATCAGACAATTCTGAATAATATATGCTATAATAGTACTTATACAAAAGAATGAGACTAGAAACATCACGTCTGTGAGAATAAGAGTGCAGAGAATATGAAAGAAGACCAACCAAATTAGAGATACGTATCTGAACCATATCAAGAACCATCAAATAGAACAGAAATCTACCAACCCAAATATGATAACAGTGCTTCATAAAAAAGTTCTAGTAGTAGATTTGTAGAGCTAGAGAATGGTCTTAGCTGTGAGAAAGTGTTTGGAGTGATAAGAAGTACCAACTTTACAAAAAAAGGAAAGATTAATGAATTTAATGTATAAATTCCAAGAAAGATCTGACGAGAAAAAAGGTCAATAAGTTTCAGAACTTTTTTTGTTCACAAGAACAGATCTATATATGAAAACCTCATGAAGGAAAGGGCGACGCTTACGATTGAAAGACACGAGCCGGGTCTTAACAGGGTGAAACGAAACAAGAGATTTCGAACCCAATCCACAACCGAACCTAAGTCAACTTCCAGGTCAGTTGCATATTCCAATTGATCCAGGGATATCATCAACATAGATCTTACTCTTCTGAATAGTATTCCCTGGAAGATCATTGGTAAAGAAAAAAATGTTGGACCTAGAATAAAGATTTGAGAAACACCAGCATTTCATATAATCAGAAAAATAAATGTAAGGTATTTGTGTAAACTACTTTTTAAACACGAATATATGAGGCAATCCTTATTTCTTTCATTATGTTTCACTCTCCCTTTACTCATATGCCACATTTTTGGTCCCCCGATTTATAAAATAGGGGGACTTATATTTTGAGGCATGTCCGTTCGTCCGTCCGTCCGTCCGTCCGTATTTTTCTCCGCAACCATCCATTAGATTTCTCTGAAATTTTGCATGAAGTTGTAACTTTGGTCAGATTAGAAATTGACATTCTCAAATTTTTGAAAAATAATCTGGTTAGCCTCCCAGGGAGTCAAAAGGCCCCGAAATGGCAAAAAATGACATTTTTTACCCCATAACTTTTCATCCATCCATTCAATTTCTCTGAAACTTGGCCAAAATGTGGAGGCAATTGTTCCTAATAGAAAATAAGTATCGCTTACGTTGGAAAAAATCTGGTTCACGCCTCCAGGGGGGTAAAAAGCCCCCAAATGGCAAAAAAATGACCCTTTTCTCCCATAACGTTTGATCCATCCATTCAATTTTTCTGAAACTTGGCCAAAATGTAGAGGATATTGTTCTGGATATAAAATAAGCATACTTGACGTCAGAAAAATTCTGGTTCGCGCCCCCAGGGGGTCAAAATGCCCCAAATTGTCCAAATTTATTGCATTTTACACTCGCCACATCGAGTCACATATAGAGGGGACCACGCACGCACGGCTTGTTTCTTATTGTTTACCCCAACATCAATTGATATAACACGCTTTTTCGCACCCATTAGCATACATCAGCATGCGTGGATTTTTAAAAACTACTCTCCCTCGTCTGTATAATACGGCTCGATTTTCAAAGTCGCCTTCTAGTGAACTGCCTTTGTCAACTACTCAACTGCTGTTGACTGCAACTCAATTGTCTCTGTCTGCTACATGAACGCATTTGTTTATTATTGAACTACTTTGTCTGTTAACGTACTGATATTTTCACTACTGAACTGCATGTTTCTGCTATTTAATTACCGTTGTCTGCTACTGAACTGTTCTTGACTGCTACTGAATGGCCTTTGTTTGCTACTGAATTTCTGTTGTCTTTTACTGACTACCGTTTGCATGCTACAAAACGGTGGTGTCTGCCACTGAACTGTTTTTTTTCTGCTACTGAACTGCCGCTGACTGCTTCTGAACTGCATTTGTTTTCTACTTAACCGATGTTGTGTGTTACTAAATTGCTACTGAACTTTCTTTGTCTGACACGGAACTGCTACAGTTGATGTAATTGACATAAGGCGGTAGATATTTATATAGAGATGGTAGCGATTAGGAGTATGAATATATGGTTACTTCATTAGTCAGAGCAAGCACATACGAATGATTAACATTAGAAACTTGTCGAGTATTGATTTACTCCTCTCCAGGAGTTAGGCACAAGGCCAGTTTTATCTTACTCCCACAAGTAAGATGTGACTCAAGGTCGGATCGGGAAAGTGGGGTTTAAAAATTGCCTGGGCAGCCCAGTCAGCATTCCCCGGTAGGGGTGCCTCAGGCAGTAAGCAATAAACTTACTCCTCCCCAAAGAGGGGAGGCGAAGCCTGGGAGGGTGGACCTCCTAGAACTGCACAGGACAGACCCATAGACCGGCGTAAATCAAGCCCCGAAGGCCAAGACAATACCAGTCTATGGGGTGCAGTATCCATCGGAACAGATACTACACTTTGATCTTAGCCAAAAGGCCAAGAAAGACCACTGTCGAGTATATACATACAGATATATATATATATATATTTATGTATTTAATATATTTTTATGTAATTATTTACGCCAGACTATAGACATTAATATCGAAGGTTCGATCCTTGTCCAAGTTAGCCATGCTAATGACGGATGTGAGCCAGAAACACGTGCCTATGGATTACTTTCATGTACGAATAAAATTAATATATATATATATATATATTATGTATGATGTAGATTATATTCATTGCACGTGTAGTTATATTTCATTTAGTCATGTGTGCATGATTTTCTTTTTTTTCGTTTAATGATGTCAGCATTACGCTCAATCGAGCGACTTGATTGGATTTGAATGAAAAAGTAAGTAAATATCTTTTTTGTTCATTCAATGTCTCTTTTGCCTGTATTAAATTTTAGTAGGATATTCCACGAATTTCTATAGAAAGGTCTGTCCGTTTGCCGCTTTGTTGCGCTTAAGTTGTAAATTGTTATTTAAGTGTGTCTGCATATCATTATACGAGGCTTTGTTGATTAGTCGGTCTGTCAGCTAGTCTGCCAATAAAATTTAAGTTTTAAATTGAGCCACAGCATTGGCTGAATACACTAGGTATTCATAGCCCGACGGACCAGATTTCCAATGTTTCTGGGAAACCGCAGGTATCGATAGACGATCAAACTAATGTGTAGTGTTATTTTAAATAAATCTTTCTCTCTTCTCTCTCTCTTTCTAAATATATATATATATATATATATATATATATTAGTTACGTTCGTAACTTCTTGGCCTTTTGGCCAAGATCAAAGTGTAGTATCTGTTCTGATAGATACTACACACTATAAACCGGTGTCGTCTTGACCTTCGGGTCTTGATTCCACCGGTTTGTGGGTTTTTCCTGTGCAGGTCTAGGAGGTCCCCCCCCCAGGTTTTGCCTCCCCTCTTTGGGGTGGAGTAAGTGTATCGCTTACTGCCTGAGACGCCCCTACCGGGGAATGCCGACGGGACTGCCCAGGCAGTTTTGTAGGCCCGAGTGCTCACCTTCTTGGATGCTGGCTTTTCAAATCCCACTTTCCCGACGTTGTGTCACATCTTACCTTGTGGGAGGAAGATAAATAAAATAAATATATGTATATAAACATTCTAAAAGCTTTAGTGCGATGTTCTGACTCTATTGATGAGTGCTATTGACTGTTTAGGTGTCTATACTCGCCGTTTTCGGTATAAATATCACTTAATTAATTTGGTATTACGTGGAAATCTCTCGTGGCCTAATAGGATTAGGCGAACGGTTACGGATTCAAGGTGTATCTGTGAATCGGGTTCGCGCACTATGACCGTCTGAGATTGTTACTTCCTGCGCTGATGAAAGCCATAAGCTCGAAACTACGTTGTACGTAGGTAAAAAGTAATTTAATATATATATATATATATATATATATATATATATATATATATATATATATATATATATATAGAACAGTAAATCTGAATTAGATACATTGAATGTGTCGTGATACCTTCTGTTTATAAGCACCATATAAGTACAGAGCAAAAAAGTTCACGTCTGACGATCCTATGTTGTAGCTGAACTAAATTATTACATCCGACTTACATGGTATTCTGCGTTATTTCACTTCTATTATTTATACACAAATATTAAATTATAATTCCATACAGACGACATCGTTTCTAGGTAATAGCTCTCTTCAGTGTAGGAAAGTGATTATTTCAGACGTGAACTATTTTTTCTCTTGAAAAGCTTATAACAAAAAGTATCACGACAAATACAATGTATCTAACTCAGATCTACCTAAGTACTAAGTGAATGTCTATCCTCAAATATCTTCTAACAGAGCTCAACATAAATTTTACTTAAAGAGGCTTAAGAATATTTATAAACAAACATTAAATTATACTTACCTACTGACGAAGTTGTTTCGAGCTTATTGTTCTCTTCAGTGTAGGGTAGTGATCATTTCAGACTGTCACGAGGCGCGAACTCGGTTTACAGAGCCACTAGATTTGCACGCTTTCACTCTACCTCAATGCCCATTTTAAATTACCACGTTGTACGGAGAATTTTAAATGATATGTACGCCGATTAAAAGGGAAACATTAAGACAGACGATAGGACTCGACCTTGAACACCTGTGTCTTCAGAGATAATTGCCAATAGTGATATAGAGGTAATCTAAGTCAAAATTTTATACTAAAAAATCAAAAAGTCCAATGTCCAGAAAAAACTTGGATATATATATATATATATATATATATATATATATATATATATATATATATATATATATTCATTGAAATTAAACTTTTTATTTTTTTTAATTAGTATCCAGTTTTAATTTATATTACCTTTATATCGATCTAGACGATTCTAATACTTATCTAAAAGCATGTTTTACCTTGACTTCGTTATCTGGATGTTATGAAGTGTTCATCTGGCTATTATTATCTCTGAAAACACGGGTGCTCGTATATTAATTTGGATTTAGTTCAAATATGTCGACTGAAATGGTTTTCGAATTTATATACACATATAGAACATAATCTCGACGTTATGTCATCGATTTTCCAACCAACCCTGTATATGATAGTGTTTAAGTATATTATTTTCTGCTGCTACAAGTTCTTTACTCGTAAAAGTTAGTTATTTTTAAATATTTTCTAAACCGTTTGTCGTATGATTCGAAAGCGCAATTCGCTTCCTTAGGAAAAAATACTTTAGCCTGCTCGGAACAAATTAGGATTTATAAATTCATAAGTTTTGACACATTTTATGTTTAAGTATATTTATCTGCAGAAATGTTATAATTGCAATCTCTATACGCCTTCTTTCTGTAGTATTCGATACTAATATATTTTCTCTTGATAAATATGGCGAAATAATATCTACTTGTAACAGATTAGTGCTGGTGCGTTATTCGATTGAAATAAGGTAAAACCATTTTTTTTTTCTGACACATTTTCTTCTCTCTCGTTGCTGGTTTTCATAATTCATTTCGCTTCGCGAATTAATTTACTAGCATTTAATGAGAGGCCAGCGTTGACTTTCCGGTTTCTATGGTTACCCGTCTTCGTCATCCTCTTCCGCCTCGAAACTTCTGCGTACGTTGACGACCAACGCACACGCAGAGGCGAAGACGCATACAGATAGAGGCGCGCTAACTAACTCAGACAGTGAACAAGCCTAGATGCACATACGGACGAAGGGACGCATCAAGTTACACACACGTACTGACGCCTACGCACGCCTACGCACGCCTACGCACGTCTAATACAAACGGCTTACGAACCAATAGATAGGAACATTCAGACACACATAAACACATACACACCAACTAATACACACGCGAACATATACCAATTATAGCGCGATGAAATTAAAACTAAAAAAGATAGTCTTAAGAAGCGCCCATTCAGTCTGCGCGTTTAACGATGGAAATCTATAATAATATAAGAGGCATTTTCTCTATGTGTGTGTCTGCATTTCCTTAATACTAAATAATAAATGCCCAACAAAGGGGATGCGATGATCCGAATTCGAAACCGGATCACTGAGTTCTTTAGTCAGATGCTCTACGCTATTTATGACTTTCTTATAGATACATCTTAAAACGTTACCTTAACTAAATTATTATAGATTTGACGTGAAGTTAGATATTCATGATTTACGTCATGTTTCTAAACATTAATTCAAACATAAGTGATAATAATGATAATAAATAAATGAATGGTTAAACATTACCAATAGCGTGGTAAATTCTTTTTATAGGCCCAAACAATTTATTTTGGATAAATTACGTATTGGTGTTAAATGCTTTTTAATATATAATATATACTAGAATTTGGACCCGAACACACACACACACACACACACACACACACACACACACACACACACACACACACACACACATATATATATATTTTTTTTTTCTTTTGATTTTATTCCATTAGTTGCGACAAAACAAGTTTTGTTTCATTGGCGCGAATAGCGACCAACTCATCGGGCTAGCGATGGAATTCAAATGGCATACGTTTTAACTTCACCTTAACGGGAGATTGAAAATTGAAAATACATTGGAGGGGGAGGGGGACAGAGTTGGGGCTTTGTCTATAACGGTGACATGGGACATGAGAGAGGAGGGGGGAGGACCCCAACAAGTCGTGTTTCAAATTATTGCGTAGGAGGTTTTCACGTGTTTGTGCTGTGATGATCTCAATTTCGGCCGGGGTGGGAGGAAGGGAGATGGGGCGACGGCCAGAGTGAGTTAAATTTAAAATGAGAATAAAATTATGATTATAACCGTCATTCCTATTTTATTTTAATTCTAATAAGTAATTATCATGTGGATAAAAATGTTTGATAATTTTAATTTAGGGTATTAATTGCTACTTCTGCATTTTATTTATTTTATTTTAATGTTTTGTTTATTATTTGTAGTGAATTTTGTTGTGATTATATTTTTTTTTTTTTTTAAATTGTGATTATATGATACTGAGATCAATACTAGTGGAATCATTTTATAAGAGAAGTTTCATGGTGTTACCAGTTTTAGCATTAACAAAACCGATTATGATAACAATGATAACGCCTGCCAATCATACCTACGATAGTCGCAGTGATAATAGCCTTAATAAAAGCCTTAATAAAAATAAAAATAAAGATGAATATAAATAAAATTAGAATAAAAATAGAAATAACAAGTTTGTAAGAATATTAATGATAATAACAATAATAATAATCGGTGTTACTCGATTTCGACACTGACCGTAGTACCAACTATGTGATCTCGGTCAACGCTGCAATAAAGTTTTTTTTTCTTTCGAGATAAAATCACAAATTTGAGTTTGCAACATGTAGCAAAATTTTATTTTAAGTCAAAAGTGTACTTGATATATTGAGTAATGAGATTAACCGCCTCACCTTTCAACGAACCCTCAAAACAACCGCTCACTCGTTAAGCTAAGCTCAGATCCGAATCTCTGATTCACTTCCTCGCTTAGATTAATATAGACATAATATGTCGGTTGAGGTTTACCACCCAATGACTTTCATTTGAACTTCATCGCCTGTGAATCTCAGGATATTAAAAACTGACTGTCCGAGAGATCGATAGGGTTAAATGGACATACTCTCAAATAGGTCGCTTTCACAGCATTCAACATTCTTTCTGAGAGGAAATTACTATTTCGAAATCGAAAAACTCAAGTCTGGGTAGCCAAAATATTTTCCCTACTACACGCCCTGAGGTAGGTCACATACGTTCACGCATCATTGTTAAACATGCATTAAAATGCATGTTTACATTTGCACCCAGCTTTCCGTCCAAGTAAGTTCGGGGTTGCTCCTTAGGAACGCTCTAAATACGTGTTCGTATCCTGGAAAAGAGAGCAACTGCCGTCAGCTAACTCTTGTCATAACGTCACATACGATAACATGTCCTTTAACTTATTATTATGCAACAGGTTTTGCAGGAGTTAATAAGCACCATGCTGTAGACATTCTAGAAAATGAGGCCTGCATTGAACACAATATCGACCAAGAATAATGAGAGGCGATTCAACAAGAGCTTGTCACCATAACATCTTTACAGCGACTTCAGAAGAAACTACGCTTATTCTACACAAAGTGCGACCGGTCAAAGAGATAACACCAAAATATTGCCGGAGAAGACCGGATTATACGTGTCAGTTTTCAGAAAGTTGTATCGTAACATCTGGGTCATCCTGTATAATATATTTTTTTATAAAATTAACCGAAATAATGAAATTAAGATATAATAGTATTTTCCAAGAAATAAATGTCTGTCGGGTTGGGTTATTAAATTGTGTCATTTTATGCATACTGTTGTTCCACAACAACACACAGTCAAGTTGTGATAAATTATCATAAACTTTGATTTTACCAATTATATTCGTTTTTTTGGAGAGTCGGGGACATCGAGGAATACGTTTTGCCTCCATCATTAGTTGCTACGGGCTTTTTCGGAAGTCAGCTCACCTTGGAAGCACGTGGTTAAAAACAAGTTAGATCAGATACGTCGAATTTCTGTACAAAATCATACATGAAAAGGGTTAATGTCTACCCAATTACATACGTCTCTCATCACACTGTAGGATATTGTTGCTATGTTTTGCAGATGCATTCATTCTTTGTGTGCTAAATCTAGTGCTATTTTATAATTAATGTTCATTGTTAATCAGTTAATTCTATATCACGTTCGTTCAATTATTTGAGTTGTGTGTACGGATAGTGATGGTGGCGGTTCATCTGCTGTAAATAGTATGTCGTTCAGTAGTGTTCACTAATGCAATATATACTCTCGCGCTTTTCACACTTTGCTGTTTTATCGGGCATCTCGGATAACGTATTTTTGTGCCGAAATTTAATGAAGAAAAAGAAACAAACAAACTTAAATAGTTAGCTTAAAGGCACGTGTGTAGTGAAAATGAGGGTTGCCCCCCCCCCTTACACACACCCACACGACCCAGTATCTTGTGGTTCTCTAGAGAAATTGGCATCTTTGTTTTCACACTCGAGACATTCGGAAATTAGCCGACTTCATGGAAGGCACGGAACAAAACAACAATAATAACAGAATAAGTAACGTTTACGAACAAAACAAGCTCACTGTTACTTGTCGGACAGCCTTGGTCGCCAATCTTACTTGAAATCGGACAAATAACGCATTATTTTTGGTAACCATTGCAAGAAATGATTATACATTTAGCACTATGTGGTTCAATTAATAATTTAATAACCGAACGATACTGTAATAATTAAATTTCATATTTCGACGGCGTTCAACTTAATGAAAGGAACGATGCATTTATAGCTAGCGACGTCATGCTGTGTTAATACTACACTTACAGTGCCTATCTAGAGGTTTTTTAGGGGCTACAGATAATAAATATTAATATAATATAATAATAAATAATTATTAATATATATATATATATATATATATATATATATATATATATATATATATATATATATATATGGAAAATGAAAAAGGAAACACCAAGAGATATATTTTTTAAATATATTTATCAACGTTTCGTCTTTATTTGTAAGACTTCCGTTGATGAATATATATTAAAGAAAAACATCTCTTGGTTTTCCTTTTCATTTCCCATTACGTCGGATTACTCTCATCCTTCCTTTCTCATATATATATATATATATATATATATATATATATATATATATATATATATATATATACGTCCCTAGATTCTAATATATATTATATAGATTAAATAGTTTATTAACGCCAAATACGTAGTTAAAGCAGAATTAATTGTTTGGGAATATTAAAAGAATTTCCAACGCTATTGATAATGTTTAACCATTCATTTATTTATTTTTATTATCGCTTATGTTTGAATTCATGTTTTGAAACATGACGCAAATCACAAATTTATGACTTCACATCAAAGCTATACTAATTTTGCTATGGTAATGTTTTAAGACTTATTTATACGAAAATCTAAATAGCTTAGTTTGTAAAAAATCAGACCGTACATCTCAAGGTTTCGGTTTTGATTTCCGGTCATGACATGTACTTCATTTGTTGGGAATTTATCATTTAGCATTAATGCAATGTTTTCCATTTCTAAAAGAAGTTAAGATATTTAAAAAAAATGTGATTGACAGACAGACAGACAGACAGACAGACACACACACACACACACACACACACATTCACACACGGAAAATGCCCCTTATATTATGAGTGGATGACGAAATCTATCTCTAGCCAATTAGTGTTTAAACAATGTGGAACATTTAGTATGTTTCCGAACCTGTGGAGATGGGGTATTATCAAAAAAAAGAATAACAAAGTCTATCCATGAAAAATAAATGCTGCGAAAGAGTTTGTGAAGAAATTAGAGTTCAAAGAGTACAAGGAACGTTTCTGAGTGGAAGAAGAGTTGTTTTGGATGTAAGGAGAAATTAAGTACACATGTTTGTTTCGGCTGGCGCCAGGTGCGTTTGCATGTGTGTAAATAGAATAAGCATGTGTATAAGCATACAAGCGTGCCTGTTTTGCAAGTGAGAAATTGTATGTATGAACTGTGTATATCGGTACAGTTAGAGGCATGTGTATTTGCAGAGGCCATGGTTAGTAGTTTGTGAAAATCTCTCGCTATATGTGTACCACTTGCCGAGATTACCTTTGACTCAAAGGGCTTTAGCAGGGTTATGCCTTGCGCACGTCCGTTGTCTCTGGAAGAAAAAGGGGAAAAAGGAAAGCTGTGTGTTTGGGTTTTTAAAGCACGCGCTAGATTTCAGCATTGGATATTTCCTGTGTTACTTCAATGTAATAAAACTAGCCAACAATAAGTGTTAGATGGATAGATTCCGACCCCTTTGTCAGAAACATCGCTCATGGAATGTGAGGACTAAAGGACAAAATAAAGGAAGTGAGAGTTACGAAAGTAAATCAAAGTTCCACTTTCTACTTTCCTTTTGTCTAATCGAGAGTCGATACGTAATAACAACATTCACTGCCACTGCTGCTTCTAACAAACCCTACGTATTTCCCATACTTTTCGTATATGTAAAATTATAGATATGAAGAATGCACTTTAATATGCTGGCTCCATATCGTTTTTATAATCTTCTCATGTAATAAATAGTATAATTTAAAATTTAATTTTGTTTTGTTTTCTCGGAGAGTACATACGCCCACCAACCACTCTTTGTAATTCTAAAAGTCTAATTTTCATAAACAAACGCTTGTATGGGTATTATTAGACTAATCTAGTGTTTAAAAGAGACAGTGAAACATTATAAGTACTAGTGTACATTACAGTAAAACATTACGGAAAAAATTATGCTTTGCCAGTGTTCCCACTCACTATTTATCTAAATGTATTATTAAAATCTATCTATATAAAACTCAATGTCTGTGTGCATGTGTATCTGTATGTGTGTAAGGTGCATGTGTTCCCTATGGTGTTATGAGCATGGGTGAAAATGTACATAGTAGTGATCCTCATTCATTCCCGAGCAACATCGGGGTTCCTGCTAGTGTTCATAAACAAATCATGGAATTACGTCAGTAATCTATTTTTTCATATATAAATAATTATCATTTCTGATGACCTAAAGAAAAACACCGTACCGTGTGCTTTTCATTATAGATTGGAGGATTTCTTTCAAAATTCATTTTCGGCGGCGGATTCAGTCTGAGGCGGCTGTCTGACTTGTATTTGCTTTCTCGCTTCCCTCACTACTTGCAATTGTTTCGGCTGGGGTGTAGAAAAACAAGTGTTTTGTTTTACTCGCTCACTTTTTCGTGACGGCATGGAAAGACATATATTCATCTATCTATATAATAAAAGTGAACGTACGACTCGCGGAATCAGGAAGATGAGGTGGGAGGAGATATACGAATAATAAGGTCAACAATGTACTGCTTCTTTCAAAGGTTGATACCGGTCAAAAATTCAGAATTCTGTTTTTAATCTGCCGGCGTCGTCTGCTGCTGATTCTGCTTCGAACACTAAATATTACCTAATACATTTTTTTTAATGCTGGATTGATTTGTTCGTAAAATGGAATATTTCTCTGTCATTTCTGACGGAATATGTCGTACCCTCATGTTGAACAAATCTATCATCTGTTTATCTCATTAAAAGTTATGTCTGTTATAAAGAGAGAGAGAGAGAGAGAGAGAGAGAGAGAGAGAGAGAGAGAGAGAGGGAGAAAGAGACAGAAAGAGAGAGACAGAAAGAGAAAGAGAGAGAGAGAAAAGAAAGAAAGAGAGAGAGAAGGGCGCTTATATTTGAAATAATAATAGCAGTTTTCAACGAATTAATCACTTATTTATCTCTTAAAAATGAAATTACGATTTTATTTAGATTTTAGAATAAATATTTTTGTCAATGCTAAAAAAATATAACCTTAGATTTGGTGTGTATCTATGTGTGTGTATGTGAGTAGGTGAATGATATATATATATATATATATATATATATATATATAGAGAGAGAGAGAGAGAGAGAGAGAGAGAGAAAGGGGAGTATTAGAAGGCTATTACAATGCAAGAAATGGAAATATGTCGGCATTGACAAAAGCAAGTGATTTTTTTATATATTAAAAATATATATAATGTTGTTCTATATAGCAAATCTTACTTGATTAGGCAATACTTCAACACTGTCATGTAATGTGTGTGACCGTGTTCCATAATATATTTCGAGGAAGACCGCTTTGCCCTTGAAGTGCTGAAGTCTTGCTTAATCAAGTAAGATTTGCTATATAGAAAAAACATTACAAAATAAAATCACTTGTTTTTGTCTTCTCAACGCCGACATATTTCTATTTCTTGCATTGTGATAGCCTTCTAATACTTATCTATGTACGTATTATACACAGTGATTCAAGCAAACTACCTCTCCTTATTATATATATATATATATATATATAGAGAGAGAGAGAGAGAGAGAGAGAGGGAGAGAGAGATTAAGTTTGATGTAGCAATAGTAGTTTTTTTCTTATTAATCAGTTTTGTTTCGTCGATTTCAAGTAGTGAATAATAATTAAATTGCTAATTGACAGCGAGTTGGCGAAGCCAGTTAGTATGCAAATAAATACACATTGTTTTTATTATAGAGGGGTATTATAAATTCCTGATTTACATAAATAGATGCCCGTATGATAACTTCCACCCCTGCTTTTTTATATTCGTTCATCTCTAACGATTTCTTTTTCCCCGTATTTTGGGATAGCGATGATAATGGAAGCCCGGATGTTGTTTTTTGGTGTGATCAGGCGAGAAATGGCAAGATGTTTTTGATTTTCACTTGGGGGAAATGAACGTGGGAATCGTTTTCCGTTGTAATAGGCAGGAACGCGGAATGCATCACTCATGCGAAAACACACACGAAAGGGTCAAACGGGGTTTCGAACCTCTCGGCTATTATTATCTCTTAATATATCGAACGATATTTTTTTACACTTAAATTAGAGAGGCAGCTTCACTTACAAGCTAGCAGGGTGAGTCGAAGTTGTTTGGGATAACAATCACATGCTTCATAGAAATACTTTCTATGAGCGGGATTCATGGAAATTCTCCGGATAACTAAACAAGGTACTTTGTATTATTGTATTATTCAGAATACTGTTTTTTTTATTATTCTAGAATTGGTAATGATTGGTTGAAACTGGGCAGAATCGGATTATTTACGAGGACAATTCAACAAGAATTTGTAAAGATTGGACTTGAAAACAACCATGTTGTATTCAGCTGGGAAACAGCCACGAGGTATTGTGTTCCACAGACGGGTAATTCTTTGAAAGAAACTTTGTTTATGGCAGTTCTGTTTAGTATTAGAAGGAAGAACGTTTTTCAGAGTGTTTTTCATAGAATCGTGTCCAGCGACAACCAAGATGTAATTGGCCGCGCAGCATTTTGCACAATATTACATGACCGAACCTGAGAAGTTGGTGCCAGTAATTCTGGTAACATTACCGCGCAGTGGATATAGTACTAGGTAAAATTCAGTTCTAAATGACAGTCATATAAAGGTTCAATCCTCAGCGAAGAATTGCAAATTACTGAAGACTTATTCCCAGATGGAACGAGAGCATGCTACACCGTGGATTTAATAAAGGGATCCGTACAAAATGCCGTCCAGATTCCGGAGTTTGACAGAATAATTCCCGAGTTCGACAAGGTACACCTGAAGAAGGTCGGAGTCGGAGTGATAGAAACACCTAAGATGAGAATAATAGTCCGAATATAACAAATTCTACAAATTATCAACCCTCATAAAAAAAATTCATTATTATATCATTATTATTTACTCACTAGGAGTTCTCACACAAGTCATCATCAGTGATTGCTTACTACTACTACAACTAATAATAACCAGTGAGGTTCACTAAATTCTGAGTGACAACAAGCCTCACCAGATTTCTAGTACTCTCCACCTCTTTCGAGAACCATTGAAAATGACATTGATTTCTCGTTGGCAACAACCATTGGTCTTCTGTGGAGTTTGGGTGTTCTTTTTATATTTTTTTCACTTCTATCGCAACTTCCATGTACCTGGTTAGCGTGTTCACTGTATGTGGGTCGGTTTCCGCATTCGACGATGTTCTTTAAGATCTCGGCTGTTTTCATCATTGTATAGTCTCAGTGTTCCCTTTGATTCGAATTTCTGCCAATCTGTTTCCAGGTTTGACGGTGCTGTTCTTAGTCTCCTACGATTATTGACATTATATCGACTTTCTTGATGATCCATATCCCTTTCAGTTTTCTGGTAAGGTTCGTATATTTGCTTCCTTGATCTGTGACTACTGGGACGACAAAATTTACGATTTGGAAATTTGTTCTTCGTGTTGACTTCATACTTGGATGGGTTTGGATGAGTTCATTCTTCTTCTTCTTCTTCTTCTTCTTCTTCTTCTTCTTCTTCTTATTATTATTATTATTATTATTATTATTATTATTATTTAGTTTATATTTTCAATTTTTCTATTTCTTATAATTTTACTTAAATAGTTTTTTTCTATTTTGTATTGTATTCTTCTAATCATTATCGTTATTATTTTAAGTATTTTTTTTATTATTGTACATTTTTAATTATAATTAAATTTCAAGTTGTATCTTTATGTATTTTTCTATAGTTTCTACAATGACTTTTTATCCTCTAATTATTCTAATTTTTTCTTAGCTTAAGCATTACTCTATCTTGTTTATTTTATTTATTAATTTACTTAATTTGTTTATTTATTTATTTATACTTAGATTTATTCTAATGTATTTATTCTTATTTTGTTTTATAGAACTTTATTATATTTTATTATACTTTATTATATTTTTTTATATTTTATTTTCTATAATTATTAAAAATAATCTTTTTATCTTTTCGTTTTATTTATTAGCTTTAATCTTTATTCAAATTTAATTTAATTTGATTTATTTTTATTATTATTATTTTGCTTAATTTTATGTTATATATATATATATATATTTCTATATATATATTTATACATATTTTTAATATTTTGTTATTATTATTATAATTATAATTATAATTATTATTATTATTATTATTATTATTATTATTATCATTATTATTATTATTTTTTTTATCATTATTATTATTATATTATTATTATTATTATTATTATTATCATTTTTATCATTATTATTATTATTATTATTATTATTATTATTATTATTATTATTATTATTATTATTATTATTATTATTATTATTATTATTATTATTTACCCACTAGGAGCTCTATTTTTTGAAAAAGTGTACGTTAGCTAGTGTGAATTGTGAATTAGATGAAATTAAGAATTAAGTGCGAAGTTAAGTTGACAAAGTTTGTATAAATAAGTCTGTTTTCCCACGAGTCAGAATAGACGAGTTGAACTAGGGATCAGGACAACAAAGATTGGGATCAGTAAGGCTAAAATACAGAAAGCTGATTAGTTGATAGTGCGATGACGTGTTTGTCGCGAACAAAGGAAGCGACGAAACTAGTACACGTGACGCCACTTGTAGTTGTCGAGACGAGAGTTTTCGGTAGACTATCTATGGATTTGAAGCGGTATGGACGTGTCAAAACATTTTCGGATACTTTGAAACTTTAAGTTTAGTCTCGAATGAGACGATAATGAGCCAATCCTCTGTTACGTCTGCATTTTTATACGTTATCGGTTCAATTACAACAAGAAAAATGAAGGAAGTACGAAGTAGAACCTTAAACAGATTTATTTAACAACCACACTGATTAAATTGAAATGTAGAAAACCGCTGAACGCGAGATGCTTGTTTGATCGTCAAAGACGTTCTGTTTACTTTTTCACTCTCCAGGCAGACGACTTTCTTCTTTTCAGGGGCGATAACTCTTACATTTGATTCAAGAGAAATAACTCGATTCCCTTTTTATTGGGTCGCCCAAGTCAAGAATTGTGAGGAATTAGCCAAGAGAACTTGGAGAAATAGACCAATTAATCTAGAAAACGTAAATTTCTCTCCCAAGGATTACCACAAAAAAGATGAATAAAACTTCTAAACCGGTTTCAATATCTGCTTTCTAGCCTTTTTTGCCATATGTAACAAGTGTATTCCCAGAAAACAGATACTCCACACTAGACGGCCAGATAACAAAAACCACGGAACAAACGGTAAGGGACGAAGACGATTGAACGATGAACCATAACGAATCCGCAGAACGACGAGGAAAGTTAGACGCCGCCACAAAAAGAAACCACAGGTATATTTCTCTCTTATTATTGAAGAAACTTTTGTACAGCGTAAAGGGAAACCCAGACTAAAGGTTACTACGACACAGGAGACATTAGAACATTTAAAAACGTTTAAAATAACTGTATCACGGTTGGTTTTTGGCAGTTTAAATGCTTTATATTACCTAAAAGAACATTGTAGTAACGTTTCAACCTTTTGATTTCGGGAGACGTTACATGCCATGTTGTAACAACGATACTTACGTACTAGAGATGGAATACGCGAAAACGGTTTATATGACAAAACCCGCGAAAATCGCGTATGTTCAAGAATAACGCGAAAAGGGTGTAAGTTAAAGAACGACGTAGGAACGTTTTCTAACGTGTGTAAACAACGATTTAGCAATAACAATGAACCGGTATGTTACATTTTCGCAGGAGTCATTATCAGTGATTGCGAAATGGCAATAAAAGTGGTGTTCTCTGGAGTTTGCGTCATAGGTATCCCCTGCACTTCTACAATTTGTTTTTACCTTGGCTGTGTGTGTTAGACTATGACGGGCCCTGTATTTTAAAGTATGTAGATCGACTAGTATGAATTGTGAAAGAAATAGGATTAAGTACAATTAAGGGCATATGTGATTTTGGGACAAACAACCATGATTCATTGTGACTCATATTATAAGCCAAAACAAATTTGAGGTATGTTTGACCGATAGGAAATGCCAGGTTCAAAGGAGGTCAAAAAAGACATGAGTGACGGAAATATTTTGCACGTTGGGTCTACGTGAACAGATGACGTGACAGATCCTTTGTGTGAAGATTTAGTTTGTCAGTCAGTTCCCGATTTTGGCGGAGAGAAATCGCCACGTTTAGCCGGGTGGCTTTGTGTGAAAAGTTTTGATTCGAGTCGGGACTCTGGAAGCGAGAGTCGGGGCGCTCAGCATGTGGCTCTGTAATGTGTAGACGGGTGGAAATTCGCCAGACATGAGTAAAACGTGCTAGAAAATAGCTAACTGCATCCAACGTCCCACAGTATGAATGAAGGAAAAGGGTGGAATGAAGAACCGACAATGGAACCCTCTCCAACCGAAGTGTGAAAATAAAAAGGTTGAATCTCTCTGATGGAAAATCGTCTCCGCGTTTCTCTTCTGCCCATACAAAACAGTTCCTCCACGACGATTACGGGCCAGTAACAAACCCACGACCAGCGACGAACGAACCTGTAAGGTAATTCCTTTTGTTAATTAACTGTGTTAAAAATGCCTATGTTAAAATGACTCTTAAAAACATGTGTTTAAAATTGACTATGAGAAATTGACTACAGAAAGTGTTTTACAAAAGTATTAAAAAAAGATTGTAACCACTATTAATCCTCTCATGAACTTTTCGTATTGTTTTCGGCCCGGAGAGGATATAGGTCGAACTGTTGAAGTGATTTCGGAGAACTGCCTCAGTCGGGAGGATTAGTGGCATTAGTAAATAATAAGCCCCCCCCCCTTTTTATGTGATTATGCAACATGTGCAATTGCTTTTTGTATTTTTCTTATAGCCAATAACATGTTTATTATTGTTGTTTTAGTTGTTGTTATTGTTATTATTATTTACAAACATACCAGGCACAGAGACAAAACATCAATTTTATAGACTCTTTGTCAGA
This sequence comes from Sepiola atlantica, assembly GCA_963556195.1. Taxonomy (NCBI): domain Eukaryota; kingdom Metazoa; phylum Mollusca; class Cephalopoda; order Sepiida; family Sepiolidae; genus Sepiola; species Sepiola atlantica. Next base: position 137,319,433 of record OY744519.1, read on the forward strand.
ATTGTTTACAGAGAAAAAGTGATATATATATATATATGAGTATATAAAAGGATAAAAATAATCCGACGGTATGAAATTAAAAATGGAAAAGCGGAAGACCTTTTTCGCTCAACGTTTCGCCCAAATTTCACGTGGGCTTTGTCATTTTTGTATTCTTCGTCCGCCTTTGACAAAGCCCACGTGAAATTTGGGCGAAACGTTGAGCGAAAAAGGTCTTCCGCTTTTCCATTTTTAATTTCATATATATATATATATATATATATATATATATATATATACTAGCAAATATATGCTCCCTCCGGTCGCAGCTAGGATTGGAGGATGAAATCATGATAAACGTACGACATACAGTAAACCCCAAAGGAGTAGGTATTAATGAACATATACTACACTAATCCTCAAAGAAGGCGGTAATTCCTGGTAAGATGGTACCATGACAATAGTACAGGTACTACAATACACCTTCCAAAATAGAGGAGGTAATATCTGGGAGGATCTTCCCAAATAAGCAGAAGGTAATGCCTGTGAATATAGTATCATGGCAACAGAAAAGATACTACACTACCACCTGCCCTCCCCAAAATAAGGTAGTTTTTGGGAAGATAGTCTCATGACAAAATAAAAAACACTACATAACCCTCCCTCACAGGAGGATGTATAACCCGGGAGGATTCAAAAAAGGAGGAAGTAATCTCTGGAAGGACAGTCATATGACAACAGAACCGATACTACGCTAACCTACCCAGAGTTAAAGATTATACAATAATAGATTAAATAATTTTTTTTTTTGGGGGGGGGGGGAGGAGACATTCATTTATAAATGTTGAGTTATAAAAAAAATTATATAATTTTTTAGTCCTTTTCCTAAGGTCCTACCCCCTGTTTTAATTCAATTAATTTCTGTAAATAAATGTATTGATGAAAATAATAATATTTTAAGTAGGATGCCTCCTTCCCCAGAGTAAATGTTGTATTGTGGTGACTGAGATGATTCTAGTTAAGATTAAGATAGAAATGTTTATAACTGTTGACTAATGATGACCAACGAACCCCCTTTTCCCCACACTTTTGATCACCTTGTGCCTAATTTGTTCGTAATTTAAATTTTTATATTTTGTGCAAATAAATAATTCAAAGTGTAGTATCTGTTCTCAGCATCTCATTTACTCTTTTACTATCGACAAAACTATTGCTTCAAACAATGTTAAAAAAAAACAATAATATAATAATACGGCGTCGTTAATAGGAGATAGAGTAAAGGAAAGGGGGAGAGAAAGAGATAGCCAGAGAGAGAGAGAGAGAGAATGAGGTGAGATTAGTTTATTTTCTTAAGTAAAACTTATCACGCGTTTTATTTTAAAACTTTACTCGGGTATTCCTTTTTTTGGTAGAATGTGACCCGCGTATTTGTTTATTTTTTGTATTTTTGTTGTTGTAGAGGCTTGGAAGTGGGGGTCAAGTTTCACTTCGATTAGTTGTTTTTGGTGTGTACAGTAAGATTTACCTCGCGTGTGACAACAATAGGAAATCAATTGTTATTGATAAAAATAAATTACTACTCCCCCGGGCAATACCGGGTAGCCCTGCTTGTTTAAAATAATAAACATTTCAACCACGAAACTTTAACATTTTGGTAATTTCTAAACATTTATTTACGTTTTAAATCTGACTTAAACCAAAAGAGAAAAGAGAAGAAACAAATTTGTCTTTACACTAGGAATTTACAAAAATCGAGTCGGACGCTTTTTCTTGAGAGCGACCGATGATTTTATATATTGAAACAGTTCAACGATGTTGAATATATTGAAACACTTCAACGACGTTAGAAAACGTTTGAACACAAATGCTTAATATTTGTTCAGAAAATAATGCAATATTGCGAAAAAGAACATTTGCTATATTAAAATGTGAAAAAATAATTAACTTAAAAACAATACCAAATAATAATTTATTAATAAAATTAACTGTTACAAAACCAATATGCAAATTAGTTAACCTTGCGAAACTGATATCACATCTATATGAACGGTATATAAAAAAGATGGTGCGTTTATTAAATAAGTTGAATTAATTGGAAATAGACCGTTTTGACTATACAGTTCGTGCGAGAAATGAGCCCCGCTTTCGCGTTTACACACACACACACACACATATATATATATATATGGGAAAATGAAAAAGGAAAACCAAAAAAATGGATATTTTTTATGTGTACATCAACGTTTCGTCTTTATTTATAAGACTTCATCAGGATGATAAAATAGAGAAACATGTCATGCAAGCACAGATACATGTAGGGTAGACATATTGGGAAAAATAGAATGGCCACTATTTCATTCTATTTTTCCCAATATGTCTACCCTACATGTACATTGAGAGATAGAATAAGGGTGGGAGAACTCAGATAATGTACATTGAGAGATAACGAGACTGACAGACAGAGACTTAGCTAGAATTGAGTCACTTGATAAGTTAATTCCAAATGTAAGCTCATTAGAACGATTAAAATACATTAAATATTTAGGTGATGAAAATCGTACATATTTCTAGACAGGGCGTCTTGGTCCAGTGGTAGAACGCTGGACTATAGACATCAATATCGAAGGTTCGATCTCTGTCTAAGTTAGCCATGCTAATGACGACTGTGAGCCAGTAACACGTGTCCATGGATTACTTTTATGTACGTATAAAATTAAAAAATATATTAAAAAATATATATATTAACGAAAAGTACGTCCTATGAAGTTAAGGGCGACTAATAATGCAATTTTCTGCATCTTAAACACTTAGGAAGTGAGACAATCGAAATAAACGTAAGCAAAATTACAACGAATATATATATATATATATATATATATATATATATATATATATATATGTATATATATATATATATATATATATATATATATATATATATATATATACTAACATATGTCAATATACAGGGTGATCAACACCACATTCTACTCCTGGCATCGTAAATAAAATTCAGTATCATTCCTGCAATCCAACCATATTTGAACCAAATTTGATATTTTATATATGGTTAGCAGGTGGCTTTGCTGACTAGGGATTAGAGTGTAATATTTGTTCTCTCTCGAGGAGAGAAGAAATCCTCCTAGACTGAGACAATTGCATTGTTTATTCTCAATCCAGATTGACCTCACGCCGGGGTAGCTGAATTTTCATCACACCTTAAAACTCGACTTTGTGTATAGGCCTGCTCTCATGAAAGTGCAAGTAAATAGAAACAGAGAATCGTTAGAGATACATAGCGGTTAACTGAGAAATCTTTTTATTTCTTAGTGACCGCACGTGCGCGAAAGAGAGAGAGAGAGAGAGAGATCGTGTTTTGTGACAGCTGTTTCGTCAATCTAATGGGGGATAGGTTTATTATATTACGTATATAATGTATATCGGAAAAGAAAAAGGCAAATCCCGATAGCATGGTTTCTTTTAATTTGTCTCCGCATGATGGCAGAGTTAGACACAAGCTTGCCTTTTAATGTGGGGAAAATCTTGCTCTCTATAAAGGAGCGCTCTGGATTGGAACAAAAATTAAAATTTCTTCAGTCTAGAAATATTTCTCCTTTAGTGACAGAGAACAGAAAAGAGGAAACGTAGTATGAGAACAGTTACTACACTTTGCTCCTAGCTACGAAGGTAGCATTGTTATACAATAATGATTTTGGTCTGTCATTTTTAATAACCCTTACAACTGCTGTTGTTAAAAAGAAAGAGACGACTGCAACAGGAAAAAAGAAAGAAAGAAACAACAGAGAGACGTCACTACTTAACTGAGCAACAACTTACGACGTGTAAACAAAACAAGACTTCAGCTGTATACTATAAGACTCTGGCCAAATATATTTTGTCGCTGTATGGTTCACCACAATGTTACACCAAGGTGAACATCCAGTTTTATGTACACTCTTTAGTTTATAGATTACTATGAAAAATATGTCTGTATATGTTATTGTAAGCAGCATAAATATTCGTAAGTCTCATCGTGCTCTTGATTTGTTCCGTTTTATGGGCTTTAAATACCAGAATAAGAAAGAGAAAGAAACAGAGAGACATCACTGTTCATCGAGCAACTACTTAGGACATATAAACATGACATCACTTCAGCTGTGTGCCACAAGATGTCGGCCAGAGACATTTGGTTACGGTCTGAAATAAAAGACTTGGTAAGCTGTAGAACTATAGTGAGACTAGATTCTTTTAACGGTGGTAAATAACTAGGAAAACTCTAAAATTACACAAGTTAAAGGTGTCTACGTCTCCAATTAACGTATTTCAAAAACTATATAATTCAAAGAAAAAATACATATATTAAAAACGGGTAAAATTAATTCCCTAAAGAGAACCGTGTTGCGCCACTTTTATGTCAACGTATGAAGATTAAAATAAATATATAATGATACGAAACATAATGTCTCGAGTCGTCATTCGAATTTTTATGAAAATACATTACATGATTTTTATTCTAGAAAATATATCAAATTTAAAGCTTAAGCACATGGGGTCTTAAGACGAAATTAAAATCCAGGGATCTTGCTTCGTTGGTGTCAAATTACTCTGGATAAAATTCAATGCAAATTGGATATATTTGCATTTTCAAATGGGAAGGTGTTCCAATATTATTCCCCCTAAAAATCCTTTAAAATACTACAAAGAAACTGAAAGTTAGGTAATAAGTATTGATATCTAATGTCTAATTTTAAGATTTAACAAAAATCGGAGGAATCTGAATTTTCACGATAAGCATTCACTCTATTTACTCCTTTGCATGAATTAAATCGAACTAAATATAGCCGATATTACGAACTCTTACGCCTAGAAGCTATGTTCGAAAATTCATAATGATCGGTTATTAATTTAAAGTTGAATCCTGAATATAAAAAAAAATATATATATTTGTATATATATATATATATATAACATATATATATAACATATATATATATATATATATATATATATAACATATACACATACCTAACTTCATATACGTGCACCACTAAATGTTAAAAAACACAAACCAAATACTATGCTCATATAACTCACCGTGTTGTCGAGAATACGTATTGCGAAATTCATAATGATCGATCCATTAATTGCGGAGTTTATATTGGATGACGATATATATATATATATATATATATATATATATATATATATATATATATGAAGTTAATCCAACAAAAGATATAAGAGGCAACTAATATATTTTAATTAGTGAAACATCCGGATAAAGACCGAAGCTCAATATACTGAATAGAGCATTAATAGCATAATATCAAATGAAATAATAAAATAAGGTGCGATTCAAATTTTATTAGAATTCAAAATTAAGGCAAAGTATCTCAACGTCCTTAACTCATGAGTTTTCAAAGATAATTCTTCTCCTTAGAGGACCATTACCGCAGTGACGTTACTGCAGGTGATAAAATTACACTTTGAAAATATATAAAAAATATATACAAAAATACATAAAAGTACATAACACATCAAATATATCAAGCGAAAAACATACTTATTTGTTAAAGTTATAAAATCCATCCAAGTCATACACTGCGGTAATGGTCCTCTGAGGAGAAGAATTATCTTTGAAGACTCACAGTTAAGGACGTTGAGATACTTTGCCTACATTTTGAATTCTAATAAAATTTGATTCGCACCTTATTTTATTATTTCATTTTATATTATGCTATATATATAATATTTATAAATAAATATTAAATCATTAATACCTACAGTCGCTAGCGTTTCAAGCTTATTGCTCTCATCAGTGCAGGAAAGTAATACTTTCAGGAGACGCGAACTCGGTTCACAGAGTCAGCCTAGCATCTGCAAGCAGTCGCCATATCCACTCTGCCAACGGAAACTGTCACGTGATTAAGGGAAATTAAGATTATATGTACCTAGAAGCGGGCATAGACAGAAGACTACAATTATCGGCCGGTGTTCTTAAAAATAAAAAATGAAATTTTAATCGATTTCATCGATACCATAATATATCCCGACAGATATTAACTATTAATGCTTAAATTATTGATATAAAATACTTAACATCAAACAAATGTTAAGAAATTATATTTCACAAAAATACTATTTTGAAATATTATTTATGCGATAACTAAATTGCTTTATAGAAACAATACATGTCTTCAGGCGAAGCAATATAAATATTTGTAGAGACATGGTCGCCAATGTTCAATTGCAAAGAGTAGATTAAATTAAAATAAGAAGACTCGTTGTTCTACTTTCAATATGGTGAATTCATTCGAACTAACATGGTGACATTGGGTGGTTACGTTTATAAATGTGAACAGCAAAAAAACAATGAGTGATGAAACAAAAAACTATGTGCTTATCGTGACGTGATTAATAGCGGAGGTGGACTAATAAAGACGGGCTGGACAAAGAAAGAGAAATTCTATTTAGTTGAGCATGCCAAGCGAGATAGAGTGTGAGACTCACTCAGATTGTGTGTGTCGTGTGTGTATGTATGTGTGTGTGTGTGATAGAGAGAGAGAGATGGAGAGGGAAGGGGAGAATGTGGATATATTGTGTGACCGTGTGCGACTGAGAGAAGTACACTGAAATAGAGAGACATATGGAGAAAATATGTCGGTGTGTAAGAGAGAGAAAGAGAGAGAGCGCGCGTAAGTGTGTGTGAGTGAGAGAGATACTCTGTGTGTATGTAAGAGAGAAATAGACAGATAATGTATTGATATGTAAGAGAGAGAGAGAGGGGGGGAGACGAGGAGCGACATACAGACAGAGACAGACAGACTAGGAAAAGAATTTGGGGTCCTATTAATCTCAACATATCAACCGCAATAAAATGCGAGACATACTCAGAGTGAGAATGGGAGAGAGAGCAAGAGAGAGAGCTAGAGAGATAGATAGATATATACTCTGTGAAAGAGAGAATGCATGAGCGTGTATGAGTGAGAGAGATGCTCTGATAGAGAATGCATAATAATGTACTAGCATGTAAGAGAGAAACAGGCAGATAGGGAGAGAGAGAATAGAGAAAAATTCAGAGGGAGATAGAGACAGAGAGATAAGCTGAAAAGAAAAGTGGGGTCCTATTTATCTGACGATACCGACTGAAGGAGAGAGGGAAGGAGAGAGAGAGAGAGAAAGAGAGAGAGAGAGATGGAGGGAGAGTTTTACATAAATAATCCACGAAAGTGTGTGATTTAGAAAGATACTATATGAGAGAGCAAGAGAAAGAGAGAAATGCACATATAATAAGCGTGTACGATGAAGAGAGAAAGAGACAGAAAGAGAGAGACAGAGAGAGAGAGGGGGGGAGGGAGAGAGAGAGAGAGAGAGAGAGAGAGAGTGTATATTGGGAAAAGAAAGTAGGATCCTATTAATCCGAGCAGACCAGCTAAGAAAGAAATATATTTCCCCTTTTTCTACCCCCCCCCACTTTACTTTACATATTTCTATGTACATTTTTATAAATAAAAAACCTATTCACTAATTTTTTAGGAAGTCTTCTGATAACAAAGCCGAAATATTTCAAATCTCACCGTATGAGTTAATTTGATTCTATTGTCAAAATTTCTGTTTTTATCATCCCCCACGCACACACACACAACTATCTGGATGAACAGAATAAATTTGTTCCCAACCTCTCGTGGGTTGAGCTCTCTAATAAGGGAGATCACTGACACGCACCTAGTTTAAAATCCATAGCTCTTCGTAAAAAGACAAAGCACTCAGGTTGCCATATTATTGCGAACATATAATAGCAATTATGTGGCTTTGTCGGTACGGTGATTGATTGCTGAAAATGCATTCGGGTTTCAATTCGAAACACCCGCCCGTGTCTAGCCACATCTATCCGTGAATGAACTCTCTCTCTCTCTCTCTCTACCTCTCAATATATATATATATATATATATATATATATATATATATATATATATATATATATATATATATATATACTCATACAAATATATTAAATTATATTTACCGACAGACGATGTCGTTTCGAGCTTTGAGGCTCATCAGTGCAGGAAAGTGATAATTTCAGAAAGTCACAAGGCACGAACCCAGTTCACAGAGTAATCTTTGACTCTGCACGCTTTCGGTCTATCCTTCTCGCCATAGGAAATTGTCCCGTGATACGAAGAAATTAAGTTATATTTATGTCAATTGCGGCGCGCGATAAACATAAATGCATTCTATAGGACTCAACTAACTTAATACACACACACTTATATATATATATATATATATATATATATATATATATATATATATATATATATATATATATATATATATATATGTGTGTGTGTGTATTTCTGTTAATATTTAAAAAAATATATATTTAAATATAGATTTTATAACATAAAGCAATTGTAATAGCTCAATAGTGTGGGGCTAGAGCTATGGTATAAATATGCTTATTTAATTTTAAACCATGTCAAATGTTCAGAAAGACAGATTCACATAATTTCGCAAAAAAAAAATGTTTTTATTTTCAGCATACAATTGTTTCGGCCTACCACAAAGGTTTTTGTAAAATGTTTCTGTATCCTATGCATTTATTTCCGTGTATGATATCCTCAGTGCTCGTATATAAAACAACGCAAAACAAAGAAAAACCAAATCAAGCAAAGCCTGAATTACCATAATCATTCACCTTTATTTATTTTCCTATTGGAGCTATAGCAGATCGATGTGTCCTTGTCGTGACATAATCGTCCATCATAAGCTTGGATATTCACCCCAAAATCCATGAATTAAAACTGACCGTCTTTTGTTGTTTCGACCTAATTTTTTTTTTTCATCCGGGTTTTCGTCATTGATTGTACCTTATTTTACATGCCTTTCTTCCATGTGTATATCCGTGCGCTGGGAAACTAATCCATTCAAGCCCTTCTATAATTAACTATATCAATAATATTTAAAAATCAGTAGTATTTTTAAAATATTTAAAAAAAATGTTTACATTTAATCACAATTGTTTTCATATAATTAGTAAAGTTAGCTATTTTATTTAACACTAGCAGGACCCGTGTCCCGGCGTTGCCCGGGGAAATATAACAGCCTGATTTTAATTTTTAAGTTAAATGAATAGATTCACAAAATAAATCATTTCACTGGAAGTAATTTAGGTAATTAAAATTGGATTTAACACGGAGCTGTGCCCTAGCGTTCTTGTGTTTGTTCCAACAGATGTCTCCTTTATAGTGGTAAAAGTTATTCGTACAAAGCTCTTGAACATCCTACATAAAACTGCCCAATGGCTAAAGCAAGGTGAAGTCAAGTTTAGACCCACCACTGCCAATGATTGTCCTTGGGACTTGTTAATTGTCATGGCAAAACACAATTTAACTGGGAACTGAAGCCTTTTAAATTTTATTGCATAATCTGACGAAATAATAGGTATTCTGGGAAGGAATGTCAGTTTGCCCCTTGCCACACCAGTTAGTATTACAGCTTCTATCACATGAGGTTGCATGCGTTTAACACAGTCTCGTTCCATTACATAGCCTTGGAGCATCAAGATTCCAGAGTAACATAATTGGGCATCCAGCTTTCAGCTGTGTGTTGGCATACCAGGCAATTCTAATGAATCTAAAAATTCTGTAGGGTATTGTACAGCCTGGACGCGATCGAGAATAGAATCCACAGAAGTGAACGTTACAGTTTTAATGTACTTCCACAAATATGACAATTTAATGCAAGCATAAAGCTCATCAGAGGGACTTCCACGTGGAACAATAGGAAGCGTTTGTCGGAAGTCACCTGATAATAATAGTGTTATGTCACCCATAACAGCATCACGTCTCTTGAGATCACGCAATGTTTTATCTAGAGCCTCGACCGCTTGTTCATGTGCCATTGTACATTCATCCCATACGATCAAGAAAAAATTCTGTAAGACTTTGGCTGAATCTGACGCTCTTTCTATTTGACAAATTGGATCATCATCTTTTGTTAGATAATGGCAAGTTAAATGTGGAGTGAGCTGTCCTACCACCAGGAGTACCTCCGGGTGCATCAAGGAATATAAGGCCACCTTGCTGATCTTCTTCAGTATTAACTACAGTACGAAACATATGAATTTGCTCATTATTTAGTTGTGCGATACCATCTTGAACAATTGATGCTTGCTCATGAGGTTGATAACTAATTTCACGCGTCCATGCAGTAATGACAGGATGTGCATTAGATCGATTAGGTGAGGTAAGACCCAATTTTGTCAGTGGTTTACCATTGATCTTATAAGTCATATCTTCGATATGAACTAAAGCCATATTGAAGATGTCGTCTAAAAATGTTATATCAACTTCAGGCTGTTGATTGTGTTTCCTAAGAAGGAAATCTTCACTAAAATCTTATTTGTGTGCATCCCAAAGTCGTTTTGGATGAGACACTGCACATGATGTCAACATGATGGCAAACAAATGTCTCAAATTGTCGGCAGATTCAGATATAGATGCTTCCTGTAATGTAGCATCCCAGTGGTTAGCATCCTCAAGTAGTCCATGTGCACCACATGCATCCCTGAATGTAGTCATAACTTGACCATTGATCGTTTTTAGGTCATTAAAGCTCTGTGAACCTCTAACATTGTGTAGAAGCAGTCTCAAACAGAAGCAGTCAAATTGATTTGGATGCACGGTGTATACCCTGCCCCAAAACTTCTGTTCTTTTAACGCACGGATAGCCTGAAACTGGCTTACCCTGTAACCGTCGCTTGAAGACCTTACTTTTAGTGTCCCAGGTATAATAAAGTGGAACTTCTCAGTACAAAAGTGTACGTGCAAAAAAATCTGTTTGACACAATTTGAAGAAAGTTGTTAGAGTGGTTGAAGGTGGATTTGCAACTCTATCTGCTGCAGTACTTTCAGTAAAGTATATACGCTGTCCATTTTCTAGATAAACTGATAGGTGAATAACTGGGTGATGATGTATATGTATGTGAAAGTTAAGTATTCTCCAAATGGCTTCATTGGTTGATATGTAACGTCCCGTATCGTATCTCTTAAGTTCATCATGAGCATTACTTTCAATTGTGAAGATAGCTTGAGCATTACCCTTATTTTCATATTTACAAATGTATTTTAGTGATTTCATGCTGTTGCAATATTCAACATTGATATGTGCATCAAAAATCTTACAAGGCAGTTTATTATGTGGTACAACCCATCGGTTATATACAGGAACTGTTATGTTGCCAGGTAGGGTAACTGTCGTCTCAAAACCTCCAGCTAAAGGAGATAGTCGGCGATATTGTGGGTAGCCATTTGTATCCGATTGCGTTTCACTCAAGAAGTGTCTTGGATATCTCTTACTGCAGTGTCCATCTTTGAGACAGAGTGAACATCTGTTTATGTTTCCACATGGTCCATGACTCATATGGTGCCTAATGAAATCATGTAAAACCGGATCTGCCACTGGATCTTGAATTTCCGCACTGATAACTGAATCTATGTCAGAGGATTTCAATTTTTATCCTCTTTTCTGCCACTCAACAGTGTACATGTATGCTATGACATATAAGGGCAGCAGTTTTTGTCGCCGCCACTTACTGCCACCAAGCACAATCAATGATTTGGTTTACCCGACTCAAATTAAACAATAGCAAGCAATTAAAAGTAAAGAGGATTGTCTGCATGTAATGTTATAACAAAAATGTTTTTTTTTACTTATTGTTATTCCCCCCCCCCCCTTACATATGGTGGACCGTACATTTGCTCGCCAGAAGGTGAATCGTAACATAAAACGGGCAGCACTTTTCCCGGTCGCCATCGGCATTTGGCTCACGTGACTCAATCGCAGTCATGAAAAAAAAAATTAGAGAATAGTCTCATTATTAAAAATAAGCATATAATCGTAATTTTAGTCCCCCCCCCATCCGAATACAATTTGTAATGCTCTGCAGCCTACATTAATTATATTTGTGTGTTTCAGTGGATTTTAATGGGGCTATGTAGGCCTCTTTAATTTTCCAAGGGCCCTTATCACAGACAGAGCCGGTGTTTATAAAAAAAAAAAAAAAAAATTCTGGTGAAATAAAAGTAAATTGCTTTCAGTATATATCGAACAGGCTTCGTTTAACTATATTAATTTGCATAATAATAATTTATTCCCCATCGGTGGGTTAGTGGTTACGACGTTACAGTTTTTGGCGTTCGATCCCATTCTACTAAAACAAATTTTTTTTTTAATGTTAAACATTTGTCAACACGGTAGCACGGGGGACTTAAAATTCTATCAGAATAGTCAATAGTGATCGTATAAAACGAAAATTTATAATGTAAAATGAAAAATGCAGTCTGGCATTTCAGGTTGACTCGTTGGAATGAAGTTGTTTGAACTTTATGTAAATAAGGAACACGTAAATGTTTTTATTAATTGTTAGAGTTGAATTTTATTTTGAAATTATTATAATATGAAATATCAGAATTATTCAATTTTTTTTTCGTATCGTAGCATGTTTTCGATTGTGAAGGTGGTCGGATTAATGTAATCCGTTATTCGATTACTGTGAATTGTTACGACAGAAGAATAACGGAATGATATTCGTTTAATCTGTAAGCGCAGTGGTTTGTTATCTTTCTTAAAAAAATGTATCTAATCGGTTTGTTTGTTTTGTTAGTTGTCTCAAAGTATTTAACGGTGAGGGAATTCTTCCCAAAGAAGTTAATCGATTTCGACAATGTTTTTTTTATTTAGTAACTTATAAAAACAATGTAAATGTTGTTTGTTATTGTATGAAGTAAAACTTTCGCAAAGTAGGTAACAGTGAATTTTAAAACCAAAATATATAATGTATGATTGAAAAGTTTCTCAAAATAGGCAATAGTAAATTTTTTTATTGTATGAATTAAAATTCTATTAGAAGAGTCAATAGTGATCGGTGAAAACGAAAATTTAGAATTTAAAATTTAACATTCAGTCTGGCACTCGGTGGAATGAATGGAAGTCTTCCAAGTGATGTTTGAAATACAGAAGTATCCTTATTTAAAAGTCAAGGATCTGTTCTTTTGAATTGTTTTTCTTCTCATAGTCGGTAACTGAAATCCCATTTGTAAAAAGTATATGCTTATTTTATTAACGATTTGAAAAAAAAAACAGTTCGGTTCAAATAGTGTAGAAGTCACATGTTTGTTTTTAAAGTAAGTGATATGTATAATTATTGGTATATATTGCTTCTTGAGTTGTATATATCGTAACATAATGAAAACTTAAATGTTTTTATCTTATATTTTAGAGTTGAAATTTTTTAATTTTTGTATTATGTAATCGGTGTTCGGTACGTGAAATAAGGAAAGAAAGTGAAAAATACGTGTAAACTGAGGCTTCCCCACCCCCGGCAGAAACATAAAAGTTATTTGGAATATTGTTTAGTATGTAATATAATATGTAACTTGTTACTAATGTAAACTGATCTGATTGAGGCTTGCGAAGAGTAAACTAATGGAAAAGTAAGTTATACATATAAAATCGAATAAGAAATGTTGTACTTTCTGTCAGAAGTGTACTAATGTATTTATTAGTACACTGAAGGTGAATAAATCGTCGTGTTTGCGATTGTCAATGTGTTCAGTTTAATGTAATCTGTTATTCGCTAACGTGAAAATGCTACGTAGCAAGAATAATGGAATGTCAATCGGTTAATCTGTAACCGTTTTTTTTAACCTAGTACGTTAGTATTGTAGCAGCAATTATAAGAAGTGAAGTAGATGAATGTATAACGAAAATAGCAAAACAGGAACGGTATATTACCTGAAGAAAAGTTTGATCGGTAAGGGGAATCGGTATAATTGTTTAAGGCTAGTGAATCTGGCAGGCGTTTCGTGATCTGTAGTTGCTGGTTGAGGCTTAGAGTAGAAGCCTTAATTCTTTTTTGGCGAAAGTGACGTAGTCAGATGTATTGAAGGGAGCGTCTGCTATATTTTCTGTGCAACGTATGCTACTGTGTGGTGAGGTGAAGGCATATTTAACGTAAATAATAAGATGTAAATTGTGTGAAAGTATCCGTTGTGTATTTGGTCCCGGTGTAGACTGGTAGCGTGGGAGGAGTAAAATGTTAGAGAGAAATGTTCTTGCTACTACCTGTATGGTGTCTGGTTTGGGGAGAGTGACTGAGTGAGGAACGAAAGTAATAATTTGCCCGAGGTGGATGTTAGAGTCTAGTGTTAGCTAAGAACACGCTCGAGCGAATAAGCTTGATGTTGTAGTGATTGCAGTAACCTATTGAGTTCGAGTTTATTTTCCTATTCGACGCGAAGGTACAGGGGAAAAAACGTCTCTACTTTATATATAAGACTAACACATTTCATACGTATTCTTGCTATTTGGTGAGTAATCGAAATATCTCCAATGTGGGTTTCCTTAGATACATTTTTTAAACTAAATTAAAATATAATATTCATGCAATTTTTTTTTATCTAATTCTAATTTTATTTTATATATAGTAATTCCACAATCTTTTATCCTATAAGGACATGTTTACATCTATTGTTTATTTATTTTAATAGTCTCGGGTTTTACTTGCTGTGTAAACAGCTGAGATATAAACAGACCTCTTCGCCGAGATCTTAAATACAATGCAGTCCTACCTTAAAAATAAAGTATATAATAATATGATATGCAGATTTTCCTTTATATCCCTTATTTTATTAAGAAATATATTAAAATATATATGTTTTTATCAATTCAATATACTACTTGTTGTTATTCCATTAGGTATTGCACTATGACCTCGACCAAGGTCACAATCAACCCAATTGCAATATTCCCTTAAAACAAAGTAAAAATTATAAGACTTATTTTAATTTTTATTTAATTTAATCTATTTATCAAATTATTTATAAGTCCTTTTTATGTAGTGGTTTAAAATGCTATTTTATGGACTATCGTTTCTATTCTGATTTTCATATTTTTTATCTGTCATCTATAAATAAACGTTCCAGCCAATACGATCATAATGACTATATATATATACACACACACACACACACACATATATATATATAATATATATATATATATATATCATATATATATATATATATATATATATAATATTTAAAAATAGAAAAAGGTTTTTGAAACCATCATTGAAGAATTTGAATTTGCAAAATAAGCAAAATGCCTTAGAAGATACGAATAAGATGCAAATATTTTTCTATTAAGAAATCATACTGTTTTTCTTAACATTTGTCATTTTTTTTTCGGATAAATTAACATCCTTCACAGACTGAAGTTTCATGCAGTACTTTCTCCTCTATTATGCAACTGAAACTTCATCTATACATGCATATATTCCTATCGGCACTCACTTGAATGAATCCTAGGCGAGGAACAATTAATGCATTTCCTCATAAAAGAGGTTGATGCTGGATTTTACCCCTATTCACTATCCTACCAACGAGGATGAAGTTAAACTCAAGGGGTGTAACACACTATGTTTAATTATTTTTGAAAGGGAGCCAATCAAGCAGAACGTTAAAAAATAAATGCATTAAAAGACTGCTGAAGGAATTTTTATGAAATTTGGAACATAGATAGAAGACATTATAAGGAATGTAATGAGTCATGTTTTATTTTTTTAGGATAGCAACGGCGCTAGAACATCTTCCACTCCTCAAAATAAATCTACCATAGATGACAGTGGTATATATAAAATAGAAAAAAGAGAGACGTTTCAGAAAGGATAATTGGACTATTTGCGTTTTCTGCTTCCGTGTTGATGATTGTCGTTCGCTGAACTATCCAGAAATATTCACTTTGTTTTGCTTCCATTTTGTCCAATCATGTCTACCTAATACATATACACTACAGCCGTTGGCAGTAAGAAGCCATTTTTATTTTTTACTTTATATATATATATATATATATATATATATATATATATATTAATATCGTAAGCATACATGCTCATGATATCAATACAGCCAAAGTATATTATAAATATATATATATATATATATATATATATATATATATATATATATATATATATATGTATATATATATGCATGTATATATATGCATATATATATATATATATATATATATATATATATATATATACTCACTGATGGCTGAGATTATAATTCTTTTCGGAAAAGGAATACAATTACAAGAACGGGTTCTTTTAAGATGCGCCTATTCAATCTACACGTTTAACGATGAATATGCTATTTCAAACTGAAAGGTGACAGATCGACGGATAGGGCCAAGTTAAGAAACGTTTGGGCGTACTTAAATTAATAAGTTTCTATTAAATCTATTCACTTAATAACGAATATGCTATTTCAAACATAAGCGTGAAAGATATATATACTATTTCACACTTATGATTAAGAGACTGACGAAAATTCTATTTCACTCTTCAGCATAACAGACTAACGAAAATGCTATTTAAAACTTAAGCATGACAGACAAACGAAAATACTATTTAAAACTTTAACAAGACAGACTTGCTAAAAGTCTATATCAAACTTAAACATAACGAACTAACAAAATTGCTATTTTAAAATTAAGTGTGACCGATTGACGAAACTACTATTTAAAACTTAACCTTGACAGACTAACAAAAATTATATTTCAAACGTAAGCATAACGGACAGACGGAAAAGCTATTTCAAACTTAACACTGACAGACTAGCAAAAATTATATTTCAAACGTAAACGTAACGGACAGACGAAAAGGCTATTTCAAACTTAACCCTGACAGACTAGCAAAAATTATGTTTCAAGCGTAAGCGTAACGGACTGACGAAAAAGCTATTTCAAAATTAACACTGACAGACTAGCAACATTTTTATTTCAAACTTAAACAGGAGAGATTAGCAAAAATTATATTTCAAACTTAAGCCTGACAGACTGACGAAAATGCTATTTTAAACTTAAGCGTTACAGACTAGCAAAATTCTATTTCAAACTTAAACATAACTCTGTTAGAAGTTACAAGCTACCGTCTGAAGAGCCATTTCAAATTTCGGGTGTTGTTTCTTTTTTTTTGGGGGGGGGGGGGGTTATAGGGTTCTTGGATTTTGTCACCATTTTTCACGTGATTTTTTTTTCATCTATTTCGGCTTACCCTTTTCTTTGGTCAATTCTTCTTGGATTTTCTCATTTTCCGTTCACCTGTTCAGGGAATAATTATTTTTTTCATATTACTTGTAAATGAACTCCTTGCTCTGGTGATCAGCAAAGTTGGATTGAAATCTATAATTGTCCTTGACCTTGCCGTGAAACGCGCGTAAGAAAATGTTTTAATTCAAAAAAATAAAATAAAAGAGAAAAAAAACGACTAAAGGATTTTTGTTTGCCGAAATATGAAAATAACGAAGGTATAAGTGAATATGAAAATTATGATTCTAGATTGCGTTTTCCTGTGGTCATTAAAATGCAACTATAAATTATCTATATATAATATTTAATAAGTAATTTTTTGGCATTTCTTAAAATATTTAAATTTAATTTTTGTCTGTCAGAATCAATTTAAGATTTCTTGACTTCATATCGATTTATTATGATTCAATCCCTGCGTCATATCGTTGTTGGAAATGTCTTATTGGCTCCTGAATCCTTCATTTACGTTTTCCACGCCACAAAATGATTCGGAATCCTCATTCGAACCATCTGCAGGCACTTATCTGGACTGAAAGCGCTAAACAGTATTACCATTAAAAGATTATTCTCCTTTCTGAAATTCGCTTATTTTTGATAGATCGATACTCAATATTGTTGTGCCAGATTTATTCATTAATAGATACATCTTTAATGGGGATCTAATGTGTCGTCCCATCAATACGGACGGTTTATATAATCAACGTATGTACCGTATAGTTTTGTGACAAAATGATATTTTCACAATTATCAGAAAGAAAGAAATATCGATTCCGTGAAGAAAATTCTTTAAATCCGTCCATTCTTGCAATTCCATTTGATTGCGGTTTATATTGCGGAATTATATATAAGATGCATCCAATTTGTTTCGAAGAACTACTGCTTCGAAACAAATTCATCTCAACATTCCGATTAATATTAGGTTTGGTGATTCTCCAGTTCAGCTCCTGTATGTAATAATGCTCTTAACAAGAAAATAAAAGAAAATAGCACAAACATTTTAACATGTACTTACCCGTTAGGTTAAAAAAAAAAGACAGTACACGTAAAATTATGCAATTTAATCCATTACTTTTTTTTTAAAAAGCAAATCAAATTTTATCGTCAATGGAGAAGGGAATAGAAAAGGGAAATAACTCAAATTTCTTAAATAATATTTAAATTTCACATAAACATCGACAGAAACTTGAATTCTAAATAATACTGGATGAATTTGCGTAAATTATAGTGTACTGTCTTTAAAAAAAAAACTTAACAGGAACATACATACTAAAGATTGTGTCCAATTTCATTTTTAGATATGGGAGAATCACCTTACTTTTAATATATATTCTTTTCAAATTTGATGTGCTGAAACATTATCATTTCTTTTTCTGAAACACCTTTGAAAATGATTGCTTTTAAGTTGATTTAATAACAAGATCTGAACTTGATTAATTATTTTACACTTGTTATCGATTCATTTTTAGTTCATGTATTAATTGTGAATTATGTCCATCAAATGACAATTGTTATTTTATTGGTTTGACATCGAAGAGACCGATTACCTATTTAACGGGTGTTCTGATGCAAGATCATACTAATACCTACTCACACTCGCCAACAGGCTCGTTGCAGATGTGAAACAAGTTGTAGTTTGACACACTTTCGTTGAATATTATGTTAAATAGGCATTTTTTGAAATGTGTCATATTTGAAACTTGAATCATTTAAGGGTTAATATTAAATAGATAAGGAAATAGAATCTCTCAATTATTAATAATCAATATTGATTATCATTAATTGAGAAGATTCTATTTCCTTATCCGGGCTTTAATAGCAAAAAGAAAATGAAATTTGAGCTAATATTTTATTTTCCCCCATATATATTTACAGAGTGTGGTGTCATTTGTGTATTTTTGAATTCTGGATGTTATCATGTGGTTATTATACCTACACTTGAAATTATTTTCCGTGATCCCTATATATACTTTATCTTCTTGTTGGCATATATAGATATAACTTCTCCCCGCCCTTCCAGTAGATACCTCGATGGTGTTGCGCGTTTATTTTGTAATGGTCACGGCAGAGGTGACAGATTATTCGTTTTTCACGGCGTAACTATACTGGTAATTTCAGTTCACTTGTTTTTTGTAATATTCTTTCTATATTTCTGGTAGTGTTTACGGAGCATTTTTTTTTTATTTCAGTTTGGCGAGTTACAGTTTTATGTGCGTTTACTGCTTCCTCACTCAATTTTAAGTTTACTTATACTTTTCTATGTTATTTGGAGTTGTTTCTAGTGCTCACACTATTATTGGTATTACAGTGGTTTTGTTCACGATAAATTTGTACATATATAGTTTGTAAATAAAAAAAAAAGTCAAACCATTTGGGATAATGTTAATTAACTTTTACCCATAGAATGAATGTGATATTTTGGTGATTGAGAATAATTTAGAGAATAGACCAAGAAAATGACAGCCGAGCTCATCCCAGCCCACTTAAATTTGGCCTTATGCCACATCTTATTTTATATTTAAAAAATTTAATGTGAACTTTTTTGTACAATTTTACTGGTAAATACCTTGTACAAGTTTCCTATTTTCTTCAGCTTTCTGGCAAGCTTGTGTATTTGCTGAGTTTTTAAGCCGCTTTGATATTCGCCGGTTATCATGTCCTTTCTTCCTGCTTGGAAGAGTTCGTTCGTTTGGTTCAGATTTGTGCCTGAACAATTTGTCTGCATGTTCAAACTACAGTCATTCATAAAATTTTAAATAAATTACCTTCCCGACTCATTTATGTCTGTTTTTATATTCATTTTCTGCTTGTTTGCTGCATTCAATTATGATGTGGTTTGCCGTGTAATCTAATAAAAATGACCTCACCTACTTCTATTCACATCATTACATTAACATAAAAACCTGTATGATTATAAAGTTTCAACTTAGGAGCTTTAAGTATACACACCCATAAATATCTGGAAGAATCTAAATACATATAAAACACTTTCAAATCCGTACAATACGCCCACATGATTCGTACACCATATCATAAAAAAACATACCAATTTCTCAATAAACACAAAAATAGCAAAACAGCAATAAAGCCCGCTATGCCCCGTAGCCTAAAAAAGCTTTGTAGCCTCCTGAGTTAACCCCCTTCGGAACCCATCAGCAAAATAATTCACCCGTTCTCATTAGATCACCAAAGTTAAGCTATGTTCAGCCTTGTTAGTACCAGATGAGTGTTCATTTGGGAATACCAGGTTCTGTATGTGGAAGAACGGCGACAAACTACGTGCCCCCCCAAAAAAAAAACTGAAAAAATCTAACGTCATCAAAATCATCTCCGCTGACCGGGGTATACATTAGACTTTTGACAGCTTATGAGTTTAATATTCCCTAGAAACTTCCTCATAATAAGAAAGCCGGATCAACCCGTGCAAAGTTAATGCCAGGATTACTGATGACCAGCAGATTGACCAGGGTTGTTTCCTCTCAGTTACTGGCCCAGGTCGTTAGGTGGCAGGCTAGGAAAAAGACACCATGACAACAGTCATGTAAACACGTGGCTGAACGAGCCGAAATGATTCATGGCGCACTCGTGTTATCCATCTTCACTTGTAAATGACGTCAATAAATGTGTTACGTTTTATACGTTGTACATGCATTTTGTGTTGCCTTTTGTAACCGGAACTAACACCCTTTAAATATTCAGGCATGTTTATCACGAATACGTATCTTATTACTGTTAAGTCTAGTATCGTAAGAAGTTTTGCAGGGACAAGAGTTACTCCTCTTGGACTCCATCAACAGAAAGATCAGGGTTGAATATCCTCAGTTACTGACATCGATCATTAGATGGCAGGGATAATTGAATAAAAAAGGTCGCTATGACAAGTGCTGGACGAACCGAAAGGATTCATTGCGTGCTCATCGGTTTATTTATCTTCATTTTTACTTGTAAATGATGTCAGTACATGTGATAAGTTTTATACATCGTCTATGTATTTTTTATGTAACCAATTCATCAGAATATAGCAAAGCCAACACTCAAACCAAAAACATTCTCAACAGACTCAGTCAATCAAATATCCACCTATTCATGCAGTCAAAAAAATACTAACTCACATACTACTACGCACTCACTCAGCCACTTACATACCCACCCTCTCACACTAACATACTCACACACAATTAATCTTACACTCATCTAGCCACTTACATGTGCCATCACTCACAGACAACAATTCCCTCTATTACTTACATACCCACACTTGCTCACCCACTTACATACTCTCTCCTTCACACTCACTCACTGACACTCACCCATTCACACACTTAAACTCACTCGATCACACACTCAAACGTATCTACTTACTTGATAACAAAACTTATACAGTCACCCATCCACTTGCATAAAGACTCACTCACTCACTCACTCACTCACTCACTCACTCAATCCCACAACCACTCAGATACTTATTCATATACACACTCTCATTAACTATGCCGCCAAGTTTCTTCGTTTTTGTGGATTTAATCAGAGTTTTATTTCCTTTATTCGTTCTGCAATGTGAACTCGACTTTTTTATGAGTTAGACAGTTTTAAAGCGATATGAGCAATCTGTTACCCAATTTTGAAAATCATAAATAAACTTGTATTGTAAATAAACGCCTATATTGTAATATGTGTTATACGTATTCTAATGTAGTTCTAATGTATAAAATCGAGTGCTACTTTTGACGCATCCTGTATATATATATATATATATATATATATATATATATATATATATATATATATATATATATATATTCCACGATTCTTATTCTGGCTACTCTTCTGAGCTTTCTAAAATAAGATATATAACAATATTACAGTTATATAGATGTTATATTTCTTGTTCATTGGTCAAAGTATTTGATAAAATGTCTTAAAAATATATATGTTTTTGTCACGTGTATTATCTATCAGCGTTAATTTATTCTGATTTTATAGATCTGGCTTGTTTGTGTAGATACGTGAAAATCCGTTTATTTGTTTTGAATTGTTTTTGAGGGAGAGTTGAATTTTGTATTTTTGACGTACTTTTCTAATATGTGCAATGGCCGACTGTTCGATGTCCTTCGAATCCTGTTTAAAACTTATAAATCTCTGGCAATCTTCAGCTAATGTCCGTAGCGTTAAATTCGGTTCACGTTTTAATTTATTTAGAACCCACCGTCTTATCTCAGCGTTTTCTCGTGATACCAATCCCTGTTCGAAAATTAAGCATTTAAAATTATCAGTACAAACTTCAGCCAATTTGAAATCATCACAGTGTTTATTAACGATTAATGCGAACGTTGAATAATCTTCGTTGTCTTTCTTTACCAGGTTCAAACACTTCCAGCGTTTGTGAAAATAAATAAGTCTCGTGGCAAAATAATCTAGTTAAAAGATAAACAGCTTCAGCAAAAGTTAAATCGCTCGTTTTCGGTGCAAAATGAAGTCCACGAACTTAGTATGTTCCGTGGTGCCTTATTTTCGGAGAAGTAGACGAACCTTTATAAGGTGTGCCCAATTTTTGCAATCAATTTTGTATAGATCCTCATATTTTCTAAAATACGAAGCAAAGGTTTTATCTTCGGCTGGGGAATAAGTGAAATTGTAAATTGCACTCCAAACGGAATTCTGCGGGAAAGCGTTATCGTTTTAGTTACTTTGACCCCTAACCGATATTGTTTGCATTAATACTACAATCTTTTTGTCGGTTTCTCTTTTTAATTTTGTTCTAAAAGTTTTTCTTCTGTCTTTTGTAGCCTGTCGTCTGCTTCTTTTTTGTTCAAAACGCTTTTTTTTTCTTCTAGTAGTAGCTTTCGAAATTTTTTTCAGCTTCTCGTTGCTTTTGCATTTGAAATTTCACTAGTTCTGTCATTGTCGATTTTAAATCTTCCATGTTTCAACTGTCTCCTTTTAGAATACGGCTTTTTAGAAATTCTTTCTTCTATATTACGCTTGCTAAACGTAACGTTAGCTGTCAAAAGAGTATAAAACCTTTCTCCGCCTTTTTGACCAAAGAAAAATAAACTTTGTATTTTCTTTTTAGTACGCTTTTCACGTCGCTGTAGAATTTGCGGTCGGCATTTTAGTCAACAGTGAAAAATACGGTTTTAATTTTTTTTCTCTCGGCTCTAGGGATTTTCTCTTCTGGAGAGAAAAATATCATGTATTCCCATCTTGTTTAAATTAAGCAACAGTGTCCGAATATCAATAAATAATCACTGACATTTCCTCAATGAGTGAAAAATAAGCTGGTCTTGTATAAAAGATAACACCTATTTTAAGCCAAACAAATATACTATATATGTTCATTTGCCCATTAGCGAAATGTCTTTCTAATACGTTACCAAAAAAATATAGTACCTACATTGGCCACATAACAACTCTCTCCAGACGCCTTACATACCATTTATCAGATACTAGCGCAATTCAACGCCACATCACTACACTCTACATTCAGCCGCGATCAGAAAAATTATAACGCCCAGAACTAAAACCCTACACAAAAATAACTGTACACGACGTTCAAAAACCCTTAAAGCAATACACATTAAAAGAAACAACCTAACATTAACTGAATAGTCTTTAACATCGACACTATTATATTAAATGTCTTCCAAATATAAATAAACAAATACATAAATATACTAGCACATAATATACAACTACATAAATACGTATCCTATTAAATAAAACTTTATTTCTCCCACAATTAAAGAAATCACCTAGAAAAACAACAAAATAATAAAAGCAACAAATATACTAATACATATATAAGATAAAACTACACATTATTTCCTCAAAAATAAAAAAAATCTGCCAAAGCAACAAATTAATAAAACCAATAAATCTAAAAATACATAAATAAATAACAGATTCAATTAACCTTTTTTATCATGCCAAAACAACAAACAAAAATAATAAGATACCTTAAATAACAAATACCTATGGTAAAAAAAAACTAAAAACGATCGCGAATATCGAAAGCGTTTGAAATGGGCGAAATAAGAATTTCCAGATCATGGATCTGGCTGTTCTGTCTATGGCCATGTGTAGAGAGTAACTTCGAGAAGGATGCGACGCCTCACCATGCACGGATCATCATGCGCAATGGAGAGACTATATTTTGCCCATCGCATAGTGTTGGGATACATAGAGACAAGTCGAAGACATCGCTTGAGACTATCTCAGAAAGGTACTGCACATATAATTATGATATTCTTTAATAAAAATGTGTTACACATCATTCAGTGACTTAGACGTTTGTATTTGTTACTAGCTGTGTGAGATTATGGAGTAATGTGGCTGATGTTGGGAGAGGAAGATTCTTTTTATAGTCATGATCACTTGTTAAATAGTAAAGAATACGTTCGCTAGAACATATCTGATGAATTAAATTCGCAAGGAAACGCTAGCACGTAGACAGGAAATGGGATTCAGAGAGTCATCCCGACCTGTTGTATGCTGGAAACAGATGTGACGTCACTTGGCTCAACAAGAGAGTAATAAGAGAAGTAGGCAGTTCGATTGGAAGCTTAGAGGTGCAAACATACCGAATGTCCTGTTAAGATATAAGTAACCAGTAATTATTAACTTATCTTTGAAACTCTCGTTCTCTAGTCAGTGGTTAGAACAAACGATTCAGGTGAATCATCTCTATGAATGAAAACCAGAGACCCGTAAAATAGCTCACCGAGTCGAGACAATGATTGAGAAACCAACAAAAAGAGTTAAATTCCGTCGTCTTTAATCAGACATGTATTAATAACGATTTGTTGCTTATATATTTCTTCATCCTGAGGATGTCACACAATAAAGACGAAACGTTGTTGAATAAATAAATGATATAGTTTTTGGCTTTCCGGTCGCATATTTTTGCTAGTTGTTTTATTTAATGGCTCAGTAAAATGTGTGTTTTTACAACTACTACCATCAATTACTACAACCACGTAAAATAACTGTTCGTACTAATATTGTAACATTAAAACCAGCTATCAACAATACAACTATCCGTACTATTATTACTACATTAACAACAACTATTACCACGATATCGACTATTCGTGGTGCTATAATAACATCAACAACAACTACTACCAGCAACGTTTTGAGCATTGTGTCCATCTCTCTCTCTTTCTTTTCTCTCTCCCCCCCCCCTATCTCTGTTTCTCTCTCTTTCTCTCTTTTGTTCTGTCTTTCTTATACTCTCTTTCCCTATCTTTCTTTCTTTAAATAAGACTTTCTGTGCGTTCGAATAATCAGGGGGCGGTAACCAAATGTTGGAATGGCCGCCGGCTGTTCCATCATATGTCATTACAATATAATTTAATTACGTAACTCAATTATTTAGATAAAAAAACAATGTCTTTAATTAATTCTATTGATTATTTTCATTCAGATTATGATCGTCGAAAATATTTTAAATACATCTGGAAATCTGAAAAAAAAAACAATCATGAGTGAATATTTGCGAATATTAATTCATTAAATATTTTCAAAGAAATTAATTATGTAAATTTGAAAGACGGGTGATGTTTGGGGAATCTTTGGAATGGGTTATATGCTGCTGATAAGTAGACATAAAAAGAGCGCGATTAAAACTAATAATATAGTTTCGGCTTCAGACAGACATGTACATAATTTTCATTATAATTATATATATATATATATATATATATATATATATATATATATATATATATATATATTTAAATGTATCATATCGTTTAGAAATAACTAGGAGAAAATTAAGAACACCTCTAATAATTACATATTCATGAAACTACAAAAAGATGTTAAAATTAGTGAAATCGATGATGTATTATTGTTAGAAATCTCCATCTAAAAATATCGATATGTCCAGATGTGCACTTTCTTTATTTGGTTAAGTTATGCATTTTATATTCGAACGACTATATATATATATATATATATATATATATATATATATATATATATATATATATATATATATATATATATATATATATATATATATAATATGAAAAAGAAAAGCCAAAAACTATATTATTTATTTATTCAACAATGTTTCGTTTTTAGTGTGAGACTTCCGCAGGATGAAGAATAATGCAGAAAAATAATCATACAATTATCAAATTTGATCTGTCCGAGGGCGGCGAGCGTCACGTTAGATTGTGAGTGAAAAGAAATAATATAGTTTTTGACTTTCCTTTTTAATTTTCCATTACCTCAGATTATTTTATCCCTATATATAAATATATATATATATATATATATATATATATATATTTATATATATGAAATTAAAGAATGCTTGATACTTAAATCTTATTTTTTTATAATAGATTATATAGAACTTAATGAAGGTAAAGGTATAAAGATTTTAGATAAACAGCTCAATTATCCTAAAGGGTAAAAGCTTAAATATTTATTCATGTTGTTTAAAAATTACAGAATAGCAAATCATTTAAACTTTCAAGATTTACACATGTTTCAAAAAACAAAGCCAGGTTATTATTGAATTAAAATGAATTAAAAAAAACTTTAAAAAAACAACAATTTAACGCCAGTGCTTGAAAAATTCATCCACAGCTTAAAATTCCAAAATATCAAATGTTTTTAATCTTCAAGACTTACACGCGATCCAGTCGTCAAGATCCACTTGTTATTGAATCAAAATAAATAAATTAAAACAAAACACAAAAATGCTTTTATCGTATTTTTCAGCCAAAACATGTCTCTTCCTCAGAATCAGAATAATGTAACAGACTCGCCATCGTTCTTACGTCACCCAGTCGCCTTGTAAAGTGTATCAATGGTAAATCCATGGGTTCCCGGGGAAAAGGAAAGTTTGAATTCCCCAGAAAAGTTGATAAAACTTTTACTCTAATCTGGTTCCGATAAAGAGGCACGTTTTTGTAAAAAAATGTTAGAAATACTCAGGTTAAGCAATGACGTTGCATTGTTTTATTTCATTTTGATTCTACCTTTTTACGGCTTCGAAAATGGATAAACTGCTTTCTATAGAGAATTTTACACCATAGATTTATTATTTATACACGTCACAAGGCGATTGGATGACGAGGGAAATATGGCAAGCATTTTACTTTATTCTGATTCTGATGAAGGGACATGTTTTGGCTGAAAAATACGATAAAAACATTTGGTCAGAAACATATGAGAAAAACTCTGTTGAATCAATGACGTTGAATTGTTGTTTTTTTTTAAATTTATTTTTATTTAACAACAAGCGGATCTTGACGACTGAACCGCGTTTAAATCTTGAAGATTAAAATAATTTGGTATTCTCGAATTTTGAGCTGTGAATGAATTTTTGAAACAATCTATATGTAGACACACCCGACTGAGAATTACCACTACGAGTCACACTATTATTAGATTGGCCGATGAAGCTGTCGCATGTGGTATCTTTAACCCTGCAGCTTGAATTTCCAGTGTTTTCATGAGACCGAAGGTACCGATGGATTATCATGATAAGGCATAGTGTCCGTTAATATATAGATATGCTCTTCTACATATAATTGAGAACTCTTGTTATTTCTCCAATAACACTGATAAGCTAAAAATGCGAAGTACTTGTTCACGTAGTGTGTTGAACACTGTTAAGATGGTTGACTATATTGTCCGCTTTATGACATAAATAGGATGTATTTCTCTGCTTGTCGCATAGCTGTTGAATTGGCCGTTTGGTTCGAGCGCCGGAAAAATGAAGTAAAGGTGACTCGTGTCCGGGATTCGAATCGTGCGATAGGTTAAACTTCCACACTGGTAAATCTATTAGAATGAAACGTATACGTACGTGGATACTAATCGAATATTTATTATTAAATAATTATATCTATATATGTATACATATATATCTATGTAAATGCACACTATATATAGTGTGTGTAGTTAGGCATCATATATATAGATTGAAGAACAAGAGTCAACAGCGAATATATTTATACATATAATATCACCTATATCGATATATATATATATATATATATATATATATATATATATATATATATATATATATATCGTTATATATATTATAGGTCTAATTTTCTTTTTCTGTTTGTGCAAATACCATTTCCCTAGAGTCTTTTGAATTCTTTAGGTGAGACTTGAAACTAATTACCTTTGTTATTTTGTGGTTGTTTTTGTTGTGTGTTTTTCAACCACACTGGACCATTCATTCATTCATTCATTCATTCATATTTTCTTTCTCTTTATTCACTTTTGTTGCTCCACTACGACCAACAGCATATATTATCACCCCCCTCTCTCTCTCTTACTCTCTCTCTCTCACTCTGTTTGTTTTTCTCTCTCTCCTGTTCACACATTGCGTCTCTTTCTCGCTCTCACACTATT
Source organism: Sepiola atlantica (assembly GCA_963556195.1). Lineage (NCBI taxonomy): Eukaryota > Metazoa > Mollusca > Cephalopoda > Sepiida > Sepiolidae > Sepiola > Sepiola atlantica. The sequence continues at coordinate 137,347,957 of OY744519.1, forward strand.
CCTCTTTCTCTAACCCCGTTTTGTGAGCACAGCAATAGATGATAGTTTTCCATACACATCCTATTTACAAGCACTATAATCAGGTTTCATACCAAGCTTGGTAACGGAAGACCGCTTCGAGCACTTGGCAACATGGCTCTGATCTCTTCACGCATATAGACAGCATCAAACGGAAACGCCATCACTGGCGCAACAGAAATCATTTGTATACCGTGTAGAATGTATATTACAACGCATTGGCGCGTCGTTTATAGATTCAAACAGGGCTTACAAGGCACTTCGTTAGTTCCATTCAATATTACCCATTAGTTGGAGTAATATTATTTTAAAGTTAAATGCATAGTGTTTGCCCGGGTGCATTGGGTCATTGGGTGCGACTAATATAGCCTCTACTTACTTGTCTCCCCACGAGTGCAGATTTAGACAAGGCGGCGCTAGAGAGTTATGTAAGCGCTGAGAGAGAAGTCGGTCAAAGTTATTGAAAATTTTACACATCATATGCAGGTGTGCTTAGCATTGATTGGCGATAAAACGAAGACTGTTGGATATTCATGACTGAAACCTGGCGAACAAACCCCTATTTGCTTGAGAGAGAGAGAGTTAAACACGAGGTCGCTTTTTAATGTGGGGGGAATCCAGCTCCCTAAAAATGGGCACTCTAGATTGCGACATAAATAAGAATCGCCTCAGTCAAGAAAGATTTCGCTACTTACCGAGGGCAGAAAAGATTAAGCGAATCATCAGAACAGATATCACAGTTTTCTCCAAGCCAAAAGTCTACAAAAACGATGTCAATTGTGTCCTGATTGTTATGCAAGCGATGTGGGGCGTGGGTTATATCTTGTTGTCTTTTTTTCTTCGGTTTAAGGTTGACGATATTGTATTTTTACTTCTCGTATTAATACACAAAGAATGAGACAACAATACGTTTCTTGTTTAGTTGTTATCGTGATTGTCAACTTTCTTGATCAGGTAAATACAATCGAATACAGTTGAACTCATCTCTAGTCGACTTCCTCTATAATGAAAACTTTTTTTATAGTAGACTTCCATTAAAGTGAACACTCCTGTATAGTGAAAGTTTAAACAAATTCTAACGACTATGTTCGTTACAAAAAATGACAAAAATCTCCCTTTCTGCACATCTAAAAAGACAAGAATAGGTTTAAGGCTTTCCAAATTCATACTAGAATTGTCTGCAAGAATCCGTGGCGTAACGGATAAAGTATTAAGTAAATATTCAGCTCTAAGTGAGACTCTTTACAATTGCGAATAACTTATAACTTCTGCCCGGTCATGGCTGACGGAAAAAGGGCATGTTACCTTAGTGGATTAAATAGCAATTTTCACTTGAAATTCCGCGCGCGTTCCCGGGTTTATGGATGGATTCTCCAGTTCTACAGGATGCACTAGAGGAGAATTATGGGTTGCATCGGCCGGCGCGTTTTGAAAATTACACTCAAGATGAGAACAGTAGTCCGAATGATCCCAAACATTCTAGGAGCAAATTGTTTAAATAGTAGATTGTCGTCCTCTATAGTGACCAACATATTAGTAATTATAGAGGAGTTCTACTGCATATTTATTTAAAGGAATGAAAGTATATTTCCATAAGTCCCTACTTACTTGTTTCACAAAAAGGCAAAGTTGGTTTGTTTTTTTCATCAAGACTTAGACATGGCGGGATAATGTCGCCTCGAATGATAGCAAAGGAAATGCGCTCGAACACTCAAGCGGTCTCTCTTGTCTCGTTCCTTCAATGGCTTAAATCTGTCCAATGTCTAGTATGAATCTTTAAGTATCGGGACCGAGAAGACGCGACGTTTCGCCTAAGATAGGCTAGAAAAATTAAACGGTCAGTTAGTGAGCTTTATTTATTTTTTTTGGTTATGGCGAACTAAGTTGCGGTGTCGGGATTGACAGCAGATTCCGCAATTCTTGACGCCGTGAAAGGTTTTCAGCAAGTGGCATCCCATATGAGTGTCTCTAAAAGCAAACAGTGTCATGACGTCGGGTCGGCGACCATCACCTCTGTCTAGGCCGACTTGATCGAGAATTGATGCAAACCAGGCAGAATTGGGACCTCGTTTGACTACGGTATTAAGTGCATAGTGATGAGGCAGACGACCGGCCCTGAATCTGCAGGAGAAGAAACGGCAGAGTACACTGGTAAACAATTTGGTCGCAACGGCATGGATGACATGAGTGAAAATAATACGATCTCAACATATATTTTATTACGCTTTATTTCTAAAATCCTTTTATCCTATACGCTAACTACATGTAAACAGGTATGGTTTTCATTTACTTGTGTAACGTCTGTAACAAGGCTAGAAACGGTGTACGAGAATAATATTGAGAACTGTATTTTCTACACGAGGCTAGAGTAAGCATAGTGTTCGAGTAGTGTAAAATTCAATTAGAATTTAACAGATTAGAGTTATGATTACGCCATGAGACGACGTACTTTACAGAAAAGCAATATTATTGTTATGGAAATCGCTCCAGACAAGGCACGAAGCTGCTTGATGTAAGAAGCTGAAAAGAACAAAAGATGATTATCGCTAAAACAAGAGATGCCTATTGATCTTAGTTTCGGAGAGAAGAATGTTATAGGTAGAGGGGAAAACAGTCAGCAGGCAGAGAGTTCCACTAGCGTGCATTTCTTCAAAAAAAGCTACTGGAATAAGGAGATTATTATAACAAGGTACCTGAACAACGAATTGATGAAGACCACGAGATCAAAGAGTCAAACGAGCTGGAACAAAAGAAGCCGGGAATAAATCAGACAATGCTGAAGAATATATAGTTTCTGCTTACTGTTTGGGATTTACGATAGTAAGCAGACTTCGTTTTCGAGCTCAACCACCCTGCAGGGTTGGGGCGGGAAACTACAGCCCATCTAGATACATTGCTGTAAAATAAAATGAACCCCAGAAGCAAATTATGGTTTATTTGTTGTTTTTAAATTCTCCTCATTATTGCAGCTACCAGAAGGAAAGAAAAAAGAAGAAGCTAAGAGACGACATATCAGGCGAAATGATTTTAATGACGTCAGTTTTTGCATGTTTCTCTTTGTAGAGATGTCTCGCTGTACTCCAACATAAAGCTCCTGGTATTTCCAAATAGTCACCCATCTGGTACTGACCACCCTAAATGTCGATTAACTTCGGTGATCTAACGATAAAAAAATGTGTCAACGTGATTATGTCGTATACGCTGTACTGTCCAACCAGCATTGAGTACTCTGTACAGTTCCGCCTATCCACTTTGTACAGTCAACTACGTATATAACACGGTGTACAGTACAAACTGTACATCACACGGTGTATTCTCTAATCAGGACGTACATTCTATTATGTGCACACCATTGTGTATAGCCCAGACTGTACAGCCCACTTTATATTATCCAATCAGGGCTGACTACTGCATACAGTCTACTATGTACATATTAATGCGAACAGTCCAATGATACACCCCAAATGTGCATCTCTGCGTTACAAGCACACCTGAATACGATTGATTTTGGTTGCGATGGCTCTCTTCAGTTTAGGGAGAGTCTGACGATCTTTATAGACATTATTTTTTAAATGACCGACGGATAAACATCTGGGTTGTTATGGTTCGGTGAGTGTAAAGCCCATTCAGAATCACCTCTTTTTACTGATGAAACAATCATCAGGGTTCCTGTCTATCACTTAACGGCGATAAAACAAAGACTGTTGGACATTCATGACATAAACTTAGTGGATATGTCAGGCATAGACTGAGGTTTATTTATACTAAATATGGTTGAATTGCAGAAAGGAATGTGAAACGATTTCTTGCTGTTCCCCTTGTGTATACTACTCTGTATACTGAGGTTAAGCGTAACCACTCCGTACAGTCCAGTATATACTGTCCACAATGTACAGTTCATTCTAGAACTGATCACTAAGTACTATCCACTCTGACTAACAAGTCAATCAATATTTTGGCCGGATTCATTACTTGACTTGACTACCTCGTAGTGTCGACTTTCGACTGTCGAATGTCGAATGTTATGAATTGGATTAAACCTTTGCGTCGAGAGAAGAAGGGTCTCAGAAATTTAGTTAGATTACAGAAAGGATTGTTAAACAATTACATGGGTGACATGTTGTGGGAGTTCACCGTATATTATACACCCTATACACACTGCCCTGTATGGTCAGGTGAGTAGTTATCACTATGTACAGTCCACTATGTACTTTGTACTCTGTACTAGCAAATAAATGAATCTTTTGGTCAGTTTGATTATTTGGCTACCTTGTAGCGTCGCCTTTTGACCTTCGTATGCCGAATGTTGTGAATTGGATTACGCATTTGCGTAATTGCGTGGAGAGTTTTCAAAACTCGGCCTGTTGCATGGTAGAAAAACATCGAGAAAACTATTTACACTGTAAGTGTCACTTCTTTGCAACATAAGACGATAATCCGTTAAATACAAACCCGATAAGAGAAAAATTGCGGTTTGCATGGGGTAAATTCAAGTGGCGATTTAATCCACACTTTTCTGAATTGAAGGAGGAGATAACCGAAAAGTATTACAGGGGCAATATTGGTTTACGTATTGATGGGGTGCGAGGTTTTGGTGTAGGGGGCGTTTTTTTAGTCATATATATATATATATATATATATATATATATATATATATATATAAATATATATATATAAATATATATGTGTCTGTGTGTGTGTGTGTTTTGATATATGTATATGTTGTGTGTATTAAGGCAGCATTTTCACATTCATGCAAACATTGCTGTAAATAACAGAATTCTTCTACTTTTTGTTATTTTGTTACAATTTTTCTGATGGACGATAAAAATTTTTTTTTTTTTAAAGTATAATTAAACAGACGAATTCTGTTATTTTAACACTGTTTGCATACATATATATATAAATATATATATATATAGCTTACGTAGTAATTTCTCGTGGCTATTTGATTAGCTTGTAAGCTTGCGAAGTCTAGGGGGATTCTGTAACTAGGTTCGAATCTTACGGCCATCTGAAATTATCATCTCCTACACTGATGATAGCAGAAGCTTTAAACACCAGCGTATGTAGGTAAAAATAAGGTAATATTTCCATAATATATATATATATATATATATATATATATATTATACCTGTTTCTTAAAACTCCCTTTATTTAGTGATAAAATCACCACCCCTATCCGCAAGGCTATACACAAAGAAAACCTTGATATCCAACTTACGCCAACACCCATCTAAGAAACATACTAACCACACACATGAACCCTGCTCCCTGACCAATTTCCCTATCCCCAACACTAACCTATGCAATCGCACTAACTGTGTATATAAACTACAATGCAATAAATGCAACAAGTTCTACATCGGATACACAACAAGACAACTACACTTGCGCATCAAAGCCCACATGAATGCCCGTATATTCTCTTTCTACAAGCACACAGCAATATGCTCGAATACTCAGCACGACATTCATGTCTCCATCATAGCGTCTGTCAGAAACATTGGGGACCTAAGAATCACAGAATCAATCCTCGTCTCCAGATTAAACCCCTCACTCAATCAGCATCACGAGCTCCACTCACCGTTCATTCTATAATAATCTACCATCTCACCCACTGACCAACCCTCATATCTAACACGTATTATATTCCATTTCCACCATTCCACTCATTACTTACCTCCTATATTAAGTCATCTCGCACCTAAAAATTCAAATACGCCCCTCCCCATATGAACATCCATCTCAACACACATTCAGCCACACACCAAAAACGATAATCAACCTACTCCGCTACCCCACCAAAATAATTCACCTCATAACCTGGCATTATTAATTAATTAATCTAAATACATATCAAATGTATACAAAAAAATTAACATACAAGTATAACAAAATAATAATGATAAATAAATAAATATAGAAAGAAATTAAATAAAGAAAATAAAGAAAAATAAAGTATGAATAAATAACCAAACATATATATATATATATATATATATATATATATAAATTAAATAGATAAACATATAAAAGAAAATAGAAAAAAGAAACAATAAATAAAGAAATAAAAACAAGATGAAATAAAGAATAAATAAATAAACAAACAATAATATATATATATATGTGTATGTATGTATATATATATATATATATATATATATATATATATATATATATATATATATATATACTAGACCACCCGTGACACGTTGGGTCAATTTGTTATATTAGCTATGGAATTCATGTATGAGCGTGACACTTGTGGCATAAAGAAAATAGGGTTTTTTTACATAACAGAAGCATTTCTATGAAAGTATATTAAAATGAAAAAAGAATATAGATAGATTTCTATGAGTCGTTCTGTTTATTATAATTGTTTTTTTTTTAAATTACAGTTACTGAATTATAAGTGGTTGGCCATACTTATAGGTAAATATGCACTGAACAGGTACCATAATACTTATTATAGTTAAATTCAAATTTTGATATATCATCTTTTAAATGAAATTGTTAGTTGAAAGTACAGAATAATAAAAAAACACTCTCCACATGTTAATAATGGCTTTTTAAATAGAAAATGAAAATAAAATATAACTTTTTTCATTTAATTTAAGCAAACATTCAGTACCCATTGTGTAAAATATTTAATTTGTATGTTAATAATAAGGTCAATAAAATTAAGACAATTCTTTTCTATTTACATTTTTTGTACAATTAAAGTTTTTTAAAGAAAACTTTTGTTATCCTTTCGCTTAATTGAGACTTCTTATCAGGTTCTAACTCTCTTATATCCAGATTATTTATATTAATCCATTTATTTTATTGAATATGTATCGCTGAAAAGCACGGGTGCTTAAGCACTTATTGTACAGCAAATAAATATTGTATTTATATGCTAATAATAAGGTCACTAAAACTAAGACAATACTTTTCTATTTACAACATTTTTTGTACAATTTGAGTGTTTTAAAAAAACTTTTATGTTTTCCTTTCGCTTAACTCTACTGAGTGCAACATGTAGTTGACCATGTTGAAAGCGGTGGCCAGGGCGATTTGAGAAAGGAAGGGGGTACAGCAGGCTTTCTCGCGTACGTAACGAAAACAGAGGGAGTAGGAGTGGTGAAACCTATGAGAGGGAAAGTGGGAGGTGGTTTCGTTCACCGACCGCTAGTATGGCTGATATTAATAATGAGTGTTGTTTTTTTGTTTGTTTGTTTTTGTTTTTTTAAAAGGGAGGAGTTTTTTTGAAACTGCGACAGACTTTACGAAGTCCTCCCGTTGAATGTTTTTAGCCGTGAAGAAAACAAAAAAACTATTTGATGAAATTAAAATAAATTGTTTATATTAAAAGCGATATAAAAATTTCCAGAATGAAAAATTTCATGCGTTTGTTAATCATAATAGAGAATAACGGAATTGGAATAACAGATTGAAGACGATGCTATTTACGCATGTGCAACCGGATGTTGAAAACCGGAAAGCTTAAAGCTGATTGAAAACATACAAGATCAATAGACTTTTAGTATTATATAGATGTATATATGTGTATATAAATAACAAATTAATACACAGACTTCTACCGACTGAATCTATAAATTAATTCCATTAATGACCGAACAACAAGCATAGTTATATCCCTTACATGTTCTTCGCACCCGAAAACATTATAATGTTATAATCCGATAATAACCAACATATTACATTCATTCGATAAACTAATTAAATGAAACTCACAATTAATAATACATTTTGAATATATGATAATCAATAAATTTAATAAAATCTAGAATATTTAAAATGAGAAATTAGTTACTTTACTTTATATTATAAATTCTTAAAATACGAAAAAAATACGAAAATAAAACAACACACAGAAAAAAATAAAATAAAAATAAAAAATAAAATATATATTATCAAAACTAACAGTTAATCGATCACCATACAATACCTATCATTTATCCAATATTACACAGATATTTTTGAACACCAAATTTATACACATAGCATAACTTTTAAACTTATTAATTTCTATTCGCTGCGGGACTGGTTTGCTCCTACACTGTCGCTGTCTTCTGGCATCCATTTTAGTAGATTCTCTGCACAGACGGAGTTTTCCTCTGGTGTTTATTACTTTTGACAAAGGGAAGTTGCTTTTCCCGAAATATTAAATATGTGTGTGTGTGTCTGTGTGTGTGTGTGTGTGTGTGTGTATACTGATATTATTAGTCAACGGAATATTATAAGTGCAAAAATGAGTGAAAAGATAATAATCAATAAAAAAAAAATGAATAAACAAATAAACGTGTGACTTACAATTTCGTGCTCAGTTTGTTGGACGATTTTAGAAGCAAAGTAAATCCCAATTTTCTATTTTAATTTCCTTTTTTGTTAGGATATTCGCTAGGAAATTTTCGGTAACCATTCCTTTCTTTCAAGCCTTCAATGAAAGTTGAACAAAGTGTTAAATAAACGGCGAATCTTAATATATTAATAATTTAATATTTATTTATAAATATTATATATATATATTTCTCTAAATACACATTGTTACATGCCTCTGTAATAACTTGGAGTTGAGCCCTGTTCGGGGAGTTAAAAATAGACTGGTAGGTAGCTATATGGAATCTTCTGACAACGTTTGTTGAACAACTTCTCGATAGTCCACTGTCTGTGTCTGCGTGGTATAAATAAAATTTGATTGCCTTATGGTAATTTAACGTGGCCATTTGATTAGAGCGCTTGCTTGCGGAGTCTACGGTGATTCTGCAACTGGGTTCGAATCCTGAAATTATCATCTTCTGCACTGATGGTAGCAGAAAATCTTGAAACGCCAGCGTATGAAAGTAAAATAATTTAATATTTACCTAAACAAATATGTATTAGATATGTTGTCATTCTCTCTCTATATATATTTTAATTGTCGAGTGTGAATTTCTTTTTTCTCATTTTCGAAAATGCAATAATCTCACTTGGATGCTTGACAATACCACAAGGTTGAAATAAATTATTGCATCGATGATTATGTGATTTCGTATTACTATATTTTTATATATATATATATATATATATATATATATATATATATATATATATATATATATATATATATACACAACTCAATGTGAGTGACTTTTGTGTGTTCCCTATACCAGGAAAGGTTTTAGAGCATCTACATAAAATCTAATAGTGTATTTTTATGTAAAATTCACAGGGGAAGACAATGGAAGTATTTCCGAATCTCTAGGTGCATTCATAAGGATGCTATGAGGTCATACTCGCCTTAAAACGTTAAATAAATAATATTTTATGAAATTTAACTGCTATGTATGAAATTCTCTTGAGAAAACAATGATAGTCGTCCTGAATCTATAAGTAATAATTTGTCGTGGCCATTTGGTTAGAGCGCTTGCTTGAGGAGTCTAGGGTAATTCTGCAACACGGTTCGAATCGCGCGACCGTTTTTAAATATGATCTTTACACTGATTATAGCGGCATCGCTTGAAACGCCGACGTATATACGTAAAATAATATTATATTACCTAAATAAATATTGTTTATATATATATATATATATATATATATATATATATATATATATGTGTGTGTGTGTGTGTGTGTGTGTGTGTGTGTGAAAAATGACAAACAGAAAAGTACAGGAGAAAAAAAAACAAGAGATTTGACCGGTTTCGTTCGTGTGAGCGAACGTCTTCAGAAAAAGTGAAGATTTGGAAAATAATTTCATTTTGAAGGCACACACATGGGATGAGGAAAGGATGATCCGATTTGACCATATGAGAAGACATTAAGTGACGTTGAAATATGACAAGTGGGTAACACATTTTTCTTTGTTTTTTATTCTTCTTTCTTTATTTTTATTGATTTTCTTTTTCTTTTTCACTTTCACACCTACTGAGCTAGTATAGGAGAGGCTGTGGGGGAGGGAGTAAAAGGCGATAAGAGGAAAGAAGAACGTGGAACTTGCCAGCATAAACAACAAAAAGGAGTGGGCATGTCATTTTGCACACATTTTGTTTACCACAGCATTTCATTTTCAGTAATTATCGTGTACCTTACCCCATATATATATATATATATATATATATATATATATATATATATATATATATATATATATATATATATATATATATATATATACAAATGTGGATAAAGTGATCCGACGTAATAGAAAATGAAAAAAGAAAGCCGAAAACTATAATATTTAGGCATTCGTATACGTTTCGTCAGTATTCTAGACTTCCTCAGGAAGAAGATAAATGCAGAAAAATACTACTGTAAATTATTTTGATTTGCTAGAAATTGTCGAAATTTCGGCATGGCTGTGAATGAGAACAAGACAAATGCAAACCGCGATTTAGGCTAGTCCGTTATCAGCAGCAGTATGTACAGTTCATGGAAAGCGAAAGTGAAGGGATGTCGGCTTGAATTTATTAGTTCCAACAAACTCACAAAACTAATCTAAAACAGCAAGTGGAAAACCGCGGGATGGCATGATCTCATACAAAGGTTCACTACTCAACGACTTTTAAATATGGAAACTGAAGCTCTCAGTTTCGATCTGAAATTCGCGACCGGAACACACTCACCTTACACCACAAACACAGTTTTAAATAACTACATATATTAGGACACTGATTAAAAAAAAGGCTTCATACAAGGAATAATCTCAAATCTTACTACTCTACCCAACGAATCAGTACTTCCTAAAAGGTATATAGACACTTAAAAACTTCTAGCCAACAACAACATTAACATATAACCATCAGATAAATGAGGGGCCATAGTAGTTATGGATAGATGCTCATACATTATTATCAGACGAAAACACATACACAAAAACAAATTTAAAAACTATAGAAAAGAGCATCGAACATTTTAACAAAGCTTTGCAGAGTCTAGTGTTATTCGGCAACTGGGTCGAATCTTGCGACCGTCTGAAAATATCATCTCCTACACTGATTATAGCGCAAGCTTTAAACGCCGGCGTACGTAAGTAAAAATAATTTGATATTTACCTAAATAAATATTGTTTTATATATATATATATATATATATATATAGATAAAAGGATAACACAATCCGACGGGATGAAATTAAAAATGGAACAGTGGAAGACCCATAAGCTCAACGTTTCGCCCGATGTGATGTTGGCTTCATCATTTTTAGCACACTTTTCATCCGCTCTTGAAAAAGCCGACATCGCATCGGACGAAACGTGTAGCTCATTGGTCTTCCACTGTTCCATTTTAATTTCATATATATATATATATATATATATATATATATA
>OY744519.1:137979289-138021789 GCA_963556195.1 Sepiola atlantica
AGACCGAGAGACCACAAGAAAAATGTACTATAACATATTTAACTAGTCAATTTGGGAGAGGGAGTGTAACATTCTTCATTTTTTTTACTAATTCAACGTTTGAAGGGTAAAACAGAACTTTAATGGGGTACTCGGATATATGTGAATCTCATTTTGAGATCAAATGTTAGATATTTTTGAGAATTTACACTGAAGTTAAATGTAAAAAAGCAATATTATAATCGCAAGACAAAAAGCGAAACGATGACGAATAAGTACAACGAGACATGTAATTATAAAAGAAAATCTAACTGCCCTTGCAACCTAAGTAACGTGTTATATAACGCAACTATTTTCTTGGCAAACAATAGCAGTAACAGGAAAATATATATCGTAAATTCCTGTTACTCCTATTCTATTTCTGATAACTGGGAGCAACGTTACTATAACAAAACTATTTTTGAAAACCCGAATTTAAAAAGTAAAACGGCTCTTTTAAAATCCGGTTATTCATTGAGAGAAAATAATTGTACGCCTGCTAAGTCATATCTATGTGATGTAAACACTCCTAATAATTTCAACTAAAAATGTAACCTGTGCCTGTAGGAAAAATACTATTTTGAAATATCATTATAATGATACATGAAACCAGAAGAATGAGCTAATTTCTAGACAGAACAATGTATAATCCACATTAATCAAATTCATCACTGACCTTCGTCTGAAACTTCTGTTTCTTCTCGATAGATTCAGGGTTATCTCGAATGATGCCGTCGAGACAGCAATAACAAGGGATCTGTCGTTAATAAAGTGATTTATATGCAATTAATACGTTTTTATGAGCATTATATATGGATTCTAAGTGACGCCCGGCATAACACATCATATTTTAGTTTATTACAGCTTTCACTATTGTACTACTAAAGATATTAATAGTAGTGCCTCACTATTTTCTACTATTTCACTTATATAACAGCTTATTATTTGACACATAGTAGAAATTCATATTTTTAACGCGCTGCAGATCGTAGAAATTAATTCCGTCCCAAAGGTTATCATCTGCCTGCTGCAACCTGATTGGTTAATAGTTTCGTCAACTTTCGGCGCCTTCAGGGCTTGCCTGATCGTTAACGATGCGACATCACGGAAACATATATATATACAGGGTGTTGCAGCAAAATCCAAAACTTGGCAAAATAAAAACGAAATAAGCAAGTTTATTTAGCAACAGATTCACATACTACATTATTTTTCAATGTAACCGCCGCCACCGGAAATGGCCCATCTCAAGGCGGGTGCTAAATGAGTCACACGCTTTGGCGACAATGATTCGACCGTGTTGTGGGCGGGCTTGTTGGTCTTGGCCTCGATTACGCCACAGAATAGATATTCAAGGGGTTTTAGTCTGGTGAGGAGGGCGGCCGCATGTCCGACGACGAGTGGTGATAAACATTTTTGAACAGCTATGCCTATGTCTTGTTCTTGTGTGCAATAGCGGAGTCCTGCTGTAAGACGTAAGGGCATCCGGAGGTGATCTCGTCTATACAAGGTACCAGCAGGCTCCAAGACACTTCCTTGTCGGATTTTTCTGCAACACTGTATATATTCTGAAGAAACTTTTAGTCATTTATAAACGAAAAAATATCATACATTGAGATACTTACTAAATTCACATATTGCAGACTTAGCACTTGTATAAGCCGACATACCGCTGAAAAATTCACAAATACAGAATGAGATTCAACTATATAGCAGTGAAGCATAAACAGGAGACTTTACCTCAAATCGTGAAGTAGTAAAGTGCGATGTTCAGCTGTTTAACATGTAACTGTTTCGAAGATAAAAAAAGAACAGCTATTAAATTCATGGCTACCCAGAAGTACGAATCCAAATACCACCTCCCCCATGACAAAATGTAGACACAATTCAGTTATTTCACTAAACAACAAATAACTGGATACTCAAAACTCGAAACACAAACTTGAAAGGATATAAACTCATAAAAAATTAAAACAGTGATTGTTTGTGATATCGTATATATAATGAAGTAACACGGAATCATATAATCACCGGTGCGATAATTTATTTCGACCCTCCGGCCTTATTCAAGCATCCAAGCGAAGCGATGACATTTTTCAAAACAATCGCCTCGCTTGGATGCTTGAATAAAGCCGGAGGGTCGAAATAAATTATTGCACCGGTGATTATGTGATTCCGTTTTACTTTATTTTATTCTTGCCTTGTTTATTACATTGAGCTTTCATACTCGGATTTCCTTCTGGAATTTATTTCACTCAAACACACACTATATATATATATATATATATATATATATATATATATATATATATATATATATATATATATATATATATATATATATATATATATATATATATACATGAGAAGAATAGTAAGGCAATAGTACTCACCTCTTCAGGAGAATGCAAAGTTTTTTCACTTGGGAATAGAACACTCTTTTAGACTTACTATATACTTAACGATAAATAGGATTTCTTTATGTCTCAATCATACGGCTGTCCCGCTGGCCGCATTGATTATTGTATAAGATCTTGATAGTCAATGGTGACTATTTTCTTGTGTACGAATCATGCGACGAGCGGAACAGCTGTATATAGCCACACTGATAATTCTTGATGAAGATGAAAAAATGTGTATGTTGATATTAAATTATATTGATTAAAAATACATAATGATGTGTATGTGTATATATATATATATATATATATATATATATATATATATATATACTATTACTTTATGTATATACACATAATATTATAAAGTGATATAATATATTGTGTATACATTTTCAATATTTACTTCAACAGTCCTCAATACGTCAGTGGAGCTTAGTAGTAGTAGCATGACACAATATCTATAGCAATTAGGCTAAACAGAGACGTCCATGTTTCATCCCCACATGAAATCATCAGGTTATGTTCTGATTATTCCTTGTGAGGACGCAACTTGGACTCCTTTGTGTACCTTAATTGCCGTAGATATATTTTCTTACTACTACTACTACTATTACTACTACTAACTATATATATATATATATATATATATATATATATATATATATATATATATATATCAAATATTAACCAAAAGTAAACTTTTAGTAAATAGAACCTATAGTGAAATGGTTTAAGCTCAATATACTAGATAGAGCAATTATAAAGGTAGAAGAAATAAGAGTGATAAACATGTACTTTCGTACATGTTTCATTTTCATTTCAAACTTAGATTATTCAATGCAAGGTATATTCTTTAATAAACTAATGTTTATTGTTCTTTCATTAAGCCAAAACTTTTCAAAGATCGAAATCTTATCATCAGAGGAGATATACAGATAGATAAGTTGGCTGTGGAAAAGCCAAAGTTCAAACATTTGAAAAAATATTAAAAATGGAGTGAAAAAGAGTTCGTGTGAAAAAGATATGGGATTTGTCCAGATGGTAATTGTCCGTTACTAAAGTGTCCAATGAAAAGGATATTTTGAAGAAGGAGCAAACAATTTTTTTCGTAGAGGCAGTATGGAAAAGTGTTCAAAATGAAGTAACTCCAGTGGTGAGAAGTCAAATTTAAATCGCTGATGGAGCGCACTTAGACGGAATTGATATGAGAAATCTGGCCATTCTAAAATCTTCCTGGGCCAACAGTAGAAAAGTAGATGACTTTAGTGCAGTCCAGAAGCAGGAAACAGGGAGGGAATTCAAAAGTCTAGCAGTTCGAGGGAAGAAACTATTAGAGAAGACATTCCGGAATCTGGGACCTCTACAGTGAAGAGGTTGGATTTTTCTGTTTGTCAGGTAAGTCGGGGGTATTTACGTCGAGGAGGCACTAGTGCTACGTATTTATCGAGGCACATTCCATTAAAGTACTTGTACAACAAGAACTGGGATGCAACATTGCAGCGATGTGACAGGGGTTGGAGCTTGGTTAACAGTACGGGACCTATTATATTGGAGAAACTTATTTGGACACTGTCCAATAGAGAAAGACTAGTGGTTGATGCATCGGCCCATATGTGGCAACAGTACTCCATGCATGGGCGATTGGTTGCTCTGAAGATATATAGGATTCTGTCAGGTGTAAGTATTTTCATAGCGCGGTAGAGGGAGCATAACTTTCTTGCAGCAGCCTTGGCAATATCTTCTATGTATTTGTTCCAATTCATGTTACCTGAGAATGTTAGGCTGAATGGTTTGAATGATGAACTCTCATGGCAATCGGTGACTGAAAAGATTATTTATAATTGTTGAAAAAAAGAGCTTTGTCTTAGTAGCATTAAACGTTACCATCAATTTACGTCCCTATGCTACTATAGACTGGTGGTTATTTTCTAAGGATTCTGGCATGGCTTTGGATATGCGTACATTCGTTTTTCACACATGGCTGGTATAGAGCATCTTGTCACTAGCAAATATACCCATCTCGGACACAATTTCATCAGGGAGGTCGTTTATGAATATCAGGAACAATAAAGGTCCAAGGATCGACCCCTGGAGAACACCCGAATTAATGTCATGTTGTTTGGATGTAAGACCATCGAGGACAACCTAGATTTTTCTCTTGTCTAAGAAGTATCTGTATTTGTCTAGTAATACCGTACGATGTAATTTTTATGAGAAGACTTTTATGTCAGACCCTTTCAAATGCTTTGGATATATATACCGTGATTGCTACACCTATCCGGACTTTTAAAACTGTTTCTCCAATAATATCGGGAGAAATCTTTGACTATGACGCCGATAAGTCTCGACAATACAAAACAAAATGTGTGTACACTACTAAGAAAGGCATCTTTGCCGAAATATTTGGATTGAAATAAAAATAAATGTTTCATTTATTTGAAAAAAAATCTTGCATCGTGTAATCTGATTTTATAACTGATTTTATATTTTTCACTAACCGATGCTCGAATAGCTCGACTATTTTCAATCTCTCTCTCTCTCTCTCTCTCTCTCTCTCTCTCTCTCTCTCTCTCTCTCTCTCTCTCTCTATCTATCTATCTATCTATCTATCTATATATAGATAGATAGATAGATAGATAGATAGATAGATAGATAGATAGATAGATAGATATACAACATAATCATGTTGATACACCGGTTCTTGTTAGATCACCGAGGTTAAGCAACGTTGAGCCTGTTCAGCACCAAATAGGTGACCATTTGGAAATACCAGGCTCTGTATGTAGGACGTGGTAAATATACAAAACCTAAAGCGCCCAACAATAAACACAAAAATAGAAGTAGGAGAATAATCTGGTTTACACCCCTATTTAATCACATGGTTAATACTAAACTTGGTAAGAGATTCCTAGATTTAATTCACCTACTCTTTCCTCTTAATAATATACTACATAATTTTTTTAATAAAAACACCCTTAAATTAAGCTACAGTTGTGACGAAAACTTAGAAAATATAATTGAAAAACATGACAATAAAATTTTAAATGGCAACAAAAATACTGAAAAAAAACCAACAAAAACTAAGACTTGCAACTGCACAAACAAAACAGAATGCCCCTTACAACAAAATTGCCAACTAACCTAAATAGTATACCAGGCTACAATTTCATCCAAAGAAAACCCCAACCCTGAAAAAATACTATGTAGGCATTGCTGGTAATACTTTCAAAGAAAGATAAACCGGCTATAGATGCTCATTTTATAATTCTGTCTACCAAAAAAGAACTTCACTCTCTATATACTACTGGGAACTAACCGCAATAATCAATAATCAACAGTGACTTGGAACACTATCAGAAAAAAACAGAGTATAAACAATCAATTGCATTTCAAGGTTGGGCATAATGGGCTACCTCAGATCTTTATTGGGCACTGATTCAGCTCTCTGTTGGCAAAAATAGCCAGTAATTTGAATAAATTTGTATTATGAGTTTATGTTTATGACATTGTTGTGCTATATTCAGACGATATAGAATGATAGGAAGGATTGTCTAGGTAAAAATACAGGTTGTGTTTATGACATTGTTGTGCTATATTCAAAGGATATGGAATAATAGGAAGGATTGTCTAGGTAAAAATACAGGTTGTGTTTATGACATGTGTGTGCTATATTCAGAGGATATGGAATGATAGGAAGGATTGTCTAGGTAAAAATACAGGTTGTGTTTATGACATTTGTGTGCTATATTCAGAGGATATGGAATGGTAGGAAGGATTGTCTAGGTAAAAATACAGGTTGTGTTTATGACATTTGTGTGCTATATTCAGAGGATATGGAATGATAGAAAGGATTGTCTAGGTAAAAATACAGGTTGTGTTTATGACATTTGTGTGCTATATTCAGAGGATATGGAATGATAGGAAGGATTGTCTAGGTAAAAATACAGGTTGTGTTTATGACATTTGTGTGCTATATTCAGAGGATATGGAATGATAGGAAGGATTGTCTAGGTAAAAATACAGGTTGTGTTTATGACATTTGTGTGCTATATTCAGAGGATATGGAATGATAGGAAGGATTGTCTAGGTAAAAATACAGGTTGTGTTCATGACATTTGTATGTTATTCTATATTCTGCCTATTTATTATTTTATGGAAATGTTCTGTATTTTTTCTGTTAAAGTCTTGTTATAGTAAAGTCTTAAAGTAGTGGTAGTCATAAATATTAACTTCTCCAAGTATCTATTGTTGTTATGTTTCTTATCACCTTTTTTATACAAAATGTTTTTTTATTGATAAAACACAATAGTGGCTCATTATGCCCGACCACCTAAAGAATTTTATCAATTTTCATACCGTTAATTAGAACTCAATACATTTTTGCACAATGTGATAATATTTTTGAAAAAAATGCTTTTCATAAGTATGAATATAAAAGTGTCTCTTTTCCTTCAAAATCATCAAAAATTGTCCCTTCATGCCCAACCCTACCCTTTTTATCTACATGTTTTTAATTAGTTTTAAGGCAGAAAAAAGATGAATTCGAGAAGTAAAAAAAAACTATATCCCCCATAGTTTCTACATTTTTGTTATAATTTTTCGGTAGGATAGTAAATAGTTTCCGCGCTTTAAGTTATGTTCCCTCCTAACTCCGATTAGGGGGATAGTAACAATATTACAAACATTTAAGTTAAGTGATATATAAGTTGGCCATATTGAATTTTCTCGCTAACGGGCCCAGATTCCGAATTCGTCACCGTGGGCCGCCATCAGTTGTCTGTTTCTGTTATACCAAAGGATCATAAAAAATGTTTTAAGAGTAATTTAGACGGTTTGCACTGATCGAAATAATGAAACATTATAAAGAATTAAATTTTTAAAAAAAAGAATCATTTTTTTATTAGAATTATTTGATGATTTATTGCAATCAAGTCAAAATACAATTTTACTTCATATTTAATGTACATTTAAAAATTTATTCCATCAAATGGTAATGGATTTTAATTAGTAAATTAATGGGCGTTAAAACTTTATAAGCAATATTTTGGTTTGTTTTAATCAAGTAATGCAGGTCACAACATTGAAATATGGTATTGGGATCTTTAGTAGTAATAAGAACAGGCGTTAAAACTTAATAAACAATCTTTTGGTTTGTTTTAATTAATTAATGCGGGTTACAACATTGGAATACGATATCGGCATGATTATTAGTAAAAGAAAGAAAACATTCGTTTTAACATAATAACTGATTGATTCTTAGGTTTTTTACAGTAGTTAAAAGTTAGTAACGGATTATAGTGTTAGTTTTAATCAATTAATGCCGGTTATTACGGGCTTTGGTTTTGCAAAACTGGGTCGTGAGTAACCTTTAATTATTATTTTTATTTCTTTTTTCAGAGCTAGAAAAATGGATCGGAAGTGTAAAAAGCTTCCTAATAGGTTCTGTTAGATCTATGGGCATGCGGTTCTTCCAGACTGTCAAGCAAAAAATCACGGATTTTGTGACGAAGGCATATCCTATTACTTTGGAGTCAAACTAGGGTACAAGGATAAGCTATTATCACCCCAAGTCTGATGCAAAACATGTGTAGAGAACTTACAGGATTGGATGAACAAGAGAAGAAAAAGTATGCCATTTGGTGTATCAATGGTGTAGAATGGACAGAAAGATTACGTTACCAACTGATACTTTGGCATGACACATTTCAAAAATCATCAATCGCAAGAACAAGCATCATGTTCAATACCCTGATGTTTCTTCTGCCATGGCCCCGATCATCCTGTTCCTGAACCAAATGTCATTATGGAATCTAGTGGCATGATTGATATAGCGAAGTGTGATGAATACAGGTCAGAAGAGGACGACCAACCGGTACCTTTGGCCAAAGCCGAACTTAATTACCTGACACGGGACCTGGATATTAGAACGGACTCGGCAACAGTGGTATCGTGGATTAAGTCAGAAGTTTTGGGAGATAAACGGATCAGGACCAAAGGAGCAGCTGAGATGCTTATCAAGCGTCGACTTAGGGCACTTGAAGACTTGATAAGATAATTCAAACTGAGAGTAACCGTCACATTGGTTCCATCACATAAAAACAAGGCTGGCGGGCTGACCAGAGTGGAGATGGCTTGGCTACGAGAGAAGAAAAATGTGGTGCCGGTGTGCTGTATCGTAGATGAAATAAAGCACCTGCATAATATGCATCATTTTGGTAAGGAAAAGACGTTATATCTGGCAAGAAAAGTGAATCCAAACATCGCAATGGAAGATTTCAGGATGTAGTTAAACACTGTAGGGAGTTTCAGTCCATTGACACTGTGCCATCCAAGCATGAAAAAGGAGAGCTGCATGTAACATACAATTGGAGGCGACTCGCTATTGATATCACGCATTACAGCCATGAATCGTATTTAATTCTGATTGACTGTGGACCTGGGAAAGTAGCAATATGGCGAACAATTAGAATAGAAACAGCAGAAGAGATAAAGAGAATTGTTGAGGAGGTGTTTATGGAGAGGGGGTCAGAAGAAGAGGTCCTAATAGACAACGGGATGTGCTTCCGCTCGGAGGTCTTTAGAGAGCTTTTTGAGAAGTGGTGTGTTGGGCAATACTTTTATTTTTCAAGAAGCTTTCTTTTACGGATAGATCAGAAGAATTTTCAACAAAAAGGCAGGTATATATGATGGTCCTCAAATAAGGGAACTCATCAAGGATATAAGTTTTGATGATGCATTGAATCTTGCTGAACTCTCTGTCTGATTGTCCCTTATTTTATGTCAGTGAACAAATTAAAATATGGTTTCATTTGTTTTTCTTTCGGCAGAAGTAACTTACTCTCTTTTAGAGAGAGAAAAATCATATATTCCTGTACTGTTAAATATTACAACAGTATAGCAATTAAAACAACAATCACTGAACTTTCTTCACTTAAGAGAATAATATGTTGGTCTTACGTGTTTTTTCTTCCTTTTTTCAACCGATAAGCCAGTTTTTTTTATTAGGACGTTTGCTGAATGTGTAGTCGATTTTTCCAAGTTTTTTTCTCTTTAAGGTTTTTCATAATTTAATGTTGTTGCCCCTTCTAGCGTCCATTTTAAAAAGTTCTCTCGAATCTTTTACTGTAACCACACTGTAAATCTATTGTAGTGGCGTAAGTTTGAAATTTGAAATCCCACGTTGCCGATCGTTCTAAGGTCTTTTTTTGAAAGTTCTCAAGAAAAATCCTTAATGTTTTTGTGATGTCCTTTTTAAGGTTTACAGTTGTGGGTTCCCGTGTAAATTCGAATACCTTGTAGCCAGTTTTGTGAGGTCTTTTTACGGGCTTTCCCGAATTGTTGTAGGGTCATGTGTAGATTCGAATACCTTGTCGACAGTTGTTGTTGGGTCCCGTGTAAGTTCGAATACTTTGTTAATTGTTGTGGTGGGGTCCCGTCTAAGTTCGAATATCTCGTCGCCAATTGTTATGGTGGCGAGGTCTCGTGTAAGTTCGAATATCTCGTCGCTAATTGTTATGGTGGCGAGGTCTCGTGTAAGTTCGAATATCTCGTCGCCAATTGTTATGGCTCTTTTTAGGGCCCGGAATGAGAACACGTACACGGGGTTCGGGTAAAACAAATATATTGGAGAAAAGTATATACAACAGAGGAACAAGAGAAGTAGGACGTAAGTACTGACTGCCATCGTAGACTGGGGTTGGCTTCAACAAATGAGAAAGCATAATGTGTCCAGTATTGTTTGAGAATGGACGAGTTGAAATGTTCGTCAGTAGTACGGCACCATAACACTCTCTCTCTCTCTTTCTCTCTTTCTCTCTCTCTCTCTCTTTCTCTCTTTCTCTCTCTCTCTCTCTCTCTCTTAGCTGGCGAGATTTCAACGAGGAAAAACGCGTCAGCATGCTGTCAGTAAAATAAGGGTCCACGAGCGCAACGTGGCCGGATGTAGCAAAACGGGCTATCTGTCTGTCTGTCTGTCTGTCTGTCTGTCTGTCTGTCTGTCTGTATGAATGTATGTATGTATGTATGTTTCACACGCATACGAAAATAACATATCTTTGACTGTTATTTTCCGTTTTAAATAAATGTTATTAAAAACTGAACATTGGCGTCAGAGTGGGTTTGTGTCAAAGACGATTAACAACCTGGGTTCACGACGACGAAAACGACGACGACGACCCGGGTGTATAAAAGATTTATACACGCTCTGTAATTGAAAGTGAAACATCTGTACAACTTTCCTTCATGATGTCGCACCCCACCCCATTTTATTCATTTAGCTGATTTTCGTGAGTCCTTTTAAACATGTGTAGTCGCTATTATGTGTGGGCGTTTAACTGTTCTGTTTTATGTCCACCAAACAAAAAAATGAACATTTCAGCGTTTGTGAATTAAGCCTCATGAATAATGACAACCATCGTAAGATCAAAAAAAGCAAAATCCGCCGATCACTTTATTCTGATTTTATGCCATACGCGCACATTGACTTCGATCTTTGGCTCAACTATGAGCCATCTGGCGGCCACCACTTCCATCGTTAGTGTTATGGCTGAAAACCGAACAGACACATTTCAACATCGACGAGGCGGGATTTTTTCTTCTTTCTTTTTTCTTTTCTTTTCTTTTCTTTCTCTATTTAACATATTAGCTCAAGTATCCGTATATGCCGGGTTTCTAAACTTTTCTTGAAGTTTATAGCCAAGATTAGAGTTAAGAACATTTATAAGATATATTTTTAATTCTTTTCTTTATTAAAATAAAATATTCACATACACACATACATACACCTTTGTTTATATATATATATATATATATATATATATATATATATACGTAAATACAATCGTGCTTCCGCCAATTAACGCTCCCTCACAGCCCCAAAATAATAAGAGTACTTATTTTGGGCCCAGAGGAAGCGTTAAATTCGCTGAAATACAATTGTATTTGCGTCAGCCAAATTAAATGTTTGTATAATAAATATTTATAAAGCTCTACCTATTACTAAACACCTTTGAAAAAATATTGATTTTAAGTTCCTTTTATAAATACATTTAAACTTGTTTACACACACACATACACATATTATTATTTCATGGATCCACATATTTCCATAACTTACTATGTATAGGGTTGGTTTGGTTGTTTTATTTTACGTCAGATCAACGCTTTTCGAGTTATTTAATGCCAAAAAAAGGTCATTTTGGTAAATGTTTTTATGCTTCAGATTCTTTATATCTTAAAATATTTATTCATGATGTTTCGTTTAGATGTTTTGTTTTACGGCATATCAATCTTTTTCGGGTTATTTAATGCCGAAACAGATCATTTTGGTAAAAGCTTTTCATGCTTCAAGTTCTTTATATTTTTAAATAGTAATTCATGGTGTTTGGTTCAGTCGTTTTGTACAGGTAAAAATGTTGTGTTTTTTTTTTAGCTTTGCAGAACATTATTGAGTTTTGCAAAGGGAAAGGAAAAAAACAAAATCATCAATGTTTGGTCAATTTTAAGTCAGTAAGCCAGTATCTTCAGACAGCATGATCTGGTGGCACCAGTACTATATATATATATATATATATATATATATATATATATATATATATATATATATATATATATATATAAGTGTTTAAGGTTCATATTTTTTTTTAAAAGCATCCAGTGTTAAATTTAAGAAGGAATAGGTAAAATAAATACCTTTTGAAGCATTAAGATGCGATATCAATTTTTTTTATAAAAAAAAAGAAAAATTATAAATCGAAACCGATTTTTTTTTATTTTTTTTTATTAAAACTAGCATTTTTTTTTGTTAGTTTAAAGTGATACAGATATTTCGCCAAAACCTGGCATCCTCGGTGTGTAATATATCCTGATGTCATCGGATTTGTCTTTTTATCTCTTTACCGGCTTGTTGTTATACAGCCGGGCCAAATGGGCAAGATGTTGTTTCCCATCGTCAAATATGAAGAACGTGAATGCAGCACGTGATTTGTATAAGTGTTTAAGGTTCATATTTTTTTTTAAAAGCATCCAGTGTTAAATTTAAGAAGGAATAGGTAAAATAAATACCTTTTGAAGCATTAAGATGCGATATCAATTTTTTTTATAAAAAAAAAGAAAAATAATAAATCGAAACCGATTTTTTTTTCTTTTTTTTTATTAAAACTAGCATTTTTTTTTTGTTAGTTTAAAGTGATACAGATATTTCGCCAAAACCTGGCATCCTCGGTGTGTAATATATCCTGATGTCATCGGATTTGTCTTTTTATCTCTTTACCGGCTTGTTGTTATACAGCCGGGCCAAATGGGCAAGATGTTGTTTCCCATCGTCAAATATGAAGAACGTGAATGCAGCACGTGATTTGTATAAGTGTTTAAGGTTCATATTTTTTTTAAAGCATCTATTGTTAAATTTAAGAAGGAATA
The DNA here is from genome assembly GCA_963556195.1 of Sepiola atlantica. Lineage (NCBI taxonomy): Eukaryota > Metazoa > Mollusca > Cephalopoda > Sepiida > Sepiolidae > Sepiola > Sepiola atlantica. The sequence goes on from OY744519.1 coordinate 137,992,129, forward strand.
GGTAAAATAAATACCTTTTGAAGCATTAAGATGCGATATCAATTTTTTTTTATATAAAAAAAAAATAATAATAAATCGAAACCGATTTTTTTTTTTTTTTTTTTATTAAAACTAGCATTTTTTTTTTTTGTTAGTTTAAAGTGATACAGATATTTCGCCAAAACCTGGCATCCTCGGTGTGTAATATATCCTGATGTCATCGGATTTGTATTTTTTATCTCTTTACCGGCTTGTTGTTATACAGCCGGGCCAAATGGGCAAGATGTTGTTTCCCATCGTCAAATATGAAGAACGTGAATGCAGCACGTGATTTGTATAAGTGTTTAAGGTTCATATATTTGTTTAAAGCATCTATTGTTAAATTTAAGAAGGAATAGGTAAAATAAATACCTTTTGAAGCATTAAGATGCGATATCAATTTTTTTTATATAAAAAAAAAATAATAATAAATCGAAACCGATTTTTTTTTTCTTTTTTTTTTTTATTAAAACTAGCATTTTTTTTTTTTGTTAGTTTGAAGTGATACAGATATTTCGCCAAAACCTGGCATCCTCGGTGTGTAATATATCCTGATGTCATCGGATTTGTATTTTTTATCTCTTTACCGGCTTGTTGTTATACAGCCGGGCCAAATGGGCAAGATGTTTTTTCACATCATCAAATATGAAGAACGTGAATGCAGCACGTGATTTGTATAAGTGTTTAAGGTTCATATTTTTTTTTAAAAGCAGAGAGTGTTATTTCCCTTGCGCTGATGAGAGCCATGAGATCGAAACGATCTCGAACGTATGGATAATATTTAACTGATATTTATATATATATATATATATATGTACGTGTATATATATATACATATATGTACGTATATATCTCTCTATATATATATATATGTACGTACATATATATATATATATATATATATATATATATATATATATATATATATATATATATATATATATATACAGAGATGTGGAAGGTAGAGAGAAAGAAAATATATACAGTTTTTAGAAACAAACATTGACCAAAGTCCTCAATTACCAGTTGCTTTGTTTTACGACATATCAACCCTTTTCGTGTTATTTAATGCCAAATCCAGTCATTTTGGTAAAAAAATAATTATTCTTCAAGTACTTAATATCTTCGAATAGTTTTCATAATGTTTGGTTTAGTTGTTTTGTTTTACAGCATATCAACCCTTTTCAGGTAATTTAATGCCAAATCCAGTCATTTTTGTAAAACATTAATTATGCTTCAAGTTCTTAATATCTTCGAATAGTTTTCATAATGTTTGGTTTAGTTGTTTTGTTTTACAGCATATCAACCCTTTTCAGGTAATTTAATGCCAAATCCAGTCATTTTGGTAAAAAAATAATTATGCTTCAAGTTCTTAATATCTGCGAATAGTTTTCATAATGTTTGGTTTAGTTGTTTTGTTTTACAGCATATCAACCCTTTTCAGGTAATTTAATGCCAAATCCAGTCATTTTGGTAAAATATTAATTATGCTTCAAGTTCTTAATATCTTCGAATAGTTTTCATAATGTTTGGTTTAGTTGTTTTGTTTTACAGCATATCAACCCTTTTCAGGTAATTTAATGCCAAATCCAGTCATTTTGGTAAAAAATTAATTATGCTTTAAGTTCTTAATATCTTCGAATAGTGTTCATAATGTTTGGTTTAGTTGTTTTGTTTTACAGCATATCAACCCTTTTCAGGTAATTTAATGCCAAATCCAGTCATTTTGGTAAAAAAATAATTATGCTTCAAGTTCTTAATATCTTCGAATAGTTTTCATAATGTTTGGTTTAGTTGATTTGTTTTACAGCATATCAACCATTTTCAGGTAATTTAATGCCGAATCCAGTCATTTTAGTAAAAGTCTTTTATGCTTCAAGTTCTTTATATTTTCAAATATTAATTTATGGTGTTTGTTTGTTTTTTAGAGGAAAACTGTTGGTTTTGTTTTGGGCTCTGCAGAACATGATTGCGTTTTTGAAAAGGGAAAGAGAAACAATAACACCTCAATTAACGAAGAGTTCAGCATATTTATTGAAATAGACACAGACTGGTTAACATTTACTAACCAAATTCGACCTAAACGCCGCTCTGGTTTAACTTTTAACCATTTTTATCATCTTCTCCACAATTGCTTTCTTGAATCTGATCTTGCAACAATATATTACTCTATTAGCAAAATAACGATTGGTGGATGAGTGTATTTTTTTTAATCGGACTCTACAATAAATGTACTGAGCCGGCAGAACTATTTAAAAATAGGGCAAAGTGTTCGCATTAAAAATACCAAAATATGAAAAAGATCAAATCGTAAAAAAATGTCTTTTTATCGTAAAAGTTATCGTCGTCCTTTTCGCACTTTTCTTTTATCTTTTGAATTGTTTTCAACATTCTCAACACTCCTTTTAACTATTTTTTCTCTTCATTTTTTAATCTCTCGTTCAGTCTGTATTATTCGTCTTCTCCCGATGTTCCTCATCCTACACTCTCTTCCACTCTTTGTTTCTCTTCCTTTCTTTTTCACTTTCTCTGTTGTCGCTTTCTCACTACCCCCTCGTGTTCCTACTCTTTCTTCTCTCTCTCTCTCCCTCTCTCTCCCTCTCTCTCCATCTCTCTCTTTCTCTCTATTTCTCTATCTCTTTTTCGGTAGCTCTTTCCCTCCCGCTCTTTTTTCTTTTCCCTCTATCTTTCTCACTCTCTCTCTCTCTCTCGCTCTCGCTTTCTCGCGCGCTCTCTCTCTCTCTCGCTCTCTCGCTCTCTCGCTCTCTCTCGCACTCTCTCTCGCTCTCTCTCGCGCTCTCTCTTGCTCTCTCTCTCTAGTGCTCTCTCTCTCTCTTTCTCTCTCTCACACGCGCGCTCTCTCTCATTCTCCACCCACTCTGCCTGTCGTTTTTGGTGCCCTGATGAACGAATCGCTCCCGATGTCTCAACTAAATTCGGACCAAGACCATTAAAAGATAATCGCCTGGCTAATGGCGGGAAATACTGTAATTACAGCTCATTTGGCTGCTGTTATCGGTTGGTGATTTATGAATGACGTCACTAGGCTTTGAATTGGATTAGTGGATACGACAGCAAACGTGAATAAAGTTGATCAAAGAGAAACCGCGTGTTATATAAATATATATATATATATATATATATATATAGAGAGAGAGAGAGAGAGAGAGAGAGAGAGAGAGAGAGTGAGAAACAGAAGGAGAGGGAGATAGATAGATAGATAGATAGATAGATAGATAGATAGATAGATAGATAGATAGATAGATAGATATGAACAGCAAGATAGATAAATAGTCGTCGTCGTCGTCGTCGTCGTCCTTGTGAATCCAGGTTGCTGATAGTCTGTGGACACGAAACTACTCGAACACCAATGTTAAGTTTTTAATAAGATTTATTAAAATTAGAGAAGAACAGACGTGATAGATAGATAGATAGATAGATAGATAGATAGATAGATAGATAGATAGATAGATAGATAGATAGATAGATAGATAAAAACCAATTAGGCTAAATAGATAGAGTCTATCCATTTAGCCATTTACGTTCCTATATTTTTGCCTCAGTATATACGTGTCGGAACTCATATATATCTATAAAAAATAAAAAATGAAAAAATTAAATATAATTCCTAAACGCCTCTGAAACGATTGTACGCCAAAACGTTGTTAGTATTGAATTCTTGGAACCATGAATGAATAATGGTATAAATCATTTGATTTATTTATTTATCACTATTGTCTCTCTCTCTCTCTCTCTCTCTCTCTCTCTCTCTCTCTCTCTCTCTCTCTCTCCGAGGCAAAGGCTGAATCCTTAGAAAATGATCTCCAGGCTGTAGTTGATTGGGGCCATAAATGGTTGGTAACTTTAAATGCCGCAAAGACAAAGCTCCTTTCCTTCTATAACTACAAAAAAACCTGTCCAACTACCGATTGTCATGACCAATAACACCCTACTTGAGAGTTCAACATTCAAACTCCTCGGCCTAACCTTCACAGATAGCATGAATTGGAACAAAGGCATTACCAAGGCTGCAGCAAAGAAGGTGGGCTCCCTCTACCGTGCTAGTAAACTTCTCACACCTGACATTATCCTGTATCTCTACAAAGCCGCCATTCGCCCATGCATGGGTTATTGTTGCCACATCTGGGCTGGTGCATCATCCACTAGTCTCTCCCTCTTATACATGGTTCAAAACGAGTCGCCAAATTAATAGGTCCCTCACTATCAACCAAGCTCCAGCCCCTGTCCCATCACCGCTATGTTGCATCCTTGTGCTTGTTTTACAAATACTCCAATGGATTGTGTTCCAATGAACTGGCTACTCTGGTTCCCCCTCGACGTAAATACACTAGACCAACTCGACAATCAGCTTAATGCCATCCATTCACTGTGGAGGTCCCCAGATGCCGGAGAACCTTCTACTCCAATAGCTTCTTTCCTTGTGCTGCCGACCTCTGGAACTGTCTCCCTGTTCCCTGTTTCCCCGACAGTACCGACATGCAGAAGTTTAAAACTAATGTAAACATACATCTCGCTACACTGCTTCCAACTCAGGGTAACACCCAAAATCTACACCCTTATTCTCAGTAACCCCTTACGTCTATAGTGGCGGCATGCTTTGTTAGGGGTGAATAAAGTTTAAAAACATGATTTAATATTTGTTGTTGTCTTTGACGATAACTAGCTGTGTCGCAGCTAATAGTATATATATATATATATATATATATATATATATATATATATATATATAGTAAATTATGAAAATATATGTTTGGCAATTAAGCTATACAGTGGCTTCCACGTTTAATCCGCATAGAGAATCATCAGGCTAAAATGTTAGTCTGTGTAGCTTAATTGCCATGAATATTTTTTCATAATTAACTACTTAGCTCTACTCACGTGTTGAGCACTGTTGAAATAAATACTGAAAATCGATACATAAAAAAATTATGTCTTCTTATAACACTTTATGTAGATACATGAAATAATATATATATATATATATATATATATATATATATATATATATATATATATATATATATATATATTTATACTCGCCATTAGAGACACTTACGCCCCCTCCCCAGTAAACGTGTGAGCTTGGCAAAATATTCGATGGAAACAAGTAAAGCTGTCACATATTCACTGTGGGGGGCGGTGTGAGCGTCTCTAATGGCGAGTTTCTACTCTTGGCCAATCCTATTTTCAGATCAGTTTTGTAACATATTCTTGACAAAAACTGAAAACCCCAAAAAAAAGGTTTTACCATTCTGGCAAAAATGCTTTCGATGGCATTTCTTGAATCAAAATATATGCAGAAATAAAATAACATATAATAGAAGGGATTGTCCAAACCAAGTACCAATCTATCGATTTCATTGATTCTGGTCCTCGAATCACTTCTGGCACTGATAAGTAGTTACTTATTATTAAACATTTTTTTAAAAATAACAATCCTTGGCCCTTTTGGCAAGGAGGAAAATGTAGCATTTCTTTTTATATTACATCTGTTTAGTCTTCGGTCAGTGAAGGAGAAATTCTTCTAGACTGAGGAAATTTTAATTTTTGTTCCAATCCAGAGTTCCTCTTTAGAGGGAACTAGATTTTTCCCACACTCAAAACCTACCTTGTGTCTGACTGCCTTCGTGAAAGGGTAATTAAATAGGAAGAAGAGTCCATCTCAGAAACAAAGATTTTTACAGGATGATCATTGGATAGTGAGGCCCTAATCTACGGCCTTTGGAACTGGTGAGTCACACTTTAATTGCCATGACTTCCAGATTCACTCTGACTCTGAGTGGTAGTACCTGGCAGGGTATGTAACTTCACCTACCTGAACACCCAATGCATAAAGATGTTATTTTTGGACCCACTTTTTGTCCAACATTCCTTTTAATTTGAACTCAGCTAAAAATCTAAACATCAAAATAAGACATTGAAAAATCAAATACAACTTTATGAAAAAACGAAAATTTGAAAAGTTTTAACTTCCTATCTGTTGAACACGTTACCACAAGCTTGCTTTCCTGAGAGCAGCAACATGGTCATCTTTAAATCCAATGTAAATAAACACTTATCATAAACCGTCCTCATAACTTATAACATTTTATTCATAATTTTTAATCGTCTCACAATATCTATTTCATAAACTCTTATCCTCAAGTAGCATTTAGCCTTGATAAGTTGTGACGTATAGTTCATACATTTCGTATAAATTAGATGATTCTATTATTGCCATTGCTTTCCCCGATATCTTTCTAGTGAGAATTATTTCTACAAAGACATCTGATACTTACAGGAGGAACCACATGAAGGTTACCAACATCATAATCAAAAGTGTTTCTGTGGAACGAACTGGATTCGAACTTGGCACACTCAGGTTGTCAGTCATGTTGTTAACCACCCGACTCATTAGTAAAAAAAATATATACTATTATAAGTTATACTACTACTACTTTGATCTACGTCTGTTCAATAATGCACACTGACTGTCCATATAGCTGCACGGTCCATTCTATGATCCACACGTGTTTTGACACAAGCAGAAAAAAATAAAAGTATTGAGAGAAAATGTAGAACCGGTTTTAGATTTATGTCCATGTATGTTTCAATCAAAATTCCGGTTCTCCCTGAGGGTATATGCCTCTTGTTGACACATCTGCCGCCAGATAGAACATTGTACGCAGTGTCTTTCAACTGAACTTGATTCAGACCGCAGTTTTTTTTATGCGGTTCTTCAGTTGACCTAGTGTAGAAGAAAGAAAACTCTAGTCCTACATCATCGCTTATTCCGGTGTGGTTTCCGTTCGCATTGGATTCGCCCTTGTCACTGAACTTAAATGCCGACCCATCAGGACTGCGTATCTGATTGCTCGACTATTTTTCACTATAAAGTCTTTCGCAGGAAACGTTTCATAGGGTATCAATTGTCTCTCGAGGCAGAAGGATACTAACACACACACACATACACACACGCACACACACACACACACACACATATATATATATATATATATATATATATATATATATACATGCAGTAATTAAAATTAAAATTAAAATAAATAATTTGATCAAAGACTGATTAATTTTTTAGTCATTTTAATAGATGTATATATATATATGTACATTTTATACGTACATAAAAGTAATCCTTGGACACGTGTTTCTGGCTCACAGCCATCGTCAGCATGCCTTACTTAGACAAGAATCGAACCTTCGATATTGATGTTAGTATTCTAGCGTTTTACCTCCAGACCATGACGCCTTACTTGAAAGTACGTACGGTTTTTTATCACCTGAATATTTTTTAATATATTTTATGCGATTGTTTTTATTGGTGATAGTAGCGCTAGTTACTCTGCTTACTAGTATTATCATAGTTGTCTACCTTCTAAGTGATGCAGATTAATGCAGAAGATGCATTATTAGACGCTATTATTTTCCATCAGGTTTGGATATTATTTCCACAATTTTAATCATATATATATATATATATATATATATATATATATATATATATATATATATATCAGCCAGTTTATATTATATTCCAATAACCATGGTTTATTTTATTACTTTTATTATTATCTTTTCACATTTAATAAAAGTAATAAAATAAACCATGGTTATTGGAATATGATATAAACTGGCTTATATTTTGCTCTGTTATCAATAATTGACAAGCATTGAGCTGAATCTTCAAGGGGGTCTACAAAGTGATAGGATCTGATGGTATATTGTAGTACATATATTGTTTTTAATAATTAATTATATATATATATATATATATATATATATATATATATATATATATATATATATATATATATATATATATATATATAATTCGTATTGTCAAAGTCAGACACAAGTAGCAATAGATCTGACATATCGATACTTGATCTGGACTAGCTGGCTTTTTGTTTTGTTTTGTTTTGTTTTCTTCCACCATGTCATTGACCCGAATATAATTTCGTTCGGGTAACTATTCTTTCTGATGATAATTAGACCAGTTAGGAACTTTGTGAGACTGGGACATTTTCGGATTATAAACTAATCAACACCGGCTGCTTAAGAAATTAATTTAAAATTTTTTTTTAATTTCAACATTTCCCTCAATGTGTCCGACTTAAGATAATGATTTATATTTTATTTTAATTCCCTTCTTAATTAATTATCACAGCTGGATATGCAATAATTTTATTGTAAAAAAAAACTACTTAGTATGTTTGCTTCATTTAATGCTACTTGAGCCTTCTCACTGCGGATCAGTACCTTTTTTCATGGTAAGATTGGTTCAACACTTTCCTTTTTACATATAAAACAATAAACTTGACGTACAAAATAGTATTTGTTTTTAGTTTTATTATTGATCGATTGTTTATTAAAATAAATGTCTTGATTAATGTTTTGTGTAACATTCTGAACGAAAATCATTCAATTTCTTGCTTGAATTTAAAGATTAAACAAATCAAATAAATAAATAACCATTTGCTTTCAAAATTATTCAATAAAAAATAGTTAGTTAGTTCCTAAGCTATACATTCATAAACTATTCTAATTAAATAACTATGATAAAATATTCATTATCTTTTGTTTATTTTGAACCGATCTATTTAACTGATCTTGCTCTTATACTTTGGTCCGTTTATTCAATACAAGAGTTCAAACTCTCAAATATTTCAGTACAGATGTAATAAAGTAATAAAGCAATTTGAGTGCTCATGAAGCTCACGCGACTAAATTTTGGGTTCCTGGGAATATTTTTATTGTTTGGTATTAAGTAAAAATTCTATGGTCTTAAAATAATCGGATTTTTTTTTTCAAATTTACACAATCAGCAAGATCTTCTCAAATTACAGTTAAAATCTTATTGTGGCCCAAAGCAGAAAGGGGCGCTTTTTTTAGCGGAGTTGAACCGATCTTCGGGCCAAGAAAGATAAGACGATTTATTCGACGTAAAAAAATAGTCTCATACCTCAGTAAAGGCGTCTGGGGTGATGGTTAGCCGTCAATACGAACCCTACTCCTGTTCGCAGAGAAGAATCAGTCTTGTTTAGAAAATAAACTAATCCATAGAATACGGAAAGACTAAGGTCAGGCCGGCTGCGGACTGAAAACTAGTAATGGCGAGCACCGACAACCGACTGGAGGTGGGGCTAGTGAGTAAACAGCCACGAGTGACTTTCGTTATTTTCTCTTTCTTTTTGGTGTTTTCTCTTTTTTTTATTTGTCGGGGGGGGGGGAAGAGGTTCTGCTAAAAATCGTCACGGTAAAAGGGTGCGTTTTGAGAACGTCGACAATTTGTGAAAATGCAATAAGAAAATAATTTCTATTTTTTATAAAAGCATTCTATTGTTCAGCTGTAATGATTCCTCCTCCTGAAGCCAAGGTAATTAATTCTCTGCAGAGAATGTATACTCAATGTCAAATGCGACTGGTTTATCTCCAATTTAGACATAGGTACAGCAAACCCCTCAGTTCTTGAGGATCTTAAACACAACGTGGACTCATGGCAATAGACAGATGCTTCATCGAAACGAGAATATGACTACCAACGTCCAGTATCTTGTGGTGTCGAGCCAGGAGAGGATATCTCTATGGGGTAAGCACATCAGGATACACTCTTCGGGCCACTATAGTATCACATAAATATAATTAAGGATAAATAAATTGCATTAGTGATTTTGTAGCATTGCAGCTTAGGGTGGCCAAATGAGGGGGGCATGCGGGTACAGCTTCAGTGATGATTTCCCGCAGATTTCTCAGTTCCAGTTGTTGTGTGGAAATATGGTATAGTGATGTCTTAGTAAGAAAGAAAGGACATTTCTACGTCAAAATTGCGCAGAGAAAGGAAATTTCCACTAATAATTAAGTTATCGTGTTTAAAGGAAGTGACGTCACAAGAAGTATTGGGTGAGATGTGCAAAACAAGTTTATATTTCTCTTGGTTCTTATCTGTTGACCTGGACAGACGTGTTTTCTGGAAATCCTCTTCACGACAACAAAGAGACGGAGGGAAAGGGAATATCTAATATTACTATAAATATGCTAAGAGCGATTTGAAATAAAAATAAATAAACAAGTGACAAATATAAAAACGTAGATCGTTGTTATTTTCTCAGCATGTAATATCTATTTCAACCGCTGCTATTACTAAGAGCAGCGATAGCAACTTAACACGCATCACGACTGGCGGCAAGATAAAGGGAGAAAAGAGGTAAACGCCACTGCAACGACTAAGCCTACTGCTTTATTTACTTCTTTCCCACGATAGGAAGATGTGGCACAAGACCGGAAGGTGGGGGGGGGGGGTGAAGCCAGCGTCCCAGCGAAAGAGTCAGGCTGTCCTGCGTAGGAGGACTCGTCAGCATTCCCCGGAATGGGGTTCTCAGGCAATTGGCAATAAACCAAACCCTTCTCAAGGAGAAAATGTGCAATAAAGAGGGGGTAGAATTCTTAGGACTACTCAAGACATAATACCTCAGTCCGACAGATAAAGGCAACCGAAATGGCCCGTCTTCGTCGGATTAATTGTCGATAACGTATTCTCGACAAGTATTTATGCGGTACAATCATCATTCGACTGAATCATTTTGGAATCACCTTTACTGCTACGTGGCATCAATACAACACAGCTGTCTAAAGTGAAACAGTGCTGGCAAGATATGTGTTACAGTTAGAAGAAAAAGAATTCCCGAGCGTAGTACCGTGAAATAAAAACAACGCATACCAAAAGATGTGGCAATCACGAGTTAATTCTCTGATACTAACAAAACGAGAAGGAAGCGGATGTAAGCTACTGTCCGGGTGTCTAATGGTCGATGTCGTCTCTCTGGCACGCTTAGTGGGTCTACTCTGGTATCCTAGTGTATGCTTTATATAAACATCGTTTTACTTTGTTTTGCCATCCGGAAGTGTACAGGTCAACCGTGTCATCCATTCAGTGACCAGCTTTAAATGATAATCAGACCACCCACTCTGAATAGCTAGGCGATTAAAGCGAGGCGCCATCGATATTGTTACACTCGCCGCCATTTAAAAAAAGAAGAAAAATACGTCCACATATTTTTGGCTTGATCTCGTCCTTTGACGTTATGCAACGAATACTACAAAAAAAACGTAATAAATATTTGAAAAACAATTCGAACAATAAATACAACTGAACATGTTTCATTTACATTCCTGAAAACAGAGAAGGAAAAAGGTAAGTTAATAAAAACAAAGTTTGCGTCTTCTCAAGTCAATATGTATTAGAAATTTGATGTTTCTTTCATTTTTGAGAAGAAACCAAAGAAATATTGTTTTCTTTCTTTACTCTTTTTTTCAACCTATACACACACACACACACACACACATATATATATATATATATATATATATATATATATATATATATATATATATATATATATATATATAGGTTGAAAAGGAGGAAAGAAAAATGTAAGTGTGTGTATGTTTGCTGATGTAAATGTACAACTATATGTATATACACATGTGTATAAATGTCTATGTGAATAGAGATGAAGGTTGTTGCGTGTATGTATGGAAACGTGACTGTGTTTATGACGATTACGTATCTTGCTACCTTCACTATTCACTCTCTCTCCCCCTCCCCCAAACCAAAACGGCATGCAAGAATGTAATCCGCTCATTGCTTCTAGTAAATGTATTAGCTCAATCATACTAAACTTTGAATAAAATTACAGGTGAAACATGTATGCAAATATGTAGCCAATAATGTCTATATAAATAAAAAATATACTATATATATATATATATATATATATTTATACTATATATTTTACTTTTGTCTGAATTCTAGTACCCCGCGGCCAATAAACCAACCACGTTAAAGGAAGAGAATTAACCTTTATTTATGTCTAAACAAGCGGAGACATCTAGAATGCCGACATCAACAGTGTTCAACAACACGTTAGGCCGGAACTTAGCATTACGCATTTAAATTTACAGCCTAATTATGATTATCTTAAAGCGCCCGTCTTTGCATCAAAGGGGCTATGAACGATATTACATTAAATGTTATTAATTTATTATGCACATACATATGTGTTTCGTCCTTTTCCGGGAATTAGACCCAAGTGAACATTTTAACTTTTGTCTGAACGTCTAGGACCCAGCGGCCAATAAACCACCCACGTTGAAGGAAGAGAACTAAGATCTATTTATGTCTAAGCAAGCAGACATATATAGAAGACTATCATCAACAGAATTTGTGTTGTAAGGCTATGACAATGCAGTTTGATAGAAAAACACTGTTGGGTAAAAGACAAAATAAACGGAATAAATGACAATATTGAAAAATGTCAATAATTTTCGATTAACTATTTATTTACCAACATAATGTGTCGAATCAGGATGGTATTAGTTTTGTTATGTTCTTTTAATTTTCATGGTAAACCTCATCTTCAGAAAGAAAAATATTCATAACAATTCGGTTGGAGTGTGTTTATGCCAGTAATCCGAAAATTATGGGATGTTCCTGCAATGGACTCGCTGAAAAGAATTTAGGTATTGTTGAAGTGTGATCTGGTATTTTGTGTTTGAAATTATTAAATTATTGTTATTATATTTATCAGTAATAATTGTATTATTGTTTCTACTTACATGTAATTCTAATTTATTAATTTATTATAGCCATGTGCATTTTAATTTTTAAAATCTAAATAACAATATGCAGATGGAGAAAAACTAACAAATCTAAGTAAACTAACTTAATTGCTACCTTCTCAAGGGAAGTAATTCTACCTGTATTTTATCTCCAACGAGTTATTTCCCTGAGATCAGAGCTTACATGAATTATTAAAACGCACGTATATTTGGGGAACACTGGCAGATAGTCGACAGAACTTGACAGTTAATTACCTCGACGAGGAAAACAAACAGAAAATCAAGGGAAAATGTTAAAAGGCATTTACCGTTTCGTCTTCTCATTATATTATGGTTCGAGTCGTTTTATCGATTATTCAAAATTGTTGCAAGCATCAAAATAAGAACTGTGAACTTGTGTTGCGTTTCAACCTTGTGTCATACATGTAGTTAACCAAGTTGCCGTAATCGTTACATAAACATTAAAGTTCACCAATTGTATTCATACCTTCCTAGCTACATGTTTTCTTTGTACAAGCTCATGCGTGATCCCTCCAGACTGGACGGTTGTTGTGCTGAAATCAAAGCTCCTTATTTATACTTTTAAAAGGAATAAGTCGAAACAAAACTGATGGAAGATGGAGGAGGTTTATTCGACTTGATCTTTGCTTCAAATCACTGGTCAGCGGTGGAAGGGGGCAGGCACAGAGAAACATCAATAATCACTGTTTAATCATATTTTGTCAACCTATATCATTGTTCACAAACACGATCTTCTCTCTCACGATCTCTCCCTGGGGCCTGTGACGTCATATCCGTTTCTATTAATTCCCACGGTCTAGCAATCCTCACTTCGGGTTAATCAAGTTGATTCGTGCTAACTTTTTATTACATGTTATTCTCGACTAACCATTTATATACTAGTAGGTCTACTCGTTCAATATCTAACACTTGCACCTGGGTGAAATGAAACTGCAGCTATTATGATTAATATTGGTAATCTTTATTATCCAATGACTTTCTCAGCAACGAACAAAAAGATAAATGAATAGTTGAAAGAGAGAAAAGGGAAAAAGATTGGAGGGAGACTTACTTATTTTTTCATGTTACAAGAAGAGAGAACGGGGTGAATTGTGTGTCTTTAATGTGCATGACTGCATAGACAGAAAAGGCGGCAGGTGAGCCCACCGAAAAAGACATATGAAAACCAGATTTCTTTTTATGAACTAAAAATGAAGGAAAGATGGTTAAGTTGCATAATAACAAAAAGGGAGAGGAAGGTAGAATTACTTCAAAACAATTTAGTTTTTTAGATGACGATGATAAATTCAGAGGCAAAACAATCGAACATACAGCCGAAACATTAGCACGGTAGTGACGGGCCTAGTTATCTACGCCGGAAATACCTCAATCGACACATATTCATGCGAATCATGGCACTTAAGAATACCCAAACATTTAGCGAGGGCTTATCAAGACCCTTCTCAAGGAGCTACACCTGAGTCGGTCTCCTGTACTATCATCCTGGAAAGTTCCAACCATAAAAGAACTATGATCACGCGCTTACCAATAATACATAATTACCTTCATTATCTGTCAGTTATCAGAAAACAAACGAAAAGGGACCCCACGATCAGCGTTCAATCGCCTAGACTCCAAGCAGGCTCACCAAAAGGTAAGCGCTTCAAAAGCCCAATTGAGATGGGAAGGTTTACAAGGTTGGATGCCAAAAATTCTACCCCTAGACAAGTGGGATTAGCGTAAAAGAGAAGCAGAAAGTAACGAATCTTTATTTATTCATGAATTGGTAAGAAAAGCAAAAAGGAGAAAAAGAAAAAGAAATGTATGACGGCATTGATACAAAACATATTTTTTTCATGTTAGAACAATATATGGAAGTAGAAAATATCAGTCATTATCTAACTTTATATTATTTTCTTAAATTAGGATTTTAGTTAAAATGAGTGATAAAAATGTGATAAAAATAGATTCCCTGTTTGATAATGTGGTGAAAACCAATTCTTTGTTTTATGATGTGGTAAAAATCTATTGATGTGTTTAGATTGGAAAATGATAATCGATTCAATGAGTCGGTGAAGATTCTTATTATGGATGAGTTTTATTAGTGACGCTTGAATGGAATTAAATTTGTGATTGAAATATAACATGTGGGAGAAAAGAGCGTTTTGGTGATCGTTTAATTTAATGGCTCATTTGTGCTTGTGTATTATCTTATGTAAGTTTCGTTGTGTTTTACTAATGTAGATTTTGTCACATTCTTTGCAAGAAATTTAATATATGTTCCAGCGTTGATTGTGGATGCGGGGTTAGTGATATATTTAGATTTATGATCTCATTTGGATGAATGAGATTCCTAGTTTAATTAATTTATATGTTGTTTCTGTCTGAATATTATAATCAGTGAATATTTTATTCTTTTCAATGAAAGGTGTGTGTATTATGAAGGTAATTCTTTTAACATTTAATATAACATATTTGTAGTATTTAATGGTTCGATGTTGTTTCTCTGTCAACCGCTGTTCTCGTGCTGTGTTAAAAAGATCTGTAGAACGTTGGAGTTGACGCAGTCCAGTCGGTAATTTCTCTTAGCTTCGGTCTGAGGCGGTTTTGAATTAACCTATAGGTAGGTCCTTTCTTAGCGCTGTGGCTGACTTGATTTGTGAGCAAGCAATCTGGAATAGAAAGAGTTTGAATGACTACTAGACAGCATCTTCGAATTTTTTCGGGCTCTCTGCATAGGGGTTTGTCAGGACAACATGACACATAAATACTTCACCCTACAAGTAAACCCTAGTCAAATATTCAAAATAACATGGTATTCGAAAGACAAAAAAGATCTCAGCACACTGGCCCATAGGAGGAAATTGTACTCCTCCCCTAGTGCTGTTTCATCTAGTCACATCACTTAGCTGGATACTCCACCAGACTAGATGAATTCTGATCCTGTAATCCGGCAAGACAAAAAAAAGACCACAATGAGATAAACTATAACATATATAAGTGGTCAATATAGGAGATAAATGAATGCTTTTCACTGCTTTACTAACTCTGTGTTTGAGAGGTAAAGTAGAAATTTAATTGAACACTCGGATATCTATTTATTTCACATAGTAATCAAGGTGCATACTCCTTTATTTCTGTGATCAAATTCAAGTGAAACGAAAAAAAACGACAATAATCTTTTCATAGAAAACAACAAAGACATTTTTGTCTCTAAACATATATGTATTATTTTAATAATTTGGACTACTGTTCTCATCTTGAATGTTATTCTCACAACGTTTTCGCCGATGTAATCTCCGACGTTCTTCGTATGTGTCTCATCGACCTCGGGAATCGGTATGTCAAACTTGGAAATCTGTAAAAAAAATTTTAAAGATATACTTTATTATAATTTAACCCACATTGTGGATCCATTATCTAAGATATAGTATTAAACCCTTAGGTTTTATATCATTCTACCTTCAATTCTATTCAGCTACTGTTTTCTGCTTTATCTCTCATAACTTTTACGTCACATAAGTAACCCAATCAAATACGATACTCCCGAATAATGGGAGAAATCTGGGAAACGGGCACAAGTTCCATCATCTTTTCTTTGATTGGTTCGCTAGTTAACAAAATCTATCTCGTCTTTTAAATTCTCAGCAAAAAGCTTCTAAGCAGGAACTCATCTTATTACCAACACTGCAAATAACTCTCCCTCTTCTATATATGTACCTAAGATCAAACGGAACGTCCATGAAAAAAGTTTATTTCCAAGAACTTCCCACCTGTGGAACTCATTACCGTGGAAATATTTCCCTACAGACTACAACAGGGTCATTTTCAAGTTCAATGACAAGAAATATATGTCATGTCGTTCTATCCTATCATCTAATTAAAAAATCTCATTAACTCTTATTCTCGATGGGCTTTTGGCCTTTATAAGGGATGAACCATTAGAATTTAAAAAAACTGACAAGTCTGACAACTTTTCGATCTTGTCTTGTTTTCATAACTCAAGCTATCCCGAACCTATGAGTGTAACATGTACCCCTAACTACGTGCGATATGTCAAAGTATTTTAAACAACCCTGACACCGCAGAAATACTGAGAATATATCTCATATTTCTACATTTCCCAGTACAAAAGTATGTTGACTCCCCTTGCTTTTAATAAATTAATTCTATAATTAATTAAAACTAAATTTAATTAACAAACTGATATAAGTAATCAGCGTCTGAAATCAATCATGGTGTTATATTTATATACTTTATCAAAATAGATGGCACGGTGGCTAAGTGGTTCGAATCCAGTTCGTTCCACAGAAACACTTTCATCAAAACCCACACCTGACCTTGTGTCTAACCTGGAGAGGAGGTAAATAAAATACTTTATCAAGGTGTTAATGACTGCATATTCTATTCCTGCGACCTGTTTTAATGTAACATGTTTTCTCTTTTGTACTTTGATTTTTTTTCTTTCAACCGTATCACCTCCGAAGTGTAAAAATATCGTTGTCCCCCCCCCCCTCTATCTCTATATCTCTCATTTATTTCCCGTGTCAATGTCATTTTTGTACAGAATTTTTAAAGAATCATTCTCACATTTTTCTGAGTAATTTCTGTTATTTATCTCACCGTATGACTTCATTTGAGTCTATTGTTTTGGTCTCTCCGCTATTTTTTATTCATCTCTACATTTTAGCAGGTTTTATCTAAACTTTTTCTTGATATATATATATATATATATATATATATATATATATATATTCAACTATTTTTTATAGTTTTACCTACGTACGACGTCGTTACGAGCTTATAGTTCTCATCAGCGCATCGAAATAACAATTTCAGACGATTATAGCGCGCGAACCCGGTTCACAGATACACCCTGAATCTGTAACTGGTCACTTAGTCCCATTAGGCCCCGAGAGATTGCCACATAATAACGGAAAAATTAGGTGATATTTATACTAAAACGGCAAGTATAAAGATCTAAACATTCGATAGCACTCAACGACAATTATTTTTTTGCACTCGCCTAATTATATATATATATATATATATATATATATATATATATATATATATATATATATATATATATATATATATATATATGTGATTTTATGAAGGCTTACCAAAGCATTCCTTTCAAGACACCAATGATCACCATTAAAGATATTTTTTCTTACAAATACTATTTATTCAAATTAAATGTTTTTTCCTACACGTGTTTCACTACCAAGCAGTTACTTGCTTGGCAGATCTTCAGGGAAATTAAATGTCTGGAATACTGGTTTCAACTGCCGACAAAACACAATGTGGCGTTGTAATAGTTGAGGTCACTTAAGAAGAGAAGAGGAAAAAAAATAAAAATAAAAATAAAAATAAAAGTCAAAATTAAAAAGCAAGGAAGAACAACGATAAAAAAAGAAAGTCCTAGAAAAGTCTTAGAAAAGTAGCTCGTGCATTATTTCTTCCACCAAGCCAACAAGCAAATAATCGGTCCCAAATACATTCAATAAAACCACAAAACCGGAACAATGTGCGATAATACACTTTCACGTCGGCCGGTACAATGATGAATAAATCCCCCCCCCACAAGAGAACAAAAGAACTAAATCATTCAAGATACCGCTCACAAGTTACCATTCCAATCCAATGATAGTATGGGAATTCTAAATCCAACTTCTCACAAAGAAAAGTCAACACAAATGTTCGTCCGAGTTCAAAGAGTCTTATTTCAATTGTTGATTTATTACCCTTCGAAACAAACACACGACGAGTTGAATGCCAATCCCGCAGAAAACTCCCTTCCATTAAGAAAAAATCTTAATATAGAAACTATTTATTCAAGATACTGTTTCTAAAAATATTTATTATTAAACCTATTCCTTATAGAAATTAATTATCTAGTGTCTGGGACGTCATTTTACATTTTGGGAAAATATCCTTCATTTAATTAACTGCCGAATTATTATCGTTTTGTTGTTTAACGAAGCGAAAAAAGCCTATCCCGCAGAATTTGTTTTTAAAAGATTATTCATATATCAAAAATAAACTGTTATTATAAAAAGGCCTTCTACAAAAATCTAGTTATTATTTTAAATCATTTAAAATATTTCCTTAACGGCTGTGTCTGTTTACAACTCTCTGTGGAGAATATTATTCTATATTCCATAAATAAATGTTACTACGGAATATCGTTATCAGAAATCTATTTTCTATTTTGAAAAAAACTTTTTTTAATGGACCGGTTTATTTTTTTGTCAACTTTACGGGAAAATATCACTCTTACTCGTTAAATGACAGGAGACTTTATTATTACTAATTTAAAATCCCGTACAAAATACTTTTTATAAAAATCCAATTGTTTCTATTTTTAGAAATTAAGTCCGTGTCGGCATGCATGTTTTTAAAATTATTTTTTCCTTAATTACTTTTCCCCATTCCTGCCACCAAATTGTTTTATTTATTTTAATCTAATTAAAAACTAATTTAATTTAACCTAATTTAATTAAATAGTGATAGCATCCAGGTTGCTATTTCTTATTTTTCACTTAAAATTACTTGAAATCCCCAATGCATTTCGTATAATATATCTATTTCTGAGAATAAATTGTGATTTATTATTTATTATTCCACTATCTTTTTATATGTAACACAATTTCCCCGGTATTCACTGAATGATCTATTTTATAAGTGAAAAATCTAAATCTATATTCTGCTCCCCAAAGTGAGCTGCTATTTAATACCGGAGTGACCAGGATGTTTGCCAAAGAGGAGATAACTTTCTCACCCAAAAACATTTCCATACCAAACCACAAAGCATGCATAATGGACATGGTCCAGGCGGTCCATGCATTCTTGAAGAGAGTCCGATGGCGGGTAATTCACCACAACCTGGGATCGACTAGGGAGTTGAGCAACGTGAATCCACCTTCTGGCGTCTCTGAACCCCCTGAGTATGCACCTGACACTGAGGATAATTTACCAACAGCCTCATATAGAAAATTCTATAAAATAGGAACTCACAAGAACCCACCTCACATCCCTGCATTAGAAAGCTTCGAAGCGGATATGCATAATATGGTTAAAAACATCAAAACCAAAAACAGATCACAATATTGGAATCCTACCATTGAACATATCCATAGGACACAGACACGGATTAGGAATAACTCTAACATCACAGTTCCAGCGGATAAAACTTTAAACACATACTCCATGAATATGGAAACATACAACAACCTAATCCTGAAGGAACTGAATAAAAACTACAAGACCGTAGGGAACGGGGTGTTACAGGATATTAACTTGGCCGCTCTTAAGATCTGCTCTGAGATTGGTATGGAAGGTAATGTTGAGATCTATACCCCCAAATGCCCTCGTTTCACTCTTAAGGATCATAAGCCAGATTTTAGTAATAACCCATCCATTAGACTGATCTCGCCGTGTATTTCAGACATGGGTGTAATCAGCAAAAAAATACTAGACAGAATATTGCCAGGAATTAAACGCAGAACTCAATTGAATCTGTGGACCTCATCAGAAGAAGTGCTAAGTTGGTATAAAGAATTACACATTACTAATCAAAGTAAATTTATAATGTTTGATATAGATTCATACTATCCCTCCATATCCTCTACTTTACTTGAAAAGGCGCTTACCATGGCTAGAAACGAATCCAACATTACAAACTTAGAGATGGATATAATTAGACTAGCCAGAAGGACGCTAATATCCTACAATGATAAGTTATGGACTAGAAAGAATAGGGAAAACAATTTCGATATTACTATGGGGTCACCGGACTCAGCGCAGGTTACTGACCTGGTAGGGATATATATCCTCAGAGAAATTTGTATGAAAATACCTGAACTGGCGGGCGGTCTATATAGGGACGACGCTTTATTCTTTGTCAACACAAGTATAAGGAATCTTGAAACTAAGAAGAAAAAACTCAATATATTCTTCAGCTCAATACAACTTAGCGTAACTATGGATATAAACTACCGGAGGGTCACTTTTTTGGATATTACGCTTGATCTATGCAACAACACATATGAACCTTATCACAAGCCTAACCACACACTCTACTATATCGACGCTAAATCGAATCACCCACCGATGGTGAAAAGAGCCATTATTCCTGCAATATCGAGTAGGATATCTAAGCTGTCCAAGAATCAACAAATATTCGACAGCAGTAAGCAATTCTACAATGAAACAGATCAGGATACAAGGAAAAAATTAATTACCTTGTGCCTCCTTCGGTTGAGAATGGGGGACTAAACGGGAGACCGATTGCCTCTCGATCAATGGTTTCATATAATAGGGCAATGGGCAAGGCTAGATATAGGAGACCTGGTGTATCCCACGGTAATGTAAACCAGGTAGGGTGGGAACCGGTTGATGATAATATTCGTGAAGTTGGAAGTAACGAATTGAGCTCACATGCTACCCAAACCGGGGGGGGAGGTAGGAAGAAAAATAGGAGAAGGACCACTACATGGTTCAACCCCCCCATAGCCAGCATATTAAGACTAATATCCCAAAGATTTTTTATAGCATAGTGGAAAAAAACTTTCCAAGGGATAGCAGATTGGGGGGAATCATTAACAAAAATACTGTAAAATTGTCTTATTCAACCTGTGGAAATATAGCCACATCCATCATAGGATATAATAATTCTAAGATAACTAAAACAAGGGAAGCCATGTTCTCTTCTGGTGTTGATCCCAGTAACACCGGTTCAGTGAGAACCTCCATTATAAATAACCATAGTAGTAGAACATCCAGCAACGGCCCAGCACACAACTGTAACTGCAGAGCTTCTAACATCTGTCCACTGGGGGGGGAACTGTAGAGTTTCAAGCATTGTCTACAAATGCGATGTGATAACAGAGAGTAGTAGGAAATCATATATCGGTTCAACCGGGGGTGAGTTCAAAGATAGATTCAGAAACCACATGAGTTCCTTCAGGGGAGGCCAAAGGGAAGACATAGAGAGGCCTAACACTTCTGTTGGCCGTTTTGTGAGAAACCTCATTGCTAGGCAAGACCCTTTCGAACTGAAATGGTCAATTTTAGGGAGGGCTAACAAATATAAACCGAACAAAAAGAAGAGATGCAACCTATGTGCATTGGAGTCGTACCACATCATGACATCTAGAGATAATTTACTGAACGCTAGGCAGGAAATACTACAATGCTGTCTGCATAGAAACCGTTACCTGTTATCAAGCCTAAAACCTGGATAGGAGGGGAATTGGGGGAAGTATAAACTTACAGCAGAGATAGGCTGGATGAACACTTCCTGAGGCAATCTGGGGCAATAATTAGTGTATAATATGGAGGATGAGAATTAGTAACACGTACTTATGCTAAGATATGTCTTGATTCAATTATTAGCGGATACTCGAGACTTAGGTTGGGGGTGATAAGGTAGGAATATTCTATCGGAATAAGGCCCAGTGATAGTCAACTATAGTAAATACTTATTCAGCGGAATAAGTGGGGGGAAATTGTGTTACATATAAAAAGATAGTGGAATAATAAATAATAAATCACAATTTATTCTCAGAAATAGATATATTATACGAAATGCATTGGGGATTTCAAGTAATTTTAAGTGAAAAATAAGAAATAGCAACCTGGATGCTATCACTATTTAATTAAATTAGGTTAAATTAAATTAGTTTTTAATTAGATTAAAATAAATAAAACAATTTGGTGGCAGGAATGGGGAAAAGTAATTAAGGAAAAAATAATTTTAAAAACATGCATGCCGACACGGACTTAATTTCTAAAAATAGAAACAATTGGATTTTTATAAAAAGTATTTTGTACGGGATTTTAAATTAGTAATAATAAAGTCTCCTGTCATTTAACGAGTAAGAGTGATATTTTCCCGTAAAGTTGACAAAAAAATAAACCGGTCCATTAAAAAAAGTTTTTTTCAAAATAGAAAATAGATTTCTGATAACGATATTCCGTAGTAACATTTATTTATGGAATATAGAATAATATTCTCCACAGAGAGTTGTAAACAGACACAGCCGTTAAGGAAATATTTTAAATGATTTTAAATAATGACTAGATTTTTGTAGAAGGCCTTTTTATAATAACAGTTTATTTTTGATATATGAATAATCTTTTAAAAACAAATTCTGCGGGATAGGCTTTTTTCGCTTCGTTAAACAACAAAACGATAATAATTCGGCAGTTAATTAAATGAAGGATATTTTCCCAAAATGTAAAATGACGTCCCAGACACTAGATAATTAATTTCTATAAGGAATAGGTTTAATAATAAATATTTTTAGAAACAGTATCTTGAATAAATAGTTTCTATATTAAGATTTTTTCTTAATGGAAGGGAGTTTTCTGCGGGATTGGCATTCAACTCGTCGTGTGTTTGTTTCGAAGGGTAATAAATCAACAATTGAAATAAGACTCTTTGAACTCGGACGAACATTTGTGTTGACTTTTCTTTGTGAGAAGTTGGATTTAGAATTCCCATACTATCATTGGATTGGAATGGTAACTTGTGAGCGGTATCTTGAATGATTTAGTTCTTTTGTTCTCTTGTGGGGGGGGGGATTTATTCATCATTGTACCGGCCGACGTGAAAGTGTATTATCGCACATTGTTCCGGTTTTGTGGTTTTATTGAATGTATTTGGGACCGATTATTTGCTTGTTGGCTTGGTGGAAGAAATAATGCACGAGCTACTTTTCTAAGACTTTTCTAGGACTTTCTTTTTTTATCGTTGTTCTTCCTTGCTTTTTAATTTTGACTTTTATTTTTATTTTTATTTTTATTTTTTTTCCTCTTCTCTTCTTAAGTGACCTCAACTATTACAACGCCACATTGTGTTTTGTCGGCAGTTGAAACCAGTATTCCAGACATTTAATTTCCCTGAAGATCTGCCAAGCAAGTAACTGCTTGGTAGTGAAACACGTGTAGGAAAAAACATTTAATTTGAATAAATAGTATTTGTAAGAAAAAATATCTTTAATGGTGATCATTGGTGTCTTGAAAGGAATGCTTTGGTAAGCCTTCATAAAATCACATATAAATGCTCTGTACTCTGTAATCGAGTATCATCGAGCTTGTTTTTTATTGGAACAACCCCGGTCTTCACTGAATGATCTATTTTATAAGTGAAAAATCTAAATCTATATATATATATATATATATATATAATTAGGTATGTGCATATCTTTAGATATTTTTATGTATAGGATTCACTCCTAAACTAATCAGCGGATTATTGTGAATGCCTTTAAACCCCCTATAAATACTAAAAAAAACTAAAACTTAGTGGATATTTATTAATTAATATCTAAAACCTATTGTTAAGATTTTATAAAAATGTTTAATTCTTACAAAGTGTTTCACCTCCTATTTACCCCATTTTATTAAACAAAATTAAACTCAATATAGCCGACATTACTCACCTTTACGCATAGCTATTGTGTTCCAAAATTCATAATGATCGTTTGAGTAGTTTAGGATGAAATCCTATACTAAAAATATATAAACATATACATATATCTAATTTTATATATGTATATATAGTAATTTGATAAATGTTCTGAATTTGTTTGAAAAATCATTTTTGTTTCAAACAAGTGTTACTGCCTATCCGTAAAACACACATTTTGCTCCTGATAATCAATCCCGAAAGGCTTTATCGGTGAATTTTTTTTTCATCAAATTAAAATAAAATAATACAAACACAAATCGAAACCGCCAACATTGAAATTGTTCTCTTCGTTTTCCTTAAGTATCCCCCTTTTTAGAAACAATAAAAGAATCTACAAGTTACACACTTTGATTTAGGCAAAACACCAAAATCAACATTCGAAAACAATGAAAAAATTGTCTTACTTTTTCTTATAATTTCATCGACTATTCATTTTCAAAGATTTATCAAATTATATATATATATATATATATATATATATATATATTGAGCTCTAGTAATGTATACACTATTGAGCTATAAATTCAACTTTTGTATTACTTTAAAGGAATTTAAATAATATATATAAGTGAATAAATGCGAAAGTCTTTCTTATTTATCACTCATATATAACCATCAAAACAGGATTATGTTATCTTAATCAATGATACAATGTAATGCTTTCCAATACGGTATATATCGCACTAAATAAACACATTTAGACATTCACATATCTGTCTAATCTGATTACTTCTTTTTTAACAGTCTATAATTAATTAATGTTTGCTGTTATTCATTTATGATTATATAATTATATTTTCACTGTGCATCTACAATAGTTTTGCGTATATTAACAGTTATTAATGTAAGTAATTTAATTAAAAAATGAATAAATTACGAAAAAACATTCTTCAAATATCAAGGGAGATAATTTAGATAAAGGTAGCTAGAAATATATACTGAGTTCACAGAAATGGTATCTCTCTTTCTCTCTCTCTCTCTCTCTCTCTCTCTCTCTCTCTCTCTCTATCTATCTCTCTCTCTATATATATATATATATATCGCGCTTGCTTGCTCTCTCTCTCTCTCTCTCTTTCTCTCTCTCTCTCTCTCTCTCTCTCAAGGGAGAGGTAACTCCTTTAAAAATAATTAAAAATAAAATGTGTTGTAGTCAATCACTACCTGTCACTCTTCTCTCTTCCCTTTTCTAGCGACGAAAGATTTTCTTTGTTATTGTTTTATGATTTATTTACGAAATAAAAGAGCAAAATATCAATAAAATTGGGCTTTCTGTTCTCTTTTTAATTTAAAGTTTTCTTTCACTTTTAATAAATTTCTCGCTGCCCCCAATATTAAATTTTAAAAAGAAACAGGCATGTTGACTATTTTAATTAACCCCTACTCGTTAGGAAAAGGGGTAGTTTGCTTTCATTTGGCCTACATTACTATTTCAGTAACGTAAATTATTTAAAGTGAAATATATTTCATGGCATTACTCATAAGGAACTTATATTTTTGTTAACTTAAACCATGCTTTAGTAAAATAAACACAAAAGAAAACATTAAAAACCCTACGTTATATCAATTCTCATCGTACACGTAAAACGTCAAAATAGAAATAAAATCGGAAATATATAGCCCCATTAAACAAATCATGAGGCTAGCTAAAGAAGAACGATTACTCACGGTAATAAACATTTCTTTTTAAAATCAAAAATCATGAAAGGAAGTTATCGTTCTTCATTAACTTGCATATTTCTCTTTGTTTATAAAGATGGCGATTATATTTTTCAGCCCACTTTACATTTCGGCATGTTACGTGTACAATAAAACTTGCCATACCATACTCGCAGACGTTACCATCTCCTTTTATGATGTGATAATCCCAGGTATTACCTCCTCTATCTTGGAGGGGGTATTTCCGACCAAGCATAACCACATCTTGCGACGCTTTACCTTCTCTTTTGTGGATTTTTGTAATATAGTTTTTATTCCTCATAATACATTCTTCCCGGGCATTACCTTCTCTCCTTTGGGGGAGGGGGGCAGTATAATATATGTTCGACGAATATTGTTCGTACCTCACGTTATCATCGTCTCAGGATGACTTTCTCCCCTTTTTAGGGGGTCGGGGTAGTTTACTATCTATTTTGTTTCACGATATAATCCTCCTAGGTATTAACTCCTCTTTTTTGGGGGGAGGGGGGTAGTGGTCATGATATAATCCTCTTAGTCATTACCTCTTTCTGTGGGGGTCAATGTACGCAGTTTGTTCATTATGATATCATGCTCCCGACCTAGCAAAAATATGCGACCGGAGGGAGCACATATTTGCTAGTATATATACAGGGTGGGCAAAAATAAGGGTCCTATTTTAAAAATTCATAACTTTTTTATTTATTGATTTTTTTTTTTTTTTTAGAATAAGTAAAGGACCCCTTCCGAAGCAAGCATGAGCCGTATTAGCCCTAAGGAACGTACCCTCATTTAGAAAATATTATTTTTGCTTAAAAAACTCAAAACAGTGTAAAAAACAATACTTTAGTTTTTGTAAGTTTTAAGAAGTGTTTTTCGGCTAAAATTTGTTTTGTTTATTTCAAAAAATCTCGGAAGGGTCAGTCTACACACACATAAAGTTTGGTGAGTTTAACTTTTATTTTGTGGAAGTTATTCAAATTCAAGTTATTCAAATTTAAAGATAGGACCCTTATTTTGGCCCACCCTATATATATATATATATATATATATATATATATATATATATATATATATGCTAGTAGAATACCCACCCCAGGACAGGTATAAGCAATAAATATAGCATTAGTTTTAAATGTTTAGTTTTTAAAAAAATTTGTACGGTTTCGGTGGTATCAAATGGTAAATTTTATAAAATAAAGAAATAATGAGCATACGTTACTTATGTCCGTTCGAAATATTTGATTTATTATATCAGAAAAATATTAGCATCTTATCAATTTCTTAAACTAAACTGTATTTCATTTTTAAAAATGCCTTCTAATGTGAAAAGACATTTTATTATACCTTATCAGCTTATCAACGCTTATTTTCACTACTGCTATGTGTACTACCATCACACGATCTCAACACCAGACTGTCTCAACATTACACCAAGGGGAGCGTCGCTGTTGAGAGTTCGCGTGGAAATAGTCAAAAAAAATATATGACAATGTCGGATTCTTATTTTCATTGAAAAAGAGCGAGTGTCCGTTCAAAATATTTAATTTATTATGTAAAAAAAGTAAATAAATCTTGACATATTATCGATTACTTAAACAAAATTGTATTTCATTAAAAAATGCTTTCTAATGTGCAAAAACATTTTATTATATATATATATATATATATATATATATATATATATATATATATATATATATATATATATATATATATATATATATATGGGAAATGAAAAAGGAAAAACCAAGAGGTATTTTTTTATATATATTCATCAACGTTTCGTCTTTATTTGTAAGACTTCATCAGGATGATAATTTTAAGAAAAATGTCATGCAAGTACATCGAAATATTGGGTTGACATGATGGGTTGATGAGAAAGAGCAGTAGCCGTGGCTACTGAGAGCGCTGGACCAAGGCCCGGGCTGAGACAAGTTAGTAGCAGAGACGAAATGTTGATGAATATATAAAAAAAAGTATCTCTTGGTTTTTCCTTTTTCATTTCCCATTACGTCGGATTACTCTCATCCTTCCTTACTCATATATATATATATATACCTTTAGATGTTAATAGATAGTTATTAAATATTCAATATTTTTATATACAAATTTTCTTCAAAAGAAAATTAAGAATTATGATTCGAGTTTTCGTATTTGCACATCTGTTGTTATGAATATGTTATTTAAAATCAAATTACGCTTTGTAATGCAGATGTTGTATGTAACTGTTAGTTGTATGAATGATCGTTATAATGGCGTCGTGGGACTGAAATTGATAAAAGATAATATGTTTTCATTTTGCCTCAGTTGGCTCTCAGTGGCCACTTTCTGGGGCATAGACTTGAATTCTATATGATATACATAGATATTCGAATGTTAAATTAAGAATCTCTTCTAACACTAAAAAGCAGTGAAGAACGGCAATTTTCCTCTCCCTAATTGACCACTTAACTATGTTATAGTTGATCGTTGTTGAGGTATTTTCTTGGTCTTGTCGAATTCCAAGACAAGAATTAATCTGGTCTGGTGGAGTATCCAGCTAAGTGCTGTTGAAGTAACATCACTAGGAGAAGGCGAACCATTCCTCGCATGAATCAGTTTATAGCCATGTCGAAGGGGTGTCATTAGTGCTGTGAATACTATGTTATTTTGAATATTTGGTCAGGATTTACTTGTAGGATGAAGTATCCTCACGTCAGCTTGCACTGAAACTCTCTTGTACAGAGTGACAGGATACACTTCCCAGTAGACATTCAAATTAAGCATGAATATTTACTGAAGAAGAATATTTTCTTATTTTCGTTTTTTATTAATTTGCGATGATTTTCTTTTTTATATATACATATGTCACACCACTAAGTAACTCTCGGACGTAACTTATAAAACAAGAACTTTTAGGTAAAATTCGACTTTATTCATCAATATAGTCTCCTTCTAAGGTCAAGGAGGATGGAAAGACCGAAGAGATAGAGCACCAACCAGACCTCTACTGGGAGGATCTGAGTACTATCACTCCAATTCCAGAGAAGACCAACGGTCGTTTCTAGTGAGAAACAAATGGGAAACAGATGTTGCAATGACGTAAAATAAGTCGCAACGGTTATCGAAAAAAGTGGAGAGTGCGGAAAATCTGGGAAGACTTGTTATCACTCAGATTCCAGGGGATCAATCACTGATAATGACTCTTGTGAAAACGCCTAAGTATATATATATATGTATTGTATTTGTTTCTGTAGATGTAAATCCGTTGAAACTCAAGTGTTTATAAAAAGTGCTCAAAACCAAGTAAAGCTGTTCTCAAGTGTACATTTTTATTCATACAAACATTATTGGTTACATATGTGCATACATGTTTCGGTTGTTCTCTTCACCGAGAGTGAACCTTTCAGACCAAAGAAGACAGAGAAGTGAGATGGATTTGGGAAACTTTCCCTTCAAATATATCTTTTAGGAGGATAGGCTATTTTTTATAAATTAGTATCAGATTACATTCTTTACTTGTTAACTCGTTCAATTAGTTTCTATCATTTTTATTCTTTTGTATTACCTGCCTTCTTATTCTTACCTTTTTCTATTGTTTTATTACCCACATAGCCTGGATTCCTGTCTTCTCTATTTAACACTTCAAAGTTTTAATCTATTTACAAACCTATTCAAGCATAGATATCTGTTCAATATATAAAATACACGAGCGCACAAATTAATAGATACACAAGTGCATATATAAATAAACAGACACAAATATATACACAAATATTCATACACGGATATAAACATATATTCATTTTCAAGCATAATTATCTGTTCAATATATAAAATACACACGTGCGCACAAATTAATAGAT
>OY744519.1:138024289-138154289 GCA_963556195.1 Sepiola atlantica
TGCTTACTACTACTATTTCGATTGTATTTGAAGGTTCAATCCTTGTCTAATTTAGCCATATTGATGACGGCTGTGAGCCAGAAACACGTGTATATGGATTACTTTTATGTACGTATAAAATTAATAATATATATATATATATATATATATATATATATATATATATATATATATATATATATATATATATATATTATGTAGAGGATTCACTCCTAAAGTAAAAAAGAGTTATGGTTAGGGTTAGGGTTTAACTATTTTTAAATAAGCGATACACAACTAATTTAATAGCGAAAAACTCGCTTTCCACCAAATTTTGAGTTATATTAAATAATATTTTAACCGAAACGGTGCCTGTGCGTGTGAACGTTAGTAATATGTATGTGCTTGGTAAATTCGTAAACTTATGAACTTAATATTATGCATCATGGGATACGTATTCTATGCAACACGATGAGTAACGTGGCACATTATTTTTGTTGTTGTAAATTTTACCATTTACGGGGATGCCCCCGAAACGGTACCATATACCCCCTTTGAAAAAAAAGAAAAAAAGTTAAATGTTAAATGTATGCTGTATTTATAGCTTATATGTGTCCTGGGACAGGTATTCTGCTAATATCTATATTAAGTTGACATGTGTACATGTTTATATATTTAACCGATCATTATCAATTTTATAACACAGATGCTGTGCGTATGGGTGGGTAATTTGGGATATATTTAGTTTCATGTAAAGTTGGCGAGGCGGGTTTAAACGCATTCCGTTTAATTTCAGATACCTCTGATTTGTTAAATTTTTACAATAGGTCTAAAAATCAAGTAATTTATATTCCCTAAATTTCAATTTCATTGGAATATTTTAAAAGGTTTTTAAAAGGCATGATATAGGCACAAATTCTTATTTGAAAATTCCGATATTTTTTAAGATTGACATTAAATGTGATACATAGTCAGTAGATACAAATTAAGCAAAATTCCTTGAATTTCAATGTTTTCTTGTTAAAGCCCTTAAGCTTAAGCCTTAAATTTGAGACATTTTCTAGAATCAAAATCATGTAATGATTTTATCAAAATTGGAATTTGACAACAATCAAACAAAGTGTGGTAGTATCGTGAGATACTGCAGTGTGGTTCAGGTCTAGTGATAATGATGGTTCGGCCCTGACACCATGCGTGAAACCAGAGACATTATCTGATGAAGGCTTTCTAAGAAGAAACACTACTGTACAAACAACATCTATTGTATAAACATGTTTATGAAAGACCTCCGAAAAAGATCGAATGACACTACGCAACACTGCGACAGTAGGTAAAGAACACCACGTGAAATGACGAAAGTTGGTAGGCCACATCACAATGTGCAGACAATGTACCATGCTTGTTCTGCGACACCACTGTCACATACTACGTAACAATATAAATATTATGACTCTTAAAGGGAGAGGGATAAGGTCATCAACCTGGTAAATTCTGGTCACCAATATGAACCGTCCACAGACTTACAATTCTGTATTCCATCGCACAAAAATAGGATACTTAAGTCGGTCACAATGTGAACATCAGTCTGAGGTAAACAAATCGATGGGAGGCATCCAGAGTCAGGTGAATTACAATACCAATCAACGTTACTATTCTGTTTGATAACCCAACACTCTAAATGTGCCGTCAACATGCACTAAGCTGCATTTTTGGTGTTGCAGTTTTGCGGTAAATGCGAATAACAGACTTGCTTCAAGTGATTAATATTTCACACAGAGAGGAGAGACCACGCAGTAGATTGGAAGGTTGGAAAAATAATGCTTTTCGGGTTATGGACCACTTCAATTTTTACCATGAATAATCACTGGAATCCCTTGGGAAGTGGACCTTTGATGTTTATGGATAAGGCTGACTAGGATAGCGAGTGGTCAATCTCTGTAGGTGGTCGAATGAAGATGATTGAGATTGACCGGGATCTAAGATTTCCAGTAAAAATTACATATATTCCAGTCTGTGTACAGAGAAGGATAGTTAGAGCCTCTGGTATAATTGTTGTGTTAATGTATTGTTATGGTAGATATATTCATGGAAGTCTAAACAAATGCGTTTGATGCCTATTATGACACTATATATTATGGACTTTTTGGATTAAGGGGTGGTTTCTATAGTAGTTTAAGAAGTTGTTATTTTCTGGCAGTTCAGTTTGTATAGAAGTATATTATATCTTACTTCATGATCGGACTATTATAGCTAGAAGTGTATGAATGTTCAATGATAAAATTTATTGTGTGGCGCTAATTCTTGGTATATTAATAAAAAATCTATTAGGTTGTCTAGTCTTATTACTAAAATGGCATTATAAATCTGAAGTTATGTACTTGTTAATTAAGTTGTCTCTAATATATGTATCAATACATTTGCATAGGTAAGCGCCATTTTCATGCCAAGAGCGATATCTCTGATGTGTAGCTAATGTTTATTATTGAATTCAAAATCATTGTGCGTTACGATGAAATGTTTTATATGGTATAAATCTGTGATTTGTTTTTCGGGAAATGTTTGCCTGAAAGTTTGTATATATTCATTATGCGGGATGTTTTATATAAGGTAGATACCTCTATGTTAACTAAAAGCGCTATATTTTTGCAATATATCCTGGGATATCTGTAAGTAGTGTTATATTACGCGTTACTGATGCATGTATACCTTCTTTATACCACGTATCTGTTGATAAAACGCACGCCGGTACTGGTTGTTTAGTTTTATAAACCATATGTATTCAAAAGGACAGAAACAGAAAATAGGTCGATCTCCCATTTGTGTAAAAGAGAGAGACAGAGAGAGAGAGAGAGAGAGAGTGATATATATATATATATATATATATATATATATATATATATATATATATATATATAAAGAGAGAGAGAAAGAGAGAGATAGATCGACAGATAGCCAGTCTCACTAAATCAGCCGCCCGGCATGTTCTGCCCCCTACCATCGTGGGTAGAGCCGCCCGACACGTATGTTCGGGTATAAAATCTCGCCAGCTAAGAGAGAAAGAGTGTCTCGCTCGGAAATCACGTGGGTTGCAAAAAATTTACCCGGAGTCCCTCTCTGACCCTTGACCTCTAAACTTTTCAACTCAAAACACGACTCCTACTATGTAACAGAGCACGTGGTCGATATATCCTTATGCTGATTCTGTAAGTGTGTTTATTCCTGATACAATAGGAGATATGATGTTAGGGTGTTTTAATCGCTTTAGATATCATGTGTGCTATTGGCGTTTGCCTGTGGATTAGTTGTAGTAGAATTACCGATTTTTTCTAATATCAGTTTGAAGATTTTGTATCGTTTGGCAGTGGTGTAAAATAGTGCCGTTGATTGTATCGTTTGGCAGTGGTGTAAAATAGTGCCGTTGATTGTATCGTTTGGCAGTGGTGTAAAATAGTGCCGTTGATTGTATCGTTTGGCAGTGGTGTAAAATAGTGCCGTTGATTGTATCGTTTGGCAGTGGTGTAAACTAGGACCGTTGATTGTATCGTTTGGCAGTGGTGTAAAATAGTGCCGTTGATTGTATCGTTTGGCAGTGGTGTAAAATAGTGCCGTTGATTGTATCGTTTGGCAGTGGTGTAAAATAGTGCTGTTGATTGTATCGTTTGGCAGTGGTGTAAAATAGTGCCGTTGATTGTATCGTTTGGCAGTGGTGTAAAATAGTGCCGTTGATTGTATCGTTTGGCAGTGGTGTAAAATAGTGCCGTTGATTGTATCGTTTGGCAGTGGTGTAAAATAGTGCCGTTGATTGTATCGTTTGGCAGTGGTGTAAAATAGTTCTGTTGATTGTATCGTTTGGCAGTGGTGTAAAATAGTGCCGGTGAATTGTATCGTTTGGCAGTGGTGTAAAATAGTGCCGGTGAATTGTATCGTTTGGCAGTGGTGTAAAATAGTGCCGTTGATTGTATCGTTTGGCAGTGGTGTAAAATAGTACCGTTGATTGTATCGTTTGGCAGTGGTGTAAAATAGTGCCGTTGATTGTATCGTTTGGCAGTGGTGTAAAATAGTGCCGTTGATTGTATCGTTTGGCAGTGGTGTAAAATAGTGCCGTTGATTGTATCGTTTGGCAGTGGTGTAAAATAGTGCCGTTGATTGTATCGTTTGGCAGTGGTGTAAAATAGTGCCGTTGATTGTATCGTTTGGCAGTGGTGTAAAATAGTGCCGTTGATTGTATCGTTTGGCAGTGGTGTAAAATAGTGCCGTTGATTGTATCGTTTGGCAGTGGTGTAAAATAGTGCTGTTGATTGTATCGTTTGGCAGTGGTGTAAAATAGTGCCGGTGAATTGTATCGTTTGGCAGTGGTGTAAAATAGTGCCGTTGATTGTATCGTTTGGCAGTGGTGTAAAATAGTGCCGTTGATTGTATCGTTTGGCAGTGGTGTAAAATAGTGCCGTTGATTGTATCGTTTGGCAGTGGTGTAAAATAGTGCCGTTGATTGTATCGTTTGGCAGTGGTGTAAAATAGTGCCGGTGATTGTATCGTTTGGCAGTGGTGTAAAATAGGGCCGTTGATTGTATCGTTTGGCAGTGGTGTAAAATAGTGCCGTTGATTGTATCGTTTGGCAGTGGTGTAAAATAGTACCGTTGATTGTATCGTTTGGCAGTGGTGTAAAATAGTGCCGTTGATTGTATCGTTTGGCAGTGGTGTAAAATAGTGCCGTTGATTGTATCGTTTGGCAGTGGTGTAAAATAGTGCCGTTGATTGTATCGTTTGGCAGTGGTGTAAAATAGTGCCGTTTATTGTATCGTTTGGCAGTGGTGTAAAATAGTGCCGTTGATTGTATCGTTTGGCAGTGGTGTAAAATAGTGCCGTTGATTGTATCGTTTGGCAGTGGTGTAAAATAGTGCCGTTGATTGTATCGTTTGGCAGTGGTGTAAAATAGTGCCGTTGATTGTATCGTTTGGCAGTGGTGTAAAATAGTGCCGTTGATTGTATCGTTTGGCAGTGGTGTAAAATAGTGCTGTTGATTGTATCGTTTGGCAGTGGTGTAAAATAGTGCCGTTGATTGTATCGTTTGGCAGTGGTGTAAAATAGTGCCGTTGATTGTATCGTTTGGCAGTGGTGTAAAATAGTGCCGTTGATTGTATCGTTTGGCAGTGGTGTAAAATAGTGCCGTTGATTGTATCGTTTGGCAGTGGTGTAAAATAGTGCTGTTGATTGTATCGTTTGGCAGTGGTGTAAAATAGTGCCGGTGATTGTATCGTTTGGCAGTGGTGTAAAATAGTGCCGTTGATTGTATCGTTTGGCAGTGGTGTAAAA
Organism: Sepiola atlantica; assembly: GCA_963556195.1. Taxonomy (NCBI): domain Eukaryota; kingdom Metazoa; phylum Mollusca; class Cephalopoda; order Sepiida; family Sepiolidae; genus Sepiola; species Sepiola atlantica. Next base: position 138,029,582 of record OY744519.1, read on the forward strand.
TAGTGCCGTTGATTGTATCGTTTGGCAGTGGTGTAAAATAGTGCCGTTGATTGTATCGTTTGGCAGTGGTGTAAAATAGTGCCGTTGATTGTATCGTTTGGCAGTGGTGTAAAATAGTGCCGTTGATTGTATCGTTTGGCAGTGGTGTAAAATAGTGCCGTTGATTGTATCGTTTGGCAGTGGTGTAAAATAGTGCCGTTGATTGTATCGTTTGGCAGTGGTGTAAAATAGTGCCGTTGATTGTATCGTTTGGCAGTGGTGTAAAATAGTGCCGTTGATTGTATCGTTTGGCAGTGGTGTAAAATAGTGCTGTTGATTGTATCGTTTGGCAGTGGTGTAAAATAGTGCCGGTGAATTGTATCGTTTGGCAGTGGTGTAAAATAGTGCCGTTGATTGTATCGTTTGGCAGTGGTGTAAAATAGTGCCGTTGATTGTATCGTTTGGCAGTGGTGTAAAATAGTGCCGTTGATTGTATCGTTTGGCAGTGGTGTAAAATAGTGCCGTTGATTAAAAAATTGATAATGTTTTGAGTGAAGACTAAGTTTTTTTGTGTAAGTTGTATTAGTTGTGTTCTGTATGTATCTGTAGGTTTAAGAGTGTTTCTTGGGGTTGTAGTTCGGCTTCAGTGATATATATTGTTAGTTTCCATTATTGTAATTTCTCTTCTATGTCTGCTAGTATGATTATTTCTTTGGTCACTTTAGGTTGTAGATGGATATACATTCATTTGGAGGAAGAGTGTAGTTCCTGTTTTCTATTTTGTTTAGAAAGTTATTTACTTGGTTTCTTGTTCGATTTGTATTTTATGTCCACTTTTTCCCCCCAACTCGCTCTTATTTACATGTATTTTCGCATTTTTCGCTTTTGTTGCCAATAAATTTGGCTTTGAATTGACATTAATTTGGCCCTCTCTAACAACATTCGACGGTGGTTTTAACAAGTGGCAAAAATCTGTGCTGCTTTTGAGAGGAGTCCACAAATCGAACTTGCTATCCCTCAATCCACTGTTTGGGTGTGATAAGAAAGTTCAGGCAGAGGAAACGGATGGAAGTTTGCGATTCGATGTTCTTTGTGTTTCGCCTACGCGAATCCCAGACTCCACCGAGTTAAATTCTTTGCTTGTATTGATACGTAAAAGATCGCATTTGTTGTTGTCTCTGGTGGTTTTGTGTCGTTGTGTTATTGTCGTCTGTCAAAGATTCTTTCAATTTAATTATTCTTCTATATATTTCCATATCGTAATAAAAAACTTTTTGAATTAGATCGTGTGTAAGTCAGTAAGTAAAGTAATTTACTTAATTAGTTTTAATATTCGGACTACTGTTCTCATCTTGAATCTGTATGCCGAAGTCGCAAATCTTTACAGAATTTCAAACGAACCCTTTAGTTAATCCATGGAGGTAGCTTGCTCTCGTTCCATCAGCCATGACCAGGTAGAAGTCCTTAATAATTCGTGATTGTATTGCTCGTATCGTCCGTACTGAGGATTTACCTTCAACTTTAGAACTGATTATTACTTAGCACTTATATCCGTTGCGAGACGGGTCGTTGCGGCTGAAACGTTGTTAGAATAACATCCAAGATGAAAACAGTAGTCCGAATAATCAAAATGATGCAAATTATTAATCCTTATCTAAATAATTCCGAAACAAAAGGAAATGTCATCTTGATTGAGCTTGTAGTCCGATCGGTTTGCTGTTGAATTTGTAGAAAGTGGTACATTTTTATTTTATGGTTGCAACGTTGTATTTGGTGTGTAGCTTTTTGTAAACTGTACTTTTGTACGTTGGGGATGTTTTCCACGATAGAATCTTCTTTAATTAGTATATTGAGTGTATGTATCTATTATGTAATAGTTTATAAAAATGTTTATGGTATATAGGAGTTATGATTCACGATACTTTATGTATAGTTGATGTGTGAAGTGTATTTTGGAGATAATGCTTTATTTTGTTACGAGATTTTATCCGAATGTTTTGTCTTGCATATACGTTTGTGTGTTCTATATTTCTTAGTCTGATAGACGATGTGATGTATAGATTTTGTGGTCTGTGTTCATACTATGTTTAAAATTGTTTTTGAGTCTAAAGCCTTTGGATATAATGTCTGATGTTTTACAGCTGCTCAGAATAATAATGTATCACGTTGTGCGTGTCAGCTGGGTTTTTTTCACAATTATTTCAAGTTCTTTTTGCACACGCACACACATAATATATATATATATATATATATATATATATATATATATATATATATATATATATATATAAAGTTAAGACGATGTTTCCCCTGTACCTTCTTGAAGAATAGGAAAATACCCCGTGCATCACAGGCTACTAAACTCACCACAATAGTATACTTATTCACTCGAGCGTGTTGTAGTAAATGTGTTATTATTTTTCTCCAGCTAACACTAAATATTAATTTTGTCCCCGCCATCTTCGACTCTCCTCAAAACACACTCCATATAGGTGGTAGCAAAAGTTTTTCTCCCCTAACACTTAAGTACTGACACTTCCCCATCGACACCGGGAATTAATAAACAGCGTCTACTTTTAAAAAATGTCCGTTATTATTTCCTATTTGTCTGCTATTGATTTACTACATAATCCAAAACATTACGCTCACATTTAATGGACGCTCCCGGTAATTCTGCTGAATTTTGAGAATATCAGATTACGTTATTTCCACCTATTACGTATACATTTATAGTCATTCCGGTTTTTAAAGAATGCAATTAACGAACATTGTTCTCTTCAGTATTTCATCTTTCAACATGGCGGCTACAATTTCTTCAACGATTCGACTTCTGAATTAAGTTACTATACGCCAATGTACTCGACGGGTCCAGCTAGTATATATATATATATATATATATATATATATATATATATATATATATATATACGATTTTGTTGTACACGAAATCTAGTTACATATTTTCGAGGTTTGTACAACCCCCAATTTATCAAAACGTTAAATAAAGTTATACGCATTAAAAATAAATTAATCGTTGTTAGGTGTAGGATAAAATTTCTTAAATCTTGCCGCTTAAATCATGTAGCTCCCGGTTATATCTGTCACTGAATTTCTAAAATTAAATGTAAAAATTCGTTGGCAGTTCAACGTGTATTTTTACAAGACGAAATCCTCTTTAACTCCGATTCGAATAATTCGTTGCGAAGTAAATATCTTTTAATTTGGGCTACGGTTTGGAAGGAATTTTATGTCTTTCACAAACTTCGCTTTTCAAAGTTTTTGTCATATGGCGATATTTTCACCCTCAACAAAACCACTTCTTTGTATAATAAATATTTGCAGAATTTGATTACCAAGAAGTTCGGTACTATAGCATATTCGGATAAACATATTTCTAATTATTCGTCTTATGCTCTATCCAATACCGAAAAATTTGTCTCGTCTACCGGCTTAGAATGTTGCATTTCTCCCCTCCGGGTTGATAAAATCAACATATTTACTGAGACTAAACTATAAAGACATTCGCCTATTTCCACTGATGAATTAACTAGTGTTAAAATCCAGTTGGGTTAATTAGGCCGTGGGTTTCTGCTATACGTACTAAATCAAGCGATTGTATTTGGCAGAAAAATCATTTTGAAACTGCGAAATTACTTAAGTCGAACTCTGATATTCATATCACTCGTCCAGACAAAGGATCAAGCGTTGTTATCCTGAACCAAGTTGATTATATCTCCAAAATGTGTAATATTTTGGATGATAAAAATATTTTTTTTTAAGCCATGATGACACTTTTCGTTTATCGTTTGAAACTTCTGTGTATAGAAAATCAACGTTACAGGTCTTTATCTAAGTTGGTTTTCCTTCGCCCCAAGATCAAGAAAAATAAATTGTATTGGTACTCTCACTCATCGAGCACTTATGATTTGTTCACCAACCCGACTCGATGCGGAACTTGGTGAAATTACTAATATTTTTCTTGCTGATGTCATATCATAAAAAGCACCATTGCACGCAAACTTGCTATATTTAATGGTGGTAAATTTATTGGTTCGTCACGATGCTCTATTTATGTGAAACTTCTATGGTTAAGTTCTGACGGACTTGACATTGTCAAAAGGATTTCTTCTACTCAACGTTGTTTTCCAGCAACCATGCTTAGAGTAGTTTACACGACTCGAACATTTTTCTCTTATTTTCGTAAAGATGTTTTGCCAGCCATTCAAAAGAATTTTGTTTATAAATTCCTGTGTGGTTGGAGCTGACTACGTTGGCAAAACATCCCAAGGATTAAAAATGAGAATCTCCCAACACATACCACGTAATATTCGTTTACACAAGGTTTCTAAGTCATCTGGGAACATTCAAGCACATGAATCTGCCATCGGTAATCACCTGGTTAATACAAATAGTTGTTCTGACAAGTATTCCGATGGGTGGTTTTCTGATTTTACACAGTGCTGGGTCGAACTACCATCTCAATATTATTGAGGCGTGAGTTATAAACAATTCTTGACCTAGCCTGTGTAGACGAAAGATTTTGAAACATCAGTTGGAGATCCTCAATGATTCAAATCCACCATAACGTTGAGAGATTTACGTTTTGTTTTCTTTTTGTCTCTCAATCGTTTTCTCCAACTATAACAATTTTCCCCTCATATCTCATTCGATTTGTTTAGTTCTTAATTTATCATTCTGACATTTCCTCTTAGAGGGTCAGACGATAAGGCCTTAAGAAATATGTTAGCAATTTTCTTTTTTTTTCACTCGCCCGTTTCATTGATTAAAAGAATGTTTCCTCTGAAATTTATTCTACGAAAATATAACCTGCTTGCCTGAGATAAAAACACCGACATCGTTATTCAGACGTGTTTGTATATGTTTAGCTTTTAATATATATATATATATATATATATATATATATATATATATATATATATATTTATATTTATATAGTTGTATTTTTTAAGTGAATATTAATTATTATTACCTACAGACATCGATATATATATATATATATATATCAATTTATGTATGTGCATATGACTTTATATTTGTATGTATCGGATTCGCTTTTGAATTAATTAACCGATCATTATGAATTTGAGGACACAGCTGATAGACCGAAAGGATCGTATTGTTTGTATTTAGTTTAATGCTAAAGTTAAAAACCCTTCGTGAAAATTCACATACCTTTGATTTGTATGAAATTTTAACAATAAGTATCAGGCATCAATTAATAAATATTTCACAAATTTAAGTTACTTTTGAGTATTTTAAAAGGTGTTAGTGGAAGATAATATGGACACAATCTACTATTTGAATAATTAAACATTTCAGATTTGCATTAAATTTGATCGATGATCATGAGACACTAATGAAATATAATTCCCCGAAGTCCAATGTCTTCTTAAGACCCCTTAAACTTAAGCCTTAAATTTTAGACATTTTCTAGAATCAAAATCATGTAATGGATTTTGATCAAAGTTTGAATAAGGATTCATACATAAGGTTTTGCTTCATTATATATTGATTTTAATTTTGGTAAACAGACATAAAAGTGGTTAAATTGCGGACTAATTCCCTAGTACAGGAAATGAGTCAGCATTTCTTTTAATTTAATTTCAGTAGACGCTAATTGCATTTTATTTATCGACATTGCGTGATGAATCTATAGTGAAGATAGGGCAGCCTGATTCCCCACCGCAGCTCCTCTTCTAAACCGGCACTGCTTGATGAGCCTAAGCCTGAGGTTTCAGAAGGAGTCAGAATCGAAGCAATAAATGTAAGATTACAGTATTACATTTAAAGCAGATAGCTCTGGTAAATGAATTACATTATTTTTTCAACACCTTAGAACAAGACAGAGAAATAAGCTGGATAGAGGAGATCAAGAGGGTTTGGGAAAGGGAAGGAAATAATTGGAAGGGAAAAGAGAGAAAGATAGACAGATTGCTATAGAGAGAAATAGAGTGAAAGAGACGGGGAGATAGACTTTTTTTATGGAAATAGCTCCAGACAAGGTATGAAGCCACTTGATGTAAGGACGAAATATGATTACAGCAAAGACGGGTAATGCCTATTTGCCTTAGTCTGGAAATGACCAAGGGTAAAGGTAGGAGGAAAACAGTCAGCGGGAAGATGTCATATAAAGATGTTACACACACTATTTAATATTTCTGCTAGTATTATATCATTATGAAAAGCATACATCTGCATATGCTTTATTATACGTTGTTACTTATTATCGTGAGAAGTCCTTTTATTTGTAATTATATTCCGTGTATGTTTTGTTCATGTTAATTAATACTCTTTGATGTAAGATCTATATATATATCGACGAGAATCCTGTCTTTTCATAATGAGGTCAATACAGAAATTGACTCATACGTTCAAATATTTAATTTATACTAATCTATTATATAAAACGCAGTTTTCCGTTTTCGTGTCTGTGTGTGTGCGTCTAACTAAAAGTCAGAAACTACACAAGACACAGCCACAAAGCTGATATATTCTTTTTAACTACGGTTTCGGACAGAATATGTAGACATTTGTTTTTAAATATTCATTCTTTTGGAGGTCACCAGGAACAAAATTAGTCCGGGGAATTTGAAATTTAGAGCGACTTTTTCCTATCGACTGTTCGTATTAAACTAAAATACACAAGTCGGAGGATGGGAAATCATTCTTGACTTGATGAAAGAGAGATGGGGAAAAGTGAGTAGCGGGGTCGGTAGTTAGATATAGAAGGGATAGAAGAGGAGTTTTAAAAGAAAGATATAACACCCACTTTAAAATCTTCTATGTAAGTATCTGTATATATTTAGATAGTTGTATGTACAGGATTCACTCAAAATAATTAACTGATTATTATGAATTTTCGAACACAGCTAATAGGCGTAACGGATCTAAATGTAGACTATATTTAGTTTACCTCAGTTTTATACTCAACTTCGTAAAAAATTTAGATACTTTCATTTTTTGTGAAATTTAACAATACGTATTAGACATCAATTAATAAAGCAATTAATAAATATTCCCGAAATTCTAGTTTCTTTGAACTATTTTAAAATGTTTGGGGGCACAACCTACCATTTGAAAATTCAAATATTTCACATTTGCATTGAACTTGATGTATGGTCATAAAACACCAATTAAACTAAATTCTTTTAATCTCAACTTCTTCTCAAGACTCATTAAGCTTCAACCTTAAATTGTAGACATTTTCTAGAATGAAAATTATGTAATGGGTTTTGATCGAAACTGGAATAATGATTCTAAACATGTGATTTTGAATCCTTTTTATTTTAATCTACATAAGAGGACATAAAAATGTTCTGTTCGGGAAATTAATTTACCGGTCATGTGACGGGTATTCTTCTAATATATATATATATATATATATATATATATATATATATATATATATATATATATATATATATATAAGTTACATAAACAATATCATAGCCTTACGTTAATCAGCCAACGTTTCGACTCGCTACCGCATCTTGTAAAAGGCAGAATTTAAAAAAATAGATAAACATTTTTTTCATTCTGCCTTTGACACGATGCGGTAGCGCGTCGAAACGTGTATTGATTGACTTAAATGCTCTACTTGGTATTGAGCACTCTTGAAAAATTGGTTTTACGTACACTTTATTAACATATTTGAACTCATCAATTATATATATATATATATATATATATATATATATATATATATATATATATATATATATATATATATATTGCAAAAAACCTTAGGTATGAACTTCTTTTTAATTGCCTAAAAAGGTTACCTATAAATATACGTATATTCAGCCACAAACAGACTATTTCGTTGTATCACAGCTCTTCAATCTGACTAGACATGCAAGTCTCTAAAAACGGGAATTAAAACTCAACCGTCTAGAAAACAGTCGGCGCTTCTAACCCCTTAGCCATCATCTGGCAGTAAGAGTATTATCAATAATAAACATTGTCAAACGTATGAGAGTCCAATTGCTGTTTGTGTAAACAAAGAGCAGTGCGTTATAAGCTGGTGGCAGTTTGTGACTTCATTTACCAGAGAGCTCAACCCAAGAAGGTGGTATATTTTACTCATCTACAAACAGACTGTTTCGCTGTATCACAGCTCTTAAGGATGCTTCAAGCGCTTCAAGCCGGGATAGACCGTCTCGACCGTCTAGACGAGAGTCAGAGATAGAGAATGACAGAACTTACAGACAGACAGACAGACAGACAGACAGAGAAACTAACATTAAAATAATGTATAAGATATTAGAAAGTAAGTACTAGTTAAAGTAAGGAATTTTGTTTCATAACTTTTTGCAGTGGGTAGAAGACGGACTCTTCTTTTTGGCGTGATTCCAAGATGCTTTGATTATATTTTTCACATTCCCAACTAATATCGAAATAGAAAAAAAACGTATAAAATTTAAGAAAGAGTAAACATCTGAATTCCGGCCAAAATTTTTTATCTGAAGGTAAAAACTGGGATTGGGTAGTTAACAAGATGGTCAGCGGGCCAAATTGCCACATTATTCACGGCTAAGGAACCGGAGTGGAATCCTTCATCTTCGTCAGCAACGATATTCGTTTGCTATGCCTATAACGTTTGCTATGCCTATAACGCTGTTGCTTACAAGCGAAACGTATAGCAGAATACAAAGCACTTCATCAAATCAGTGACATATGCATTAAACCCAGACCACTTTCAATTCTGGTTGATAAACGAGCACGAGTTACCTGGAGTTGCCCGGGTGTCAAATATATTTAGCGTCAATAATAACTTCACTAATTAATGGTGTCTACCGTAAACGCAGGCAGTTCTGAGAATTTGCTAACATATAATTGTGACAAGGTGGGCAAGGCACCAAAGGAGGGTTGAAAAGGGTTTAAATAAAATAAAAGGAGTGTGTTACGCTTCTAAAATCACAAATTAGATTGTTTGTGAAATCTAGAAAAGGTCGAAATAGAAAATAAAAAGAGAAATAAAATTATTTGTAAACGAGTATGGGGTTGGCTACGTTAATAGACGGAAAACTGTAGTTATAAATGTTAAAAAGGTGTTAGATGATGATAGAAAGAAAAAGACTGTGAAGATTGAATGAATTCTGTTGTTTGCATTTTAAAGAGAAAACAGAAAATACTAAAGATACTCCGGGATTTTGAACTAACCATCAAAGACAATATAACACTTCCGGTCTTCACCAGCAGAGAAACGACATTCTACTCAACATTACGACCTTCAGAGACACAACGACGGCCTGGTGAGCCGGTGTTACATCAACGCTGGGTTTCGAAAACGACGCTTCACAGTATAGAACTAATATGGTAACATATCAATTACGTATATAACGTAAAACTTGATATCAGAGCAGGGAACGTGATTTTCTTGTTTGTTTTTTGTACTAGTGAGTCCTTCTTTATCAAGGTCTAAAGACCAATCGAGGATAACGGTTATGAGTTTGTCAGATGAACAGTGAGACAGACATCTTGAGGATTAGAAACGATGGTTGAAACTAGCCAGAATTTGATCATTGAATAGGACGGCTCAACAAGAGTCTGTTAAGATTGCGCTTGAAAAGGACCATGTTATAATAAGCTGAGTAGCAGTCCCATAATAATGTGTTCCACGGACGGAAAGGAAATTTGCTAATGGAAGTTCTGTTTAGTTCCAGGTACACAGAAGAAGCAAGGGGGAAATGGTTTACAGTGGTTGTAATTAAGAACTCTGATACATTTATTTTTCAACGCTTGAATAAAAAAATTCTTAATAGTTTTACGTTTTTCTGCACTTTTAATTATTTTACACTTTTTTCTTCACTAAAAGATCACCATTATTATCAATATAAAGCCAACTTCACACGAATGTGAAACGTATCTTTTGTTCTCGGCAACATCTGATATTCTTCATAGCAGGACGAATTTCAGTTTATAAGACAAACACATTTTCGTAAGCTTCCACGCGAGACGTGCATTTATTTTTACTACTAGATAACAACAAGAGAACAAAGAAAAGAAAAAGGGCAGACAACTCTGGCTCATAATTTACTTACAGTAAATTCGAATGTGTTAATAACAAGTACTGACTATAGTGAGTAATTTCAATGTTAAAGCGAATGAGAAATTTAAAAAATACAAGAATGAAATAAAACATTGACTTTTTTATACAGATGAATAGTAGAACATACATTGTGGAGAACATTGTGCATTCTCTATTCAAGGTAAGTTATTACTGTGCAATGCCACGTGTCAGCGTTATTTTCGGAGTGTTCCTTCTAATAAACCAGTTGTTCTACAAAAACTCCAAAATCCAATCTACCATATTATTTATTTGAATGCATGCTTTTTTGTGTTGATTATTGTAGTATAAACTAGCAGAAATACCCGACGTTGCTCGGGATTCACGACTGTGCACTTTTTTACTATGTTCATAACACCATATTACTACTCCCTTCTCCCGTTTTGCCCCCTAATATAGTCGGAGGAAGATGAAATGTTGCAAAACTCTGACTCAGTGTCTTATGCATATGGTTTAAATTTGATTAAAATTGTGTATACTTATTTGAAGTTTTAAGGGGGGAGCTGTCCCAATGTTGCACTTAGAGATAGGGGCACGTAAGTATTCGGCACATAGAGGGTAACGTGGAGATTCGAAACCACTTTAATTGTCTTCCTCGAATAAGTTTATACATATCATATAACTTTCATCAAAATAGAATATATTTGAAGTTTTAAAGGAAGTTCGGCCCCCATAATTCCTTTAAGTTAGGAGGGCACTTAGAGATTTGGGACCGCTCCATTGTCTTCTCCAGAAAATATTATACGTATGATTTAAAGTTCATAAAAATATGATGTATTTGAGGTTTTAAGGTAGTTATGTCCTCATAGAACCTTAGGGGTGCACTTGAAATTTGGGAGCACTTTCATCGTTTTCCTCGGTAAATTTTACATGAGAATATACATCACACAAACACACATATATATACAGAAATTGAGTTTTATATTTATATAGAAGATTTGTTTTATCTAATCTATAAAATTATGTTGACTGGATTTCTTAAAGTTGGACCTAAATAGCATTTAAGCTGACAAATCAAACTTTTATTATGAATAGCCTTCTTTTTTATTGTTATTGTTGTGCCATATTATTTGCAATAGACTAACGTATTCGTTACAATTTATTTACAAATTTACTTAATCCGGTCTGGCCGTCCGGTAATATGGAGACATTCTTACAAAATTTCATTAAAAGAAAAAACAGCTAAATGGAATAACTCTTACTCAAATAATAAGAGTTATTTCCATTTAGCTGATTTTAACAAAAATGTCAGATCGGTTTTGTTTACACTTTTTGTCGCCGACGCACATAAATAACAGTAATGTTAATACTTCTGTTTCAATTTGTCAATATCACGAACCCAAACAAACCAGTGGCATTTCATTACAGCTTCTATTTTCTACGCTGCTCGTGCAGTTTGGAATGCGAAATTGATGGAAAGTGAGATATAAAATGATAGAGGCAGAATGTGTTGTACAGGGTGTTGGAAAATCAATGGCATAACTTCGGGATTATGTTGTATATGTGTGTATAGTTTGCTTTCCAATTTATAGGCCATTGAAACAAATTCTGACCAACACCCTTTATTGTAAACATCTAACACGCACAATGTATGTAATAGTGCACTGTTATTTCTGTACATGAGATAGACAAACACTATCTTTGTGACATGATCGCGGGTAAAATAAGCCTTGTTCTGCTGTTATCACATACACAAATGAAACCTTGATAAAATGGCATCAAACAAATACACCATCCGTGAAGTTAAGAAGAAGAATCTGAGCGTCATTATCTGCAGGACTCCTTTAAGATCCACCATGGGGAGCCCGGTCGGCATCCTGCGAATGTTGGCCCTTCTTATTTCAAGTAACAGAATACAACAGACCAAATACAGGTAAATAAATATGATCCGTACAAACCAAAGACCATGTAAAAGAAGAAATGCACCACAGAGGTAGTTAGACAGTTAACAGGATGTTATTACAAAAACAATCCCTAGATAAATAGACTCCTTTACATATATAGAATATAATCCCGAAGTTATGTCATCGATTTTCAAACACTATGCATGAAGAGAAAAAGAGAGTTAGAGTGATGAATTTTTTTAATGACTCGTTTCACCCAATAAAACCGTTTCTATTTACCATTTCCCAACCCATTAAGACTAAGTGTGATAAAAGGTCAGCATGATGTGGTTCTTTGGGATAAAAACTACCTCAGTCTAATAAGATTTCTCTAACTCTGATCAAAAACAGAACAGATACTACACTTTGAGTATCTATCTGAATTAAAACAGCATTTTCCTTAAAATAACCACGGCAAGTTGATACGTTGTAAAAAAGTGGGTTATCTGTTTACGTCATATCAACGCTTTTGAAGTTATTTAATGTAGACACAATGTTATATTTCATACGAATAGTTGAACCTAAGTTGCTATCGTTTTATACACTAATGAGTCACTACTTGCCAAGGCCAAACGCCACTTGAGCATAAGCGTTAATGAGATTCTAAGTTGGATGATGGACAATTCTATGAGACGATTAGAAACGATGAGTAGAAATGAGGATAATTTGAGAACTCAAAAGGACAACTCGATAAACTCAATTGTGTTTTAGCATAGAATGGTGATATGCTGTGGAAGTGCAAAGTGAAGTATCTGCTTTTATACTGCACTTCACGTTTTTGTCCTCGGTCAGTGAAGGAGAAACCCTTCTAGAGTGATGCAATTTAAATGTTTCCCAATCTTGAGTGCCGTTTTCTGTGGAATTGAACTTTTCCCACACATCAAAAACCGACCATGTGTCTCACTCTGCCTTCGTGGAGAGGCAAATTAATAGGGACAAGCAAAAGTGACAAAAGCAAAAAACGATCCCATAGTCTACGAATTAATCCATTACACGAAACACCTTAGGCGAACACGTAACAGAGACATAACTACACACAATGCTTTTTTTCTACTTGATAATTTACACATTTTTGTTTTCTATAGGATAATTTAGCTCTTTTTATTTTCTATGGGATAATTTACATCTTTTTATTTTCTATGGGATAATTTAGCTCTTTTTATTTTCTATGGGATAATTTACATATTTTTATTTTCTATGGGATAATTTACATCTTGTTAGTTTTGTATGGGATAATTTAACTCTTTTTATTTTCTATGGGATAATTTACATCTTTTTTATTTTTCTATGGGATAATTTACATATTTTTATTTTCTATGGGATAATTTACATATTATTATTTTTCTATGGGATAATTTACATTTTTTTATTTTTGTATGGGATAATTTAACTCTTTTTATTTTCTATGGGATAATTTACATCTTTTTTATTTTTCTATGGGATAATTTACATATTTTTATTTTTCTATGGGATAATTTACATCTTTTTATTTTTGTATGGGATAATTTAACTCTTTTTATTTTCTATGGGATAATTTACATCTTTTTTATTTTTCTATGGGATAATTTAACTCTTTTTATTTTCTATGGGATAATTTACATCTTTTTTATTTTTCTATGGGATAATTTAACTCTTTTTATTTTCTATGGGATAATTTACATATTTTTATTTTTCTATAGGATAATTTACATCTTTTTATTTTTGTATGGGATAATTTACATATTTTTATTTTCTATGGGATAATTTACATATTTTTATTTTTCTATGGGATAATTTAACTCTTTTTATTTTCTATGGGATAATTTACATCTTTTTTATTTTTCTATGAGATAATTTAACTCTTTTTATTTTCTATGGGATAATTTACATATTTTTATTTTTCTATGGGATAATTTACATCTTATTTTTTATGAGATAATTTACATTATTTTTATTTTTCTGTTTCAATGTGATAATTTACATCTTTTTATTTTCATATTTGATACTTATTTACATATTTTATTTTACTTACACGTTCCATTCCTTATATTATTTCTGTCTTCATTTTTTTACATTTTCCTTTCCCTTTTTATAATTTTGTTTTCTTTTTCATCCACTTGTCCAATATTTCATTAAGTTTGTTGATCACTCTCTCCTGCCATCACTATCTCCCCCCCCTCTCCCCTCTCTCTCTCTCTCTCTCTCTTCTTAGATTCATCAGTTTCCTTGTGCTTTCTTTCTACTTCTTTCATTTCGATGTTCTTTTATGGATCAATATAATTTATTCTATATTCTTCCTCCCTTTTTTGTATCATATTATTTTATTTCTTTTCTCTTTTTTCCAGTTGTTTATTAAATTTATTAAACCTTCTCTTCCACTCCCAACTCTACTCTCTCTATATATATATTTATCTCTGTATCTCTCTCTATATATATAAGCAAACATTGTTAAAAATAACAGAATTCGTCTGTTTAATTATACTTTTTTTATTTTTAACATTTTTCTGATGGTCTTATTCGTATTAAAATCAAAAACAATAATAAATGTGCCATGGGTTTCACAGGTTTCACGAACGTTTTCGATTCTTCGTCGAATCATAATCAGGTGTCAAAAGCAAATAAACAAAAAAACTGGAGAGAGAAGAGTATTTTAAAAAGACAGCGGAGAAACGCGCAGAGAACGTTTTTGCATTGTTCCAGAAAGTCGTTGACGATTTAAATTCAGCAACGCCGGATGGCATCACAGAACAAAATCGCATTAACCTTCTTTTATTTTTAATAATGTTTTCATAGATGAGAAAATGCTGCCTAAATACACACACAATATATATATATATATATATATATATATATATATATATATATATATATATATATATATGAATATTAAATTTAAATAAATTACTTTTTTATGTAAAATGAGAGATGTAAGAAACGCATCGAAGTACAGAAATTAAGAAGTTGTTAAAACCAATGATAATTATGGGTTTGGATTGATTCACTATCGTCTATGGAATGCAAATATAATATATATATATATATATATATATATATATATATATATACAGGGTGTTTCAAAAGTCTTGGGAACATTACAAATGCGTATATCTCATGAACTATTCCAGGTAGAAAAATGAAACTGGTGCCATTTTAAAGCTTGCTTAATCATGTTTTTTGTCATACCAATGATTTTCGTGTTATCTTTCCATGTGCAGCAATGGCGTTCTCTAAACAAGACAAGGCATTTTGCGTCCTCCAATTTGCAAAGACTGAATCGTGGACATGTGTTCAGCGTGCATTTCGCAGGAAATTTAAAAAAGAAGCCCCTGAAAGGAAATCCATTGTCAGATGGCATGCTAAATTTGTGAAAGATGGGTGGTTGTGCCCAAGTAAGCGAACAGGTCGCCCTTCAACTTCAGAAGATGCAGTTGAGCAAGTTCGGACAGCCTTTTAGCGGAGCCCCCGTAAATCAGTGAGAAGAGCCAGCAGGGAACTTCAGCTTGCTCCAGCAACTGTCTGGCGTGTCTTAAGGAAACGACTGCAAATGGTACCTTACAAGCTCAAGTTGATCCAAAAGTTGAAGGACACTGATAAGCCACTTCGCCGTGACTTTTGCATTGCAATGCAAGAGAAGTTGGAAGATAACGGCTTTGATGACCGGCTTGTTTTTAGCGATGAGGCGACCTTCCATCTGAATGGCAAAGTTAACAAGCATAACACTCGCATATGGGGTACTGAGAATCCTCATGAACTTCTTGAGCACGAGCGAGATTCACCAAAAGTGAACGTGTTTTGTGCAATTTCCAAGAAAGGTGTCTATGGACCGTTCTTCTTTGAAGAGGCGACTATCACTGGTGAATCCTATCTCAACATGCTGGAAGACTGGTTAATGGCTCAGTTGGAACAAGCAGAATCTGATGACTTCATTTTTCAACAAGATGGTGCACCACCACACTGGAGTCTTAGAGTAAGGCAGTTTCTTAACACAAGGCTGCCTGGTAGATGGATTGGGAGATCTGGGCGAGGTGATGACGTTCTCATGCCCTGGCATCCTAGGTCTCCAGATCTTACCCCGTGTGACTTTTTCCTTTGGGGCTTTGTCAAGCAGCAAGTCTATGTGCCGCCCCTTCCAAGAGATATTGACGAACTAAAGGCTCGAGTAACGGCAGTTGTGGGAACCATTGACGTCAAGATGCTGGAACGCGTTTGGCAGGAAATGGACTATCGACTAGATGTCTGCCGTGTGACGAATGGTGCTCATATTGAGCAACTTTGAAGATTCCCCACAAAACTTGAAACTTTAACCTTTCCAACGATACCAATTTCATTTTTCAACTCCTAATAGTTTTTGAGTTATTAAAAATCGTTATGTTCCCAAGACTTTTGAAACACCCTGTATATAAGGAAAATATTTTGAAAAACTTAAACAATACATTTTTTGTTTTATAAAATAAACTATTTATTCTAAAAACTTGAGTACTTTCAGCGTATACGCCATTTTCAAAAGTATAGGCATTTTTTTTTCAAGTTGAATTTCAACACAAATCGTCATTACATCAAGACGAATTTAAACTTGACTGCAACAAATATGTTTAAATATGTTTAAATATGTTAAAAAAGGAAAAAAATGCCTATACTCGTTAACATACTCAAGTTCTTAGAATAAATAAATAACTTTTTTTATAAGACAACAACAAAAAATGCATTGTTCAGGTTTTTACAAAATACTTTCCTTATTGGCATTCCATCAACGTTCGAAGTGTGGAATTTTCATTTAATATATATATATATATATATATATATATATATATATATATATATATATATATATATATATATATATATATATATATTGCTCTGCCATTCTCACTCTTGTTTGTCTTTTGCCATCTTTCTACCCCCTTTCATTTCTGTTTTTTTTAGTTTCTTTTATATATTTTCCTTCCAATTTTATGATTTCATTTTCTTTCTTCTCCCTTTTTCCATTTGTTTACTGTATTTATTAAACCCTCATTTCCCTCGCTCGCTTCTCTCCCTTTCCCTCTCCTTCTCTCTCTCTCTCTCTCCGATTCTAATTCTTTTGTCCCTTTAGCCATCTTTCGTCGTCCTTTTATTACCGTTTCCTCATCTTCCTCTTGTCATTCGTCTATTCTTTTTCCCCCCCTTTTGCTGAAAAACTTCCACAGTCCTTTCTGAGATTTACGGCCAACCATGATTGGTACATAAATAGTTTCGTGGGGGCGCATCACAGGTGAAACACACACAAATCCGTCGAGTTACACGAATTGCAAGTGGCTGATTTATTCTCGTGCGAATTAGAAAAGCGGAGAATAAGTCTGAATAATGAGCACGTTTTAAAAATATCTTCGCAAAAACGACGGCGAATGAATACATAACTAATGGTTTTGTCACAGCGAAACTTTCTGGAGAAACGGTTTTTAGGTTATTTTGTTCTGTTGTTTTTAAACGAGTCCTTCATGTCACCATTTTCTTGGACGAGGTGATTATTTATGAGTTTCTTTTTTAGTCACACTAGTCTGTCTGTCTCTATCGCCCCCCTCTCTCTCTCTCTCTCTTTTTTTTTATATATATATATATATATATATATATATATATATATATATATATAGAATGTAGAGAGAGATATAGTACATATATATATATTAGTTTCTGTAGATGTAAATCCGTTGTAACTCCAGTGTTTATAAAAAGTGCTCAATAACAAATAGAGCTGTTCTTTAGTATATTTTTTTTATTTATACAAACATTGTGTTACATATGTGCATACATGTTTCGGTTGTACGCTTCACAGAGAGGTCTGAAGAGGTAGACTCTCTGTGAAACATGTACGCACATATGTAATCAATAATGTTTGCATTAATATATATATATATATATATATATATATATATATATATATATATATATACCAACATTTAAAATAGATATTAATTATTATTACCTACGGATATTGATGTTTATGCTTATGCAATCTTCAGTGTAACAGATGTTAATTCTTGCCAGTTAGAGTGCACGAACTCAGTTTCTAAATCACCACTGACTCGTAGTCCGGAATTCTACCTTTCATCAACACCAATTAGCACGAATAGTATTCAACAAAAAAACAAAGAGGTTAGAACATCGCATTTCTGCCATAGTATGACTGCTTATTGTTAAATTCTCTAAGAGACATTAGTCTTTGTAATAAGGGGCTACGGTGGTACATAACAAAGGCCGTGATTTGAAAGAAAGGGGTGAGTGACACCTTAAATGTTAGAGGTAACCCTTCCCTGGAAGTCGATGAAACCAAGCTGAAGGAGAACGTCACATTACTACACATAAAAAAAGACTACAGTCGGCCGATATACGGAAAATATTAACATCTACCACCAAAATAATACACAAAAATAACTGCATAAACAGACTTAAAATACTAGAAGCAATATTCATTAAAACTAAACAGCCTAATATTAACATAATAGCTTTCAACACAGGTACTAATGTTGCATAACTACCGAAATTAAACGTCACTAGAGGCAAAGGGGGGGGAGAGAGCTTATTTATTACTACCGGCAGAAATCCTTCCGACTGAGGCAGTTCTCCAAAACCACCTCACAGTTCGCTATCACATCCTCTCCGGCCGAAAACAACGCGAAATGTTCACGAGAGGATTAATAGTGATTTCAATCTTTTTTCTTAATACTTCTGATGATACAATTTTCATAGACATTTTCATAGTCATTCTTTAAGCAAACATGTTTCTCAATAATTTTCACACATTTTGGAGAGTCATTTTTCAACAGGGACCTTAAACACACTTTTCTTAAGAGTCATTTAAACAGATTTCTAAACACATTTTTCAAGAGTCCAAAAGTCACTTTGAAACACAGTTTCCAGATATTTTACATTATAAGAAAGTTACCTTTGTAGTTCTCGTCCGTCTTGTTGCTGGCTGTGATCGCCGCGCGGCACCTGTTTTTGTGGGCAAACTCTATCTTTAAGCGGAGGACAAAGACACTCGAAGTCGGATCTTCTGAGAGATTTCTTTTGTTCTTTTTATTTCATGCTTTCATTCGAGTGGAGGGGTTTCCATTATTGGTTCTTCAGTCACATCTTCCTAGGTTCGTACTGTGTGGGACGTTAGACGCTGTTAGTTTTTCTTAGTAGCTTTGGCCCATATCTCTTCGATTCACACCCGAACTCTTGCATTCGAGAGCTACCTCATGCGCTCGCCACAAGCTTCCATGGTGATCTCTTTTGGATACAGCCCTTATCGCGAGCGATTACATTTTTGGGAAAACTTCGCTCGCTTTTCCGAAACGACGTTGTCGCTTCGAGCTCCCATAGCGGACTGATTCTAAAAAGCTAAGTTCTTGTTCTCCGTGGTGACGTAATCATCATTCCCACGCACGGGATGGGGACAAAAACGACTCACTCTGATCTCTGACTCAAAGGTCACGTCAGGTGTCTAAATTTATTATGACTATTCTTGGATCAAACTCTTCTCTGAACTCACTTCTGAGTCCAGAAACAAAACCTATTTTTCAATAACAAAATTAGCTATTTGATACTAGTTAACCTACTGTGCCTTGCATAATGGGGCCCTACAGTACTGTAACACTAACATATTAAAAGTATTCCATGATTAAATGAAAATAAAGTAATAAATAAATAAATAAATAATGGTAATAATAGTAATATGAATAAATAATAATAAATAAATAAATAATAGCAAAAATAAGAATTAATAAAATAAATAAATGAACAATAAAACCAAACACACAAACGATAGAATAAAATGAACTCAACCAGACACCCTCTTTTTTTCTTTCATTCACCCTTAACGATACCTATAAAACAATAACTCAAGTCTTCTTATTTAAAAAAACAGCCTAATCCTGAAGACGACTATGAAAGTCAAAGACGCTCGAAAAAAATGGCCGAATTAAGAACAATCGGAGAAGTACTATACGGATTGCCACCTGAAACCAGAAGAATAGCTCGACGGTTTGAGAACCTCACGAAGAAGATACACAAACGAGAAAGTTCCGTGACGTTCAACAACGTTTGCTTATATATATATATATATATATATATATATATATATATATATATATAATGTCTGTCTCTTTCTCTCTCTCTTTCTCTCTCTCTCTCTCTCTCTATATATATATATATATATATCCTTTTTTACTAATGAATCACTATCTAACTAAGCCGAAAGCCACTTGAGGATAAAGGTTAATTACATAAAGAACCTTATGATAGGATATATATATATATATATATATATATATATATATATATATATATATATATATATATATACTGTCTGTCTCCCTCTCTCTCTTTCTCTCTCCCCCCTCTCTCTCTCTCTATATATATATATCATGTTTTACTAATGAATCACTATATAACTAACCCTAAACCCACTCGAGGATGAAGGTTAATTACATGAAGAACCTGATGATAGGATTGAGAAAGATTGATGAGATGGACCAAGCTCGAATTACTTGTGGGGACAGTTCATAACAGGAATCTGTTGACATTGGATTTGAAGACGACCATGCTGTAATCTGCAGGAAAAAAATTCGGTGGTAATGTATTTCACAAACGGTAAGTACTTGCGAATCAGATCTATTTGTGGAAGTTCTGCATGATACTCCGTAACGGTTAGAAATGATCCCATGGCGTGAGTCGATGAAACAACGTGACTTCCGTAATGGTTGTGGCAGTCGCGTACAATGTAGCAAATTAGGTTCAAAAACACGAAATGTCTAAACGTATTATTATTATATAGATGTTATTTCTCTTTACCCACAATTTAAACAAAAATTAGATTAGGTTCCATTCTTCCATCCACTAATTTCAACTTACGTTCCCACTTACCTCTCCGTTCGGCGTCTGTCACAAACATCAAAGCAACAAACCTTTTTGAGACAGAGACGCCACCAACCCTCTGACGCCGACCATCTCCCACGTTTACCTTTCCCTTTCCCTACCCAATCACAATACCAGGCTTTACCCTTTACCCTAGCATTTATAAATAACGAAGTTTCAGCTTGTACATCACATTCACGTACAGTTTCCCATCTTACTACCGCCTTTTTGATGATGTGCATCCTATCTCACTCCAAAATAATGTATTTTGTACCAAGTGATCATAATTTTGTATGTTCACTTTGATAAAGTTATTTGATAAAAGAGGACACAATATTAGTAATGCTCGAAATGATTCTGATTTGATTTTTGTTCGAGATAATCTACATTTATCTTCTCAACACACACACACACACACACACACACACACATATATATATATATATATATATATATATATATATATATATATATATATATATATATATATGGGAAATTAATTCATGGAATAGTGGATAAGCATGGTATAAACCAGCCTCATTAAGCAGAACTATATAAGAAATGCCTTGGTTCAGCTTTAATGATGTGTCTGTCCTTATTTCTAGTAATCTGTTTCATGCTTTTCCACTATTAAATAAACTATTTTTTTATTTTGTCTAAAATATTGATTTTATATTTACTCCTTCATCTATATATTGATCACTTTTTTAATTAATACTAAAACTCGATACATAAATTATTATACTTCTTTATAACATTTTATGTGGATACATGAAATAATATACAGAGTGTTTCAAAAGTCTTGGGAACATTACAAATGCGTATATCTCATGAACTATTCCAGGTAGAAAAATGAAACCGGTGCCATTTTAAAGCTTGCTTAATCAAGTTTTTGGTCATACTAATGATTTTCGTGTTATCTTTCCAGGTGCAGTAATGGCGTTCTCTAAACAAGACAAGGCATTTTGCGTCCTCCAATTTGCAAAGACTGAATCGTGGACATGTGTTCAGCGTGCATTTCGCAGGAAATTTAAAAAAGAAGCCCCTGAAAGGAAATCCATTGTCAGATGGCATGCTAAATTTGTGAAAGATGGGTGTTTGTGCCCAAGTAAGCGAACAGGTCGCCCTTCAACTTCAGAAGATGCAGTTGAGCAAGTTCGGACAGCCTTTCAGCGGAGCCCCCGTAAATCAGTGAGAAGAGCCAGCAGGGAACTTCAGCTTGCTCCAGCAACTGTCTGGCGTGTCTTAAGGAAACGACTGCAAATGGTACCTTACAAGCTCAAGTTGGTCCAAAAGTTGAAGGACACTGATAAGCCACTTCGCCGTGACTTTTGCATTGCAATGCAAGAGAAGTTGGAAGATAACGGCTTTGATGACCGGCTTGTTTTTAGCGATGAGGCGACCTTCCATCTGAATGGCAAAGTTAACAAGCATAACACTCGCATATGGGGTACTGAGAATCCTCATGAACTTCTTGAGCACGAGCGAGATTCACCAAAAGTGAACGTGTTTTGTGCAATTTCCAAGAAAGGTGTCTATGGACCGTTCTTCTTTGAAGAGGCAACTATCACTGGTGAATCCTATCTCAACATGCTGGAAGACTGGTTAATGGCTCAGTTGGAACAAGCAGAATCTGATGACTTCCTTTTTCAACAAGATGGTGCACCACCACACTGGAGTCTTAGAGTAAGGCAGTTTCTTAACACAAGGCTGCCTGGTAGATGGATTGGGAGATCTGGGCGAGGTGATGACGTTCTCATGCCCTGGCCTCCTAGGTCTCCAGATCTTACCCCGTGTGACTTTTTCCTTTGGGGCTTTGTCAAGCAACAAGTCTATGTGCCGCCCCTTCCAAGAGATATTGACGAACTAAAGGCTCGCGTAACGGCAGTTGTGGGAACCATTGACGTCAAGATGCTGGAACGCGTTTGGCAGGAAATGGACTATCGACTAGATGTCTGCCGTGTGACGAATGGTGCTCATATTGAGCAACTTTGAAGATTCCCCACAAAACTTGAAACTTTAACCTTTCCAACGGTACTAATTTCATTTTTCAACTCCTAATAGTTTTTGAGTTATTAAAAATCGTTATGTTCCCAAGACTTTTGAAACACCCTGTATATACACACACGTGTGTGTGTGTGTGTGTGTGTGTGTGTGTGTGTGTGTGTGTGTGTGTGTGTGTGTGTGTGTGTGTGTGTGTGTGTGTGTATTATTTACAAAGAATACATATTTTTAAGAACAATTATAGTCCTTAAATTTTATAGGGTCAGGCCAAATTTTTTAGGGGTCAAGCCAAATTCTTTCTTTTTTAATTTTGTAACTTAAAATATTTCTCAGGGTTGTGGGAGATTGAAAAAAAGGTTGGGGGGGCTGGAGAGATTAGGGGGTCCGGGAAAATTGTAGGGCTCAGGCCAAATTTTTTAGGGGTCGGGCCAAATTTTTTTTTTTTTTAACTTAAAATATTTCTATGGGTTATGGGAGAGTGGAAAAAAGTTTTGGGGGGGGCTGGAGAGATTAGGGGGTCGGGGAAAATTTTAGGTGTCAGGCCAAATTTTTTAGGGGTCGGGCCAAATTTTTTTTTTTTTTAACCTTAAAATATTTCTCAGGATTGTGGGATAGTGAAAAAAAGTTTGGGGACTGCAAGGATTAGGGGGTCCGGGACAATTTTAGGGGTCAGGTCAAATTTTTTAGGGGTCGGGCCAAATTTTTTTTTTTTTTTTTTGAACTTAAAATATTTCTCAGGGTTGTGGGAGGGTGAAAAAAAGTTGGGGGCTGGAGAGATTAGGGGGTCGGGTAAAATTTTAGGGGTAAGGCCTAATTTTTTAGGGGTCAGGCCAAATTTTCTTTTTTTTTTACATTTTTTTAACTCAAAATATTTCTATGGGTTATGGGAGAGTGGAAAAAAGTTTGGGGGGGCTGGAGAGATTAGGGGGTCGTGGAAAATTTTAGGTGTCAGGCCAAATTTTTTAGGGGTCGGGCCAAATTTTTTTTTTTTTTTTAACCTTAAAATATTTCTCAGGATTGTGGGATAGTGAAAAAAAGTTTGGGGACTGCAAGGATTAGGGGGTCCGGGACAATTTTAGGGGTCAGGTCAAATTTTTTAGGGGTCGGGCCAAATTTTTTTTTTTTTTTTTTGAACTTAAAATATTTCTCAGGGTTGTGGGAGGGTGAAAAAAAGTTGGGGGCTGGAGAGATTAGGGGGTCGGGTAAAATTTTAGGGGTAAGGCCTAATTTTTTAGGGGTCAGGCCAAATTTTCTTTTTTTTTTTACATTTTTTTTAACTCAAAATATTTCTATGGGTTGTGGGAGAGTGAAAAAAAAGTTGGGGGGCTGGAGAGATTAGAGGGTCGGGGAAAATTTTAAGGGTCAGGCCGAACTTTTTAAGGGTAAGGCCAAATTTTTTTGTTTTATTTTTGTTTTGAACTCAAAATATTTCTCAGGGTTGGGGAAGAGTGAAAAATTAGTTGGGAGGAGGGGGGCTGGAGAGATTGAGAGGTCGGGGAAAATTTTAGGGGTCAGGCCAAATTTTGTTTCTTTTTTTTCGTTTTGAACTCAAAATATATCTCAGAGTAGTGGGAGAGTGAAAAATTAGTTGGGAAGGGGGGGCTTGAGAGATTTAGGGGTTGGGGAAAATTGTTGGGGTCAGGCAAAATTTTTTTGTTTTTTTTTGTTTTGAACTTAAAATATTTCTCAGGGTTAGGGGGAGAGTTAAAAACAAGTTAGGGGGGCTGGAAAGATTGAGGGGTCGGGGAAAAGTGCATTTATATGTGAAATTCACAGAGTAAGGTGATGGGGGTATTCCTGAATCTATAAACTAACTCCTTAGGGGTCCATGGGGCAGATTTCATCGGGGGGGGGGACTGTTTTCAGTTATTTTTCATGATATTTTATAGTAATTTTGAAATCCTGAGTCATATTTTAATTTAATTACCTAATAATTTAAAATAACTTTTAATTTTATTTAACGTTTCTTAGCGCTAGGGACGCGCCTACGTTAATCAAAGTATTGCTACTATTTTACGAAAGCAAATTATAGGAAATTACAACATGGCCGCCAGCGATTAAGTCATTGCATTCAAATTCGATTTTAAAGTCTTGAAAAAATAAAATATAATTTTATTTCGGGATCAAAAATACAATGTAAGAATAATTAATAACTTTTATCCAAAATGTTTGTTTACATAGCATATTTCTTTACGAAAATTCAGTTACATAAAATACATAGGGGTTGGACCAAATTTTTTTTTTTAATTTTTTGAACTTAAAATATTTCTCAGGGTTGTTGGAGGGTGAAAAAAGTTGAGGGTGGCTGGAAAGATTAGGGAGTCGGGTAAAATTTTAGGTGTCAGGCCAAATTTTTTAGGGGTCGGGCCAAATTTTTTTTTTTTTTTTAACCTTAAAATATTTCTCAGGATTGTGGGATAGTGAAAAAAAGTTTGGGGACTGCAAGGATTAGGGGGTCCGGGACAATTTTAGGGGTCAGGTCAAATTTTTTAGGGGTCGGGCCAAATTTTTTTTTTTTTTTTTTGAACTTAAAATATTTCTCAGGGTTGTGGGAGGGTGAAAAAAAGTTGGGGGCTGGAGAGATTAGGGGGTCGGGGACAATTTTAGGGGTCAGGCCAAATTTTTTAGGGGTCGGGCCAAATTTTTTTTTTTTTTTTGAACTTAAAATATTTCTCAGGGTTGTGGGAGAGTGAAAAAAGTTGGGGGCCTGCAAGGATTAGGGGTTCAGGGAAAATTTTAGGGATGAGGCCAAATTTTTTAGGGGTCGGGCTAAATTTTATTTATTTTTTTTTAACTTAAAATATTTCTCAGGGTTGTGGGATGGTTGAAAAAATTGGGGGGGCTGGATAGATTAGGGAGTCGGGTAAAATTTTAGGGGTCAGGCCAAATTTTGTAGGGGTCGGGCCAATTTTTTTTTTTTTTTTGTTAACCTAAAATATTTATCACGGTTGTGGGAGAGTGAAAAAAATGTTGGGCGGGGGCTGCAAGGATTAGGGGTCGGGGAAAATTTTAGGGGTCAGGCCAAATTTTTTAAGGGTCGGGCCAAATTTTTTTTTTTAACTTAAAATATTTCTCAGGGTTGTGGGAGAGTGAAAAAACTGTTGGGGTGGGGGCTGGAGAAATTAGGGAGTCGGGGACAATTTTAGGGGTCATGCCAAATTTTTTAGGGGTTAGGCCAAATTTTTTTTTACATTTTTTTTAACTTAAAATATTCCTCAGAGTTGTGGGAGAGTGAAAAAAAGTTGGGGGCGCTGGAGAGATTAGGGGGTCGGGGACAATTTTGGGAATCAGGCCGAACTTTTTAGGGGTCAGGCAAAAAATTTTTTTTTTTTTTTTTGAACTCAAAATATTTCTCAGGGTTGGGGAAGAGTGAAACATTAGTTGGGATGGGGAGCTGGAGAGATTGAGAAGTCGGGGAAAATTTTAGGGGTCAGGCCAAACTTTTAGGGGTCCGGCCAAATTTTGTTGTTTTTTTTTTTTGTTGTTTTGAACTCAAAATATTTCTCAGGGTGGGGGAGAGTTAAAAATTAGTTGGGATGGGGGGGCTGAAGAGATAGAGGGGTCTGGGAGAATTTTAGGGATCGGGCCGAACTTTTTAGGGGTCAGGCCAAATTCTTTCTTCTTTTTTTAACCTAAAATACTTCTCAGGGTTAAGGGAGAGTGAAAAACAAGTTGGTGGGGGCTGGATAGATTGAGGGTTCGGGGAAAATTTTAGGGGTCGGGCCGAACTTGTTAGGGGTCGGGCAAAATTTTCTTATTTTTTTTAAACTTAAAATATTTCCTAGAGTAGGGGGGAGAGTGAAACAAAAATTAAGGGGGGCTGGAAAGATTGAGGGGTCTGGGAAAATTTTAGGGGTCCGGCCCAACTTTTAAGGGGTCAGGCCAAATCTTTCTTTTTTTTTTAACTTAAAATATTTCTCAGGGTTGGGGGGAGTTAAAAAAAGATGGGAGGATGGATTGCTGGAAAGTTTGAGGGGTCGGGGAAAATTTTAGGGGTCGGGCCAAACTTTTTAGGGGTCTGGCCAAATTTTTTTTTTTTAACTTAAAATATTTCTCAGGGTTGGGGGAGAGTTAAGAACGAGTTGGGGGGGCTGGAGAGATTGAGGGGTCGGGGAAAAAGTGCATTTATATGTAAAATTCACAGAGTAAGGTAATGGGAGTATTCCTGAATCTATAAACTAACCCCTTAGGGGTCCATGGGGCAGATTTCATCGGGGGGGACTGTTTTCAGTTATTTTTCATGATATTTTATAGTAATTTTAAAATCCTGAGTCATATTTTAATTTAATTACCTAATAATTTAAAATAACTTTTAATTTTATTTAACGTTTCTTAGCGCCAGGGACGTGCCTCTTAATTTTTAGTTCTTTGGTATTGTTTTTTAAATAAGCGACAAACGCTAATCAAAGTATTGCTACTATTTTACGAAAGCAAATTATAGGAAATTACAACATGGCCGCCAGCGATTAAGTCATTGCATTTAAATTCGATTTTAAAGACTTGAAAAAATAAAATATAATTTTATTTCGGGATCAAAAATACAATGTAAGAATAATTAATAACTTTCATCCAAAATGTTTGTTTACATAGCATATTTCTTTACGAAAATTCAGTTACATAAAATACATATTTAGTAAAAAAGAATTTACGTGAATTACATTGTTATAAGGTTTTAACACATTTAAAACGATAAGAATCATATGGGGAAAAGGAAAATAGAGGGTTTAAGTAGGGAGGAAAATAATGAGGACCAGGGAAAGAAAGACGGCTAAAGAAAGAAGAGAGATTGAAGTTTTTATATAAAGATGTTACACACACTCTTTAATTTCTACTACTTTGTTTTTTTTATCGCCCCGGGCAACGCCGTGTAGCCCTGCTAGTCTTCTATATAAAATTGAATGTTTGTATGTTTGGTTGTGTGTGGTTGTGCTAGCCCTGCTAGTATATATATATATATATATATATATATATATATATATATATATATATATATATATATATATATATATATATATATATATATATATATATATATAAAGAAAAGCAGGTAGTGCAGTATTAGAGCAGTTTTAACGAGAGAAAAGTTTAATGTGTAAAAGAGTAAGGCTACCAACATTTGTAAAAGTTTTTTTTCAACATGTATTTATTATTTTGTTATTTATCATTTTGTTATTTTATAATTTTATAATTTTATATAACGCGTTTCAAGCGGTGGTCCGCTTTCATCAGATATGTATATCCATTTCAAGAAATGTCTTTCGATTTGAAAGAGTGTTGTTTCATTTGAGGAAATTTGAATAACAAATATAATCACCTTTTGAAAGTCAATTAAATGGTTTAACTAATAAATGAATGGTTAAATAAATAATTTTTAAAACGCAATCGTCAGTTATATATAAGTACAGAATATACGACTATATTTGAATGGAATATTGTGTAAGAAAATTCGTTTCATTTCCCTTGTAGTATACGCAATATATTATTCTGTTCAGTATTCGATTTATATGATTGTGATTTAACATACATATGATGTTTTATGATTAATGAGTGGTATTTTGCTGCTCCTTTGTCGCATTTTCTGCGTCCATGTGATCTTAGTAATATACTAGTGGTATTTTACAGCAATATCTTTATCATATTTGTTTATAAAATGATTATTAGCTAATCAGTAAAATAGAATGTTTAATAGATCTCTTATTATATACAGTTAATATTAAATAAATAAAATCCAAGTTAGCTACAATAAATAAATTAACGGGTCCAATACAGAATCAGTTGCTATTTTGTCATGGCATCTAAGCGAATGTATGCGTGATATTATATGAGAGTGTTATAATTGCTATAGTGATATCCGCTTACACCTGTTACTGGCGTAAATATATTTACTTGTAATATATGTATTTGTGTGTATCGATAGACAACCTTATTCAAAGTCTAGTTTTATTTAATATATTCTCTGCCAGTGGTCTGATTAAGCTAGACGTTGAATAAGGTCGTAGCTGAAACATGTTTTAATAAATAAAAACTTATACTATATATCTATATATAAGGTACGAGGTTCGTGCTGAGTGGCCGGTGCATTAGCTGTACATAACCACACTGATGAGTCTTAACAAAAACCAAATATGCATGTCTGTGAATATAAAATGTTTTACTAAATAAAAATATAAGCTCCCTTATAGGGTGAGCACTTTAATCAGAAAGGTAAGGTTTCTGCCTAGCAAAAATGCAAGATTCTTTCACTTGAAATACAATATCCTTAAAAATGTAGTATATTGTAAGAATACATATGATATATTTCCGTCTCAGGTCAGGTAAGACGTTGGACTTTAACCGTCAGTGGTAACTGTGGTCCAAGGTTCGTGCTGCACGATTGACGCATCAGCTGATGAGTCTTAACGAAAACATACCATTAATGTGCGTGGATATAAAAATATTTATTAACTATATATATATATATATATATATATATATATATATATATATATATATAAAGTATAAAGGTATACTCAAAAAAGAATAAAAGGGAAATACCAGCAGAGTGCTCAATTAAATTAAAGCGTAATATTTTTTTTATTTTTAAATACAGATGTTAATCAGACATGGATCAGTGGTTTCTGACAAGAAAAAGGGTTTACTTAACGGCTATTTTTCTGATCTAGCGTCTCGCCAGCCCCGCATTTCAAATTCCTTGTGCATAGCGTTTCATAACGGTTATAAATGTTTTTTGAAGAAATTCCATCATTTACTATTTCAGACGATGCTGAAGAAGACGGAATCGGGGATTTAAACACTTTTTCTTGTCAGAAACCACTGGTCCATGTCTGATTAAAATCTGTATTTAAAAATAAAAATTAAAAATATATATATATATATATATATATATGTGTGTGGGGGGGGGGATTATCAGCTTTGGGAGTATTTTATTTGCACTGGTCTACAGTGTGCAATGCCTTCTCAGACAGATTTTAATAGTACTTAAAAAGATTATGTGATTTAAATATGTCATAACCATTGTTCCACGCGCTTTTGCGATCGTCAGATGGCGTAAATCACGAACTTGGGATAAAACAAACTTCAGCCAAACTTCCCGCATTACACCATCTAACGATCGAAAAAAACGTGAAATCATAGTTATAACATATTAAAAAGACACGTAACACTTGTCTAACACTTGTAACCGTTTGTCTAAGAGTCAAACTGACCGCAGGTTTTGAATCAGCATCGATGTCAGAAGATCTTTATTGTATTTTAACTCATCATTCAAAATTAAACGTATGGAAAATATAACATTAGAAACAAATGCGACAAGATAATCTTTTTGATATCTAATATAAACTCTACATCAAAATTCCTAAATGAGACAGGAAATACGTTAATTGAGACAAACTTGAAACGAAAAGAATACTAACAGCGATTCTTAAATACGACAGTAAATATCTTAATTGAGATAAAATTGAAACAAAACGAATGTGAAAACTGATTGCGATTGATGGCGGGCACTGGCGGGCATAAAAGTGATGCCATATTAAAGATGAAATGTGAAAAGCTCAATTTAAGGAAAGTACAATACGAAGTCATCATTGGTGTATAAAAGTAACAAATATCAGGAAGCCATAGACTTTATTTCGCTTGTCATTAGACATTCACAATAAATAAACAAGCTGTCTTCAAAACGAACAGAATGGAAGTTATAATTTTAAACTTGAGAAGATTATGATCTCTTGGTCGTAATTAGATAAAACTGTCAAAATAAAATCACCTTAACGGCAACGTTCATTTGTTAAAAAATACAAAATATTGATGTTGGCTACTTTTATTTCGTTATTTATGTTCTGTGGTCATGTTAGTGACACCAGAAAAGAAGTAAATAAACAAATATATTAACAAAGAACAGTAGTAAAACACCTGAACAAATGAGAGAGTTACCAGCGAGACTGTTCAGTCCGACTGTCAGGGCTGTCTGCTGGAATTATTAACTTGATAGAAGAGCAGTACCTACTGCTATTTATAGCTGGGAGAGTTCATCCGTGCGTGGGTTAATTAACATAACATCTGTTCTTAAGTATTAACTCCGCGGGAGTCTCAATATATTTTTGTATTTACATTAACAACGATAAAGTCCGTCATTGTCCTTTTTCTTCTTAAACTGCGTTGCTCCGGAGCCGCTTGCGGTATTGGCATGTCAAAAGTATCGTAAATGACAGCCAGGGAACCGCTGTCAGCATCGGGCGTTTTCTAATTTGGTTCAAATATCTCTTGTGAGTAAATTCGGAACCTTTAATTATGTAAATCATAATTCCTACTCTTTTCTCAATTATATCCACTCCCCAGAAGATTTATTATCACGACACATCTGGAAAAAACACTTGGTTTCTTGGTTGTAATGAGATAAAACC
This sequence comes from Sepiola atlantica, assembly GCA_963556195.1. Taxonomy (NCBI): domain Eukaryota; kingdom Metazoa; phylum Mollusca; class Cephalopoda; order Sepiida; family Sepiolidae; genus Sepiola; species Sepiola atlantica. The sequence continues at coordinate 138,060,796 of OY744519.1, forward strand.
GCTAGAAAACGAATTACCTTAATGGCAACGTATACCATATGACAGGCAGATGTCGTTTTTGAGTGACCCGAGGCCAAACGGGACTAAAAAGAAACAACTAAAATATCGTTTCTGACACCACTAATAAAAGAGCGACGTGTTTACAAAGACATGCGTATCTGAAGATCGATACTACTGACCACCTTCCTTCCTGAATTAAAGCGACAATCGACTTGGTTTTAAAATATCAGGTGCCACAACTTCTTCTTTCGTGTGAATCAGATGATTCTGGTGTTGACATTAGCTTCCCCGATGCTTTTCTAGTTAGACATCCTTTTGGAAAGACAGGGTACTTACGGGAAGGATCACAAGAAGGTTGCCTGTTGGCAAGTGAAAATACGACGGGATAAAATGTTAAAATCGTACTGGCCTATTGAGCTGACGGCTGTCGGGCGAATACATAGGAGGAAGGTGGAGGGTGCCTTTTCATTGACACAATGTGGTTAGATTCTTCTTTTCTTTTTTTTTCTTGTGAGAATTATTTCTTCCATTCAGTTGAATTATTTCGTCCCTTCAGTTGAATTATTTCTTCCCTTCAGTTGAATTATTTCTTCCCTTCCTTTCCGTGTGAATAATTATTTTACAGTTTCCAGTTCTGCACAACGCGCTAAGCGAGATAGTTTTTCCCTAGTCGACTGATACACGATAAAAGGAAATGAATAAAGAAAAGAAAATGTTTTGCTCATTTTTTATCAAGTCATTACATTTTTCAGCTGCAGAATTTAATGATTCCTTGCAGAGAATTAATGATTATGTGTTAACGTGACCAACTTACGCCCACCCGACCCACTCAAGTTCGGACATAGCTGCAAAAACCCATAAGTTCCGCAAATCTTCAGCACAACGTGGGGGGGGAAGAACATATGGAATAATCACGTGGACACATCGGTTCTCGTTAGATCACTGAAGTTAAGCAACGTTGAGTCTGGTCAATACTAGATAGGTGACCATCAAGACCTGCAAGAACTGCAAAAACCTAACTTCGTCATTTCCCTTCACCGGGATATACATGCGACTGGGATACGCTTGTGAATTTGATAGTCCCTAGAAACTTCCTCCTTTTGGGGGAAGCTAGCTCAACCCGCCTTGTGTAAATGCCGCTTTGAGAGCAGAACGGTTCAAAAGAAGTTAGTCAGAAAACATGCGGTCTTCATGGCATCAATAGATATTCGATATAGAGTCACTCACAATATGACACTGAGCGCTTCTCCTGGCAACGATAGTATCACAAACGTTTATTTATTTAAAATAACACAATATACCGATGTCGGCTACCTTAATTTTGTTATCTATATGTATAAACGCCATAATCACTTTGATAAAACTCTTCACATTAGATCACTGAAGTTAGGCAACGTTGAGTTTGGTCAGTCCGAGATTGGTGACCATTTGATATTACTATGCAATCTCTCCTGACTGAGATATATATACAGCGATGGACGACATGTGAATTTGATATTCCCTAGAAACTAGCCAATATGTATGATCGACATTGTTAAAGCCACTGTGAATCTGTCTTGCTCTACAGCTTGACAGATTGGACACTAACAAAACTGCAAGAAGCATTCCTTGACAGAACATATACAACGATGTTACGAGTTGCATTAGATATTAGCTGAAAGAAACACCCAACCAGGAAACGCATATGGAGTTGACCTTACGGTAAAATGTGCCACCTTTTGGCGTTTGCTTTCTTTGACGACATCTGATAACTTCCCCCAAACTGCATGCATGAAAGGTGAAATGTGCTCAGAGTAACAAAAGGGTTCTCAGCGTTCAGTCAACTAAAAATAATGAATGATAATGTTCCATATAATACTAAAATCTACCAAGTTGTATGAGGCACTTGACGTATCTTGAAAGATAAATTTATCGGGATGAATAGGACCACCTATATTAAGAGTTTAAAAATCACCGTAAAGAAGAGCATTAATTATTTTTTCATCAACGCATGTAGTTAAGATGGAGTTACTTTACTCTTGCAGACATTTGTTTTACAATAAAAGTCCCGTTAAAGATCAGTATCACTTGGTAACACACAAAGCACACATAGTCGCCACAGATGCCACATATCAATCAACTCATATTATAAAGTCACAAATGTGAAACAAACATAAAATGAACTAATACAATGTTTAGACACAGTCACACCTGGATTATTCCTAAACAACCAAAACTCTGCATACACGGAGTTTAGTTGAGAAACGGAATCATTATGCAATTCTAAAGTTATGTACCAATCCCCTGCTAGATTCGATAAATATGCAAAAACACAGGGTGGCCCATTCCACCCGATCAATTCATTCTACGTAAAATCTTGCTTCCCATAAAAAAATTAAAAAGGGCTTTGCAATTATACTTATATGGCCGTCTCACTTCAAGAATATCATACACTACAGTTTTCAAGTGATATGAATAGAAATCAGCAAAAAAGTTTTATTAGATAGTAAAAAGATACATCCATTGGCATGAACACTTCCTTCGTCATCAGAGTGCACATAGTGATACAGTTTCAATGGCCATACCATAAAGATGCAATTCATAATGAAATAATCAAACTCTGTGAAAAACAAAATCGGGAAAAATAGAGATAATAATTTATGGCTCATTCCACTCCGATGGCCCATTCCACCCCGGTGTACTCTATAAATATTTCTTCTGACTTAGTCCCGCTAAAAGAGTCAGAATTCGTGAGTAACACCTTCCGATGGAATATATTACGAGGACAAATTTCGGTTGTATGACCTCACTACACCTACAGCAACCAACTTGGAGAAGACTCTGGATTCCATCTGGGGGAACTGTCGACAGTGATTCATGACAGAAATGGGTACAGAATTCCAGAATAATTCTCGACCTGATTAATTAATAGACGCACCATCAATATCTGTGACTTCATTGGAGACCTTTGATTTTGAAATCTTCATTTCTCCATCACTAAATCCTTCTAAGGCAAAGATGATACCCGAATGGTGGGCATGAATTAATGACAGTTCGATGAGGGGTAAGAGTTTGATTGAAAAGAACCGTCACAATTTTGGACTCTTACAACACCAATTAATTGTTGTCAACAACAATTAATTCCAAAATTTTTGCCAGAAGACAAAGTGGTTTAGTTTGGGCATAATTCTTTACAGGGATCACATCATTGACAATGATTCTGTTGTGAAAGTTGACGTTATGAAAATCTGTACATGTAATAAAATGGAGTGTTCTTTTTTATGTACTAATGAGTCATCGCTTTATCAAGGCCCAAAGGCCAGTCGAGGATAAAGGTCAATGAGTTTGTCAGGAGGATAGTGAAACAACAACGTGAGGATTGGTAACAATGGCTGAGACTGGCCAGAAATTAAATTATTTAAGACGATGACTCAACAAAAATTTGTTAACATTGAACTTAAAAACGAACATGCTATACCAGCAAGGAAGCAGCCCCGTGGCATTGTGTTCCACAGACGGATAGTTCTGGGAAAGCTGAGAAAGGTACACAGCTACGTTCACCGCGGTTCGTCCACTTCGTTGACGGGATTCACTTGTCGGGTTTCGGTGCTGATGTAACAGTCGAGGCTTAAATCTCTTCTCTCCGTCTTCTTCTTTTTCTTCTTCTTCTTCTTCTTCTCGACAATCGCTTTTACGAACGTTATTAAAAAGAAGAAACATCAACAAATACAATTAGGCTTTAATAATCTGTTTTAAGGTTTATTTCTTCATGGCATAAATGTAAACACATAAAACAACTCCCTACCTACTTCCCGGGAAGGAAGTAGCTATCCAAAAACAAAAACTCGTTTCGCTACAACCACAGCATATATATATATATATATATATATATATATATATATATATATATATATATATATATATTAATTTTATACGTACATAAAAGTAATCCATTGACACGTTTACTGGCTCCCAGCCGTCATAAGAATGGCTAACTTAGACAGAGATCGAACCTTCAATATTGATGTCTATAGTCCAGCGTTCTACCACTAGACCAAGACGCCCTGTCTAGAAATATGCACGATTTTTATCACCTAAATAGTTAATGTATTTTTATGTAATTATTTTGATTGGTGATTGCAACGTTCGTTGTTTTTATGCTTACTATTATTTCGATTGCCTCACTTCCTAAGTGATTAAGACAGCGCGTCTTGGCCCAGCGGTAAAGATGCTGGACTATAGACATCAATATCGAAGGTTCGATCCTTGATGACGACTGTGAGCTATAAAAACGTGTCCATGGATTACTATATATATATATATATATATATATATATACAAAAAAAACAGAATTTCCATAAACAAAGTTTTTTTCCTAGAAGAGCGAATTCGTGGCATAAAATACCACGAGGCTGCTCCCCAACTGACTACAACATTGTCGTCTTCAAGTATGATGTAAAGAAATAATTGTTGAGCCGCCGTCTTAGATAATCAATTTCTCGTAAGAAATCTTCTGCCCATTCCCCCTATTGTTTTCAATCCTCTCGTGGTGGCGTTCACTGTCCATCCGACAATCTCTTCGACCCTCATCCTCGCGTGGACCCTGTGCCTTAATTGGCGATGACCCATTAGTATAAAAAGGCCTACTCTGGTGGTTCAGACAAAAGAGACCGATTCTCTCTGCAAATTTTCTACATCCATTTACTGTTCCAGTGACGTCACAGTCAGGACACATTGCCTTCTTCAAATTTTAAATGAAAATTTCCACGCTACTCAAGTTGAAAATGACCAGAGTGTTGACTGCCATTCGGAGAAAAGAATAAGATAGACAGATAGGTAGCTTGTCCCGTTACACCTAGCTACATAGTGCTCCACCGTCCCAACCCTGACTGGGTCTCTTTGACGAGCGCTCACATTTCGCTTCTGTCTGCTTGAGTTGCAAGCCGAAAAGAGGAAGACATCCCTTCTTCTGGAAGTAACGTGATTTCGCCAACTTCCATTAACTAAAGGTTAAATTCTGACCTATTATCAGTCAATCAGTCCTCCATTCAACCAAAAACAATGGTACTGGATCAAAACATCAGATATATCCAAGATGAGAACAGTAGTCTTAATAATCAGAATAATGCAAATTATCAATGCTCATCTGATAAATTCCGAAACTTATTTTAATTGTTTTGGGGGGATCGGGTGCGAGTTCGAGTGACCGCAACTCCTAAATAGTAAAGTTTATACAAAATAATATGCCCATATTACTCATCATGTTTTCGAGAATATATATTGCAAAGTCAGAATGATGTATTTTTTATATTTAAAATTAAGAAAATAAATATATATATATATATATATATATATATATATATATATATATATATATATATATATATATATATGCACTCCGTAAATATTAAAATTTACAAAAATAATAATGTACCCATGTTACTCACCGGTTATTTAAAATATATATTCCAAAATTAAGAATGATCGGTTCATAAAACAACTTTAAAATATTCTTTTTTTAAACTTGATATATAATAATACCCTTCAATGTGAACATTTACAATGTTACTCGACGTTTTTGTTAGCATATATATATTCCACATTTTATGATGATCTGTTCATTAGTCTTGGAGACTACGTGTACCCACATACATATATATATATATATATATATATATATATATATATATATATATATATATATATATATATATATAAGTAAAAAAAATTCTTGACAATTGTTTCGCGCACAAAAAAAACAACCGAGTATAAACATTAAATTATCAGGACATTTCTTCTATGCAGCTCATCAGAAAACCAACAGATCACTTCCGGAAGAAAATACTCATAAAAAACTTTTACATGCATTTCCCATAGAAATCAATTCCTTAAAGAGAACCAACGATTCCACTCAGAGACAACCGGCCATTTTGTATTTATAACACAGAGCCATTAAAATTTGTGGGCACAACTGAAGCCTCATTCCCAATTGTTAAAGTCGATTAAAGTATTTTATTTATCTCCTTTCCAGGAGGTTAGACACAAGGTAAAGTGTAAAAAAAGAAAGAATAACGTTTCTTTTCTTTGGATTGACAACTTGCAATATATAACTTTGCCGCGTAAATCACATATTATTATTGAATATTTCAGAGCAACACAAAATCATTGTGGACAAACGAAGACACATTGAGAAGCAAACTGAATGCACGCACGCTTTGATTCGCCGGGAAAAATTATCCAAGTCTAATTGATGTCTTTCTCCTTAAATAAGCTTCTTGTTTGGATAGGCTCTTAGGACTGACTTTTAGTCCATATTTAAAAATGAGCGACGCATATCCAGCCTGTTTCTAAAGTCGCTGATAAAATAGTTGGATCATTCTAACGCTCCAAAAAGTACCTGACTCCAGGCGCAATCCTCTACCTGTGTTAAAGTCAGATACGTCTAAAGATGGGATGCTGCTGACACATCTGGGGAGGCACCAAAAAAAGCACACGTTCCTACCTTGGCAGAGTACAAAATCGACTTCGAAATCTAGTGGATGTGATCTCGGTACTTGTCCAGGGTTTGAACCTAATTTCCGTGACTGCCCGGCAGCAGCGAGCCGAGAGCTAACGGAAGCGTCCGAGATCTACCGGGTTGAAAACGAGGCTGTAAACAAAACTGACCAATCAGGCCGATAACTATTTGAAGGAGACGCTTGTTAACATAACAAAATGAATTTTCAGCAACTTTGCAGCTCGGTTGAATCTCCAGAGGATTGCATTAATTATTGTCAGCAGAAAGCTCTGCTTGCAAAAGCAATGCGTTGTAGGAAAAAGTATAGCGGAAAGATATGCCTGGAGATGCCCCACCCAGAAATGCCGGTCATGGATTTCGTTGCGATCGGGGACGTTTTTTTCTAGATCAAATTTAGAGATTTCGACCATTCTAAAAATGATCTACCTGTGGTCCCAGGATATGGCGACTGGTAAAAACATAAAAAAAGAATGCGTCGTACTGTCTCGAACCATGCAAGTGGATTGGAAGAATTTTCTGCGGGAGGTGTGCACCGACCATCTAGCGCGCAACCCCAAACGACTCGGAGGCCCAGGGCATACGGTGGAGATAGACGAGAGTCTGTTTAACCGTCGAAAACACAACGTCGGCCGTGTTCTCCAGCCGCTGTGGGTTTTCGGGGGATACGACCCCGCAGGGAAAATTCCCCCCACTCACCCATAAAAAATCTAAAAAAAGTTTTTTTAAATGCCTAATTTAAAAAAAAAACAGTTAAAAATAATATTGGTTCAAAAATACCCAAAAAAATTGGTTAAAAAATAATAATAAAAAAAAGTTTATTTATTTCAGCTATGGGTTTGTTCATTTATTTCATTTTTTTTATAAAAATATATGCATTTCTTCTTCTTTTAGTATATTCATCCTCTTATATTGTTGTCGTCTGCCGAGCCTTCCATTTTTTTTTAACGATTTTTTGCAGTTTTATTTATGCAGGGTCGACGCCAGCCTCGTTTTCGACTCGGCAGGTCTCGGACGCTTCCGTTAGCTGTCGGCTCGCTGCTGCCGGGCAGTCACGAAAATTAGGTGCAAACCCTGGACAAGTACCGTGATCTCTTCTCTTTTCCGCAGCTCCTTTCTCACAGAAGAGACGTTTCTCGTCTCTTTCTATTCTATCGTTATTTCTATGGAAGCTGATCGACTGAGCTCTAATCTTTAGTGTCTCCTTGCAAGACATTCACAACAAAACTCGACTTTCTACCACAACCAAAAAAGACATTGCGTTTCACTTTCCATATTCTTAGCGTCAGGTGGAATTTCCAGGTGGAATTTTGCAAAGGGCTTCCTAATTGTGGAACACATTACCGCGGGACAGTTTTCCTGCTAATTACAACTTGGTCTTCTTCAAATCCAATGTTAACAGATGTGTGTTATGAACTGCCCCATAAACAATCAAACGCAGTTCATGCTATTGATGAATGACAGTACTTCCATAGTGTTCCTCATCGTTCTGCTGGTGATTATTACCGTTTAATTAACACTCATGCTTCTCTGCCTTAATAAGTGGTGACCCCAAAATGTTAAGATATATCTCTGTCAGACTAAAGGGTCATCACTCTTGCAAACCAGGCATATTTCTTCCAGTAGTGGTCCCTGAATACTGGCCAATAACCACATTAATAGAAGTATACGAGACCCCCAAAGGTCTGGACGGTTCGTCTCGTATACGACACGTGCCCCTTCAGATCTATGCTTTAATGGATGCCGTCATCTTTTAGTTAGTTCATGACGTCATAAATGATCTTCCGGATGTCGTTCACCTGTTTTATTGGATGACGTCATATGAAACAGACAAACACGATAATATCCACAGGGTTTAAGTAGTATTAAGTGACGTCATTATTTTACTTTATCATTTTCGTGACGTCAACAAGTATGCACGTAATCCAGCAAAAAAGTAAGAGCCCCCGCAGAGTTGTAGTACACACATAGATAGATAGATAGATAGATAGATAGATAGATAGATAGATAGATAGATAGATAGATAGATAGATAGATAGATAGTCATTCATTAGTGGTGTAGAAAAACATTCCACGGAGTGCTCGATTGTTTAAAAGTATTTGAAAAGTCTTTTAAAAAATTAAAAATAAAAGCATGACATTTATTTTTAATGGTGTTACAGAAGATCAAGTCAAATCACAACGACTTGAAACCGACGGTATATGTTGATTTGAATTTATGAACTGTAACACAATATATATATATATATATATATATATATATATATATATATATATATATATATATATATATATATATATATATATATATATATAATTCAGCTAAAACATCCACAGGGTAGTAATCCAAAGAATTTCAACCGGGTTTATAAAAAGTGCTCAATATCAAATAGAGCTTTATATATATATATATATATATATATATATATATATATATATATATATATATATATATATATATATATAAAGAATATATATATATTATTTTATCATAAATACTTTTAAATTCTTATCCACGTACATATGTGTTTCATTCTTTTCCGGAAATAATCAGGAGGATGATTGTTCTACCGGTCGCACGTTTCGAGCGAAACCCTCAGACCCAAGTGAACATTTTAACTTTTGTCTGAACGATAATATATATATATATATATATATATATAATAGGCGTTCAGACTAAAGTTAAAATGTTCACTCTGTCTGGGGGTTTCGTTCTAATCGTACGACCGATAGAGCAATAATCCTCTATAGACGTAATAGATCATGTTGTATACTCATTAATATCATGCTGTCTTTTTAACCGGTCTAGCAGTCGTTTAAATCTCAGACAAATGGGCAAAACATGCAAATCACCGCAAATTAACGCTATAAACTCTGATTATGGTTCACAATCTGTTATAGACGATAGCAATTATGGGGCCATATAAGACTGGCCGTCTATACCGGAAGTGAGCAACCGGAAATAAAATAAAAATAAAAATGAACGTTCTTGTTATGTTTGTTTCATCCACACATTTTTACTAACTGATAATTTGTTTCCCCCACTCTCTGCAGTTTTAGCGGGATTCAGACATTTGCTATGATCGCAGTTTTTTTGTTATTTTTTTTATTTATTCATTTTTTATTTGTTTACACCGTTTTCTCGTTAAAGTCAATGTGATTTACTCATTGATAAAAAAGCGCTTAGCCTCGAAAAGGTCTGCAAGTTATTCGTAGCGGTGACAGGTCAAATTAGTCCACCGTGCAAAAGTCCCTTTAACAAAAGACTATTTTTATCGGCAAATATTCTATATTATAATGTTTAATTTGTACTATACTTCAATCTTATTTTTAATAAACACTGTTGGATTTTATTATTTTTCTTTCATACTAAATCAAGATAATAGAAACACCCCCTGACTGATCAACTATAGAATTCCTCCTCCATCTTTGAAACTTGAATGTTACGACTTTTCGTTGGTCTGACCCGCCTCAGTTAAAAATAACATTTTCAGCGGCCTATCACGTCTAAATGTGAAATGAGAAATTAAAAAAAGCATTTTCCTTGTTCGGCTTCGATACTTTTAGAAATCGCATTTTTATTTATTTTTTTTCAGAAACAAAAACAAAACAAAACATATCTTCCCTTAATCCTACCACTAAATCTAAGTCCGGGTGACGACGACAAAAAACGAACAAAAAAACTCCGGACCAACCGAAGAAGGGGGTAGCTTAATTTTAATTTGAGATATTTGCAAAATTAAAATAAAATAAAAAGGGTACTGGTACAGTTTTTGAACCAGGCAAAACCGACTTTTACAGACGCAGAATTACGTAAACAGCCAGAAAAAAGCCGAATAAAAACGAACTCACGTCAAAATCAAAACGAGGCGGCGTTCCAATCGAAAAACATAATTAAACAACATTTAAACAAACAAAAAACACTCACCGTATGTTTATTTTTATGGACAATTATTTATTTTTTGATGAACAAAGTTAATGAACAAACTTTTATATTTGTTTTTCTTTTTTCACGAGAAAGTTAAATTCTTTCAATTGTTTTTTTTTTCGGTACTGGTCCAGCTTTTGAACCAGACAAAAACCGAACCGTTGTTTATACATTAACCCTAAACTAACCATAAACTTACCATAACATACTTTTATTGCTTTTACTAACAGTTATTTATTGACTATTTGTTTGTTTTTAACCCCTTTTTTAATCAATTCACAATTTAACTTGTCTGCTTTTCTCGCCTTCTGCTTGGATAAGCGATTCGGCATCTTCCGGCTGTCTATGTAAACAGTCGAAAAAAAACGAATAAAAGTCGGTTTTGTCTTGTTCAAAAGATGTACCAATCAAAAAAAAAAGAAATCTGCAAAAATCAGAAGAGAAAAATTCTTCTGGAACATTCAACAAACAAATATGGCTACATATTGTTAAGATGCGTCTATACAATTCGTCGGTTTGGCGATGGACATGTAAGTGCAAACGAACGTGACACACTGACAGACCGACAGAAATGCGTGGGCGAATCTAAAAATAGTATCACAAAGGTAAGCGTGACAGACCGACGAAAATTCTATCTAAAATTTAGGCGTGGCATAGCCATGAAAATGCTATTTTTGACAGAAGCGTGACAGACCGATAGAAATGCTACTCTAACTTTCTAATTTCAAATTTAGGCGTAACAGACCGCGGAAAATGTTATTTCTACTTGAAGCGGGACAGACTGATGGAAATGGTATTTCAAATTTAGGTGTGACAGGCCGATGAAAATGCTATTTATAATTGAAGCATAATTGAAGCATGGCAGACCAAAGGAAGTTCTATTTCAAATTTACGTGCGACTGGCCAATGGGAATGTTATTTCTAAATGAAGCAGGGCAGACCGACAAAATGTTAATTTATCTTATAAATATACTTGCATCAAAATACACAATGGAAATAAGTAATGTTCGAATCAATAAAGAGTTGTGATGTTTTATATTCAGTGAAGTAGTATACCCGCTATTAGTGCTAATGTGAACACACGTGTATATGACAGACTTGAATCACTTAACTGTGTCAGTTCACTTTTTCTAATGTGATATTCATTGCCCTTTACAAAAAATGACTAATTACGTTGAGCCAGATCATTGTTACTCATATGAACAGACATGTATTCGCCTAATTCACATCTTACGTTAGGACGTGTATGTAGCAGACTTGGTTAACTCAGCTATTCGGTTTCATTGATTCTAATGTTAACCCCGTGTTCATGTGCCAGGCTTTAAATACATTAGTTGAGACATTGCTGCTAATGTGAGCACACGTGCATGCACCAGACTTGACTAACTCAGTTGTGCATTTACATTGCTGCTAACTTGAATCCCATGCCCATGTAACAGACTTGACCAATTATGTTGTAGCACACCATTGGTGCAAAAATCAGTACACTTGTGTATGCCAGGCTTGACTAATTCAAGTGTGCGTGTTGATTATTGCTAATGTGAACCTAATGATCATGGCGTGGTATGCGGCATAGTCACGTTGACACAACGGTCCTCGTTAGATCACCAAAGTTAAGCAACGTTGAGCTTGGTCAGTACCAGATGGGGGACCATTTGGGAATACCAGACACTGTATGTAGGAGGACGTCCACATTTCCCTGCAAGAACTGCAAAAGATTGTCGTCATTACCCCTGACCGGGATATATATTCGACTGGGGACTGCTTGTGAATTTCATACTCCCATGAAACTTCCTTCATCGGAGGAAGCTGGTTTAACCCGGCCATGGTGAATGCCGTACCAGGTACAGGTAGGGTGTAATGACCATGCTTCAGACTTAATTAATTCAGTTGTACCTGTCAGTGTTACTAATATGAGCTTAATAAATAGGCGACAGACTTTACTAATTCAGCTGTATCCATCTATTATTAATGTAAGCCCCATGCCCATGTGCCATAGTTGGGAAATTCAGTTGTGTCAGTGATGGCTTCTGATGTTATGTGTCAGATTTGCCTAAATTAGTTGTGCCGGTTTATTTCTGTTAATGTGACCACCTATTAGATAACGAAGGGCCCAGAGGATTTTCCATCCACTCACAATACAATTAATCAATTACCCAAAAGACATACCTAGTAGCTCCGTTATCGGCATTTCGACGTTCACGTGCCCTGTAGTGATCTTACCTAACGGTTGAAAATCTCGCGCTGAAATCAGATGTCGGTTCTGCAATCATGCAAGATATGTCAATCAATCAGTGAATATATTCTTATTAAACCGAGTTCGCCTTTGGACAGTAAAGCAACAATCAATGGCAGCAAAGTAAGATTCTTAAAAGCACATCGCTTCGTGTGAACTGAATTTCCGGAATCTCAAACACGCTTGATCGCTTTGCTTTTCCATCCAAACTGACTGATCTCGCTAACACACATATCTTATTTGACGTCATTTCTGCTATGTTTTTCCTATTCTAACCTGTTACCATAAAAGGTTTACCGTCTGAACCCTACTGACCCTTAGTCTACGATGCATCCTGTTTACATTTAAATTTCTCTGCAAACAGAATTCAACCAAATGATCGCTAGCTGACGTAATCACCAATATTTAACACACCACGCCCTTGTTCCAGACTTAACTAATTGAGTTGGGAGAGATGATTGTTGATCATATAATCACACGTGTATGTGCCAGACTTGAATAACTTAGTTGTGCTGATACATTTCTGCTAATATGACCCCTATTTGGTATACAACATATTCATCAGGAATTTAAATATACCTTTCGATGAGTTTTTCACACTATTGCAAAGTCAGACTCCACAGACACAGGCAAAAGAGGTACCACCGTCGCTTTCGTTTCAATGGAATTCAGGTAGCATTCTCTGTGTATGTTTCTGCTCCGTAGAACAGCCTGCTAGAGGGATTTGTGGCAATGACTACCATATGCAGGTTTCAAGTGGCATTTGACAAACATTCAGACTGTATAGTAAATGTGCACATCTTTGACTTATCTCCTTACATGGCTTGTTGCACTTCGCTATTTTTTATTATAAATTTCATTTCATTTTATTTGATTTGATTTACAACTGTCATACGACTAATTCAGTTGTACGAAGCCATGCTCCTAATGTGAGTACATGTGCATGTGCCAGACTTGAGTAACTCAGTTGTGCCAGGCCATTGGCGCCAATGTTAAAACACGTGTATATGTCAGACTAGACTAGCTTAGCTGTCCTCGTGAATTGCTGGTAACGTGAATGCTATGCTCATGGGACAGACTTACCTGACTCAGTTGAACCGGGACATTTTTCTTCTCTCAGCGCAGCTGTTTGTGCTAGACTGAATTAACTCAGTTGTGCCTGTCAATTGTTGCTATTTTTTATTAGATTTATTCGATATAAAGAAGACATATTTTACCACTGAAGCGTAACGGAATACTGTGATAAGGACCAGATTTATTGGAGCAACATGGACGCTGAGTTAGACAACAAAATGTTGCTTCATATTACATTTAAATTGACGCATCCTAGTACGGTTATGAAAACTGGGATCAGGGAGTGAGTTCAAAAGGCAAGTGTTTTAATATTTCCCTCTGTGTCCATGTACCAGACTTGACTGTGTATAATCGATATTCCCACTCAAATCTGCAATCTCGTAGTGTGTACAATAATTACCTTCGCAACCAACCACTAGACTTCACACTCACTTCATTCGCCCACTTAACGACTTCCACTATGGAAAACAATATTCATTGTTTATTGTTTGAAATTAGCAGGTGACTTCGCCTTTAAACGTGTTTGGATATACACATAGGCGTGCGGTGTTTGGTGTGTGTTAAGCAGATGAGAAATAACACGGGAAAAATCGCCCAGCCTACGTCAATGTTTAATAAAGCTGAAGTCTGACAGTGATGTAATCGGCCTGAACACGCGAATGAGACAACTCAGGATAGACTAGCTTACCCACAACGATATACAGAGGGGAGCAACTTTTCATTATTCAAACAACATCAAACAAAATGACATCATCTGAACATTTGGAAAAGTTTTATAGGATTTAATAAAAGCAAATTAGAATAACTAATGTAACATGTACCTTTATTTTACAAATGAACACACGACGCCAGTTTGTTTTATTTGATTTTTAAAATCCCATCAGTCAAATGTTTGCCATTATTGTCCACATACTGTCGAAGACGTTCGCGAAAGTTGTTCATAACTCGACGGGTCAATACACATGGAATGGCAAAAATTCCTGACAAATGGAATCTTATAATTGTTCAATAGATCGATGGTGATAAGTGCATACCTTTGACTTTAGATATCCTCAAAGAAAAAATAACACACGGGTTCCAGTCAGGTGAGTTGATTTTTATAACGAAATTAACAAAAATTATAGCTTATGTACATTTAGATTATAACAATACTTTTTTCATTATTAAAATGACATAAAACAAAATGACAGCGTATTTAAATTTGTAAAATAGAATTACTTTTTTCCTTATTCAAATGACATAAAACAAAATGACATTGTATGTTAATTTGTAAAATAAAATTACTTTTTTAATTATTCAAATGACATAAAACAAAATAACATCGTATATAAATTTGTAAAATAAAATTACTTTTTTCCTTATTCAAATGATATAAAATAAAATAACATCTTATGTAAATTTGTAAAATAAAATTACTTTTTTCCTTATTCAAATGATATAAAATAAAATAACATCTTATGTAAATTTGTAAAATAAAATTACTTTTTTCCTTATTCAAATGATATAAAACAAAATAACATCGTATATAAATTTGTAAAATAAAATTACTTTTTTAATTATTCAAATGATATAAAACAAAATAACATCGTATATAAATTTGTAAAATAAAATTACTTTTTTCATTATTCAAATGATATAAAATAAAATAACATCTTATGTAAATTTGTAAAATAAAATTACTTTTTTCCTTATTCAAATGATATAAAACAAAATAACATCGTATATAAATTTGTAAAATAAAATTACTTTTTTAATTATTCAAATGATATAAAATAAAATGACAGCGTATATAAATTTGTAAAATAAAATTACTTTTTTCCTTATTCAAATGACATAAAACAAAATAACATCGTATATAAATTTGTAAAATAAAATTACTTTTTTCATTATTCAAATGATATAAAATAAAATAACATCTTATGTAAATTTGTAAAATAAAATTACTTTTTTCCTTATTCAAATGATATAAAATAAAATAACATCTTATGTAAATTTGTAAAATAAAATTACTTTTTTCATTATTCAAATGATATAAAACAAAATAACATCGTATATAAATTTGTAAAATAAAATTACTTTTTTAATTATTCAAATGACATAAAACAAAATAACATCGTATATAAATTTGTAAAATAAAATTACTTTTTTCCTTATTCAAATGATATAAAATAAAATAACATCTTATGTAAATTTGTAAAATAAAATTACTTTTTTCCTTATTCAAATGATATAAAACAAAATAACATCGTATATAAATTTGTAAAATAAAATTACTTTTTTAATTATTCAAATGATATAAAATAAAATAACATCGTATATAAATTTGTAAAATAAAATTACTTTTTTCATTATTCAAATGATATAAAATAAAATAACATCTTATGTAAATTTGTAAAATAAAATTACTTTTTTCCTTATTCAAATGATATAAAACAAAATAACATCGTATATAAATTTGTAAAATAAAATTACTTTTTTAATTATTCAAATGATATAAAATAAAATGACAGCGTATATAAATTTGTAAAATAAAATTACTTTTTTCCTTATTCAAATGACATAAAACAAAATAACATCGTATATAAATTTGTAAAATAAAATTACTTTTTTCATTATTCAAATGATATAAAATAAAATAACATCTTATGTAAATTTGTAAAATAAAATTACTTTTTTCCTTATTCAAATGATATAAAATAAAATAACATCTTATGTAAATTTGTAAAATAAAATTACTTTTTTCATTATTCAAATGATATAAAACAAAATAACATCGTATATAAATTTGTAAAATAAAATTACTTTTTTAATTATTCAAATGACATAAAACAAAATAACATCGTATATAAATTTGTAAAATAAAATTACTTTTTTCCTTATTCAAATGATATAAAATAAAATAACATCTTATGTAAATTTGTAAAATAAAATTACTTTTTTCCTTATTCAAATGATATAAAACAAAATAACATCGTATATAAATTTGTAAAATAAAATTACTTTTTTAATTATTCAAATGATATAAAACAAAATAACATCGTATATAAATTTGTAAAATAAAATTACTTTTTTCATTATTCAAATGATATAAAATAAAATAACATCTTATGTAAATTTGTAAAATAAAATTACTTTTTTCATTATTCAAATGATATAAAACAAAATAACATCGTATATAAATTTGTAAAATAAAATTACTTTTTTAATTATTCAAATGACATAAAACAAAATAACATCGTATATAAATTTGTAAAATAAAATTACTTTTTTCATTATTCAAATGATATAAAATAAAATAACATCTTATGTAAATTTGTAAAATAAAATTACTTTTTTCCTTATTCAAATGATATAAAACAAAATAACATCGTATATAAATTTGTAAAATAAAATTACTTTTTTAATTATTCAAATGATATAAAACAAAATAACATCGTATATAAATTTGTAAAATAAAATTACTTTTTTCATTATTCAAATGATATAAAATAAAATAACATCTTATGTAAATTTGTAAAATAAAATTACTTTTTTCCTTATTCAAATGATATAAAACAAAATAACATCGTATATAAATTTGTAAAATAAAATTACTTTTTTAATTATTCAAATGACATAAAACAAAATAACATCGTATATAAATTTGTAAAATAAAATTACTTTTTTCATTATTCAAATGATATAAAATAAAATGACAGCGTATATAAATTTGTAAAATAGAATTACTTTTTTAATTATTCAAATGACATAAAACAAAATAACAGCGTATATAAATTTGTAAAATAAAATTACTTTTTTCATTATTCAAATGATATAAAATAAAATAACATCTTATGTAAATTTGTAAAATAAAATTACTTTTTTAATTATTCAAATGACATAAAACAAAATAACATCGTATATAAATTTGTAAAATAAAATTACTTTTTTCATTATTCAAATGATATAAAATAAAATGACAGCGTATATAAATTTGTAAAATAGAATTACTTTTTTAATTATTCAAATGACATAAAACAAAATGACAGCGTATATAAATTTGTAAAATAAAATTACTTTTTTCATTATTCAAATGATATAAAATAAAATAACATCTTATGTAAATTTGTAAAATAGAATTACTTTTTTAATTATTCAAATGACATAAAACAAAATGACAGCGTATATAAATTTGTAAAATAAAATTACTTTTTTCCTTATTCAAATGATATAAAATAAAATAACATCATATGTAAATTTGTAAAATAGAATTACTTTTTTAATTATTCAAATGACATAAAACAAAATGACATCATATGTACATTCGAAAAAAAATACTGTTTTTCATTATTTAAACGACATAACACAAAATAACAGGATACGTACATTCGAGAAATAGGAATACGTTTTTATAATTATTCAAACGATATTAAACAAAATGACATTATATGTGTATTTGCAAAATAAAAATACTTTTTTTTTTTCATTATTTAAACGACACGAATCAAAATGGGATTATATTTACATTTGGAAAATGCAAACACATTTTTATTTCAATCTTAAACTTACTTGCGTACCTGATGCTGACTGATAATTTGCAAATCTTCTTGATCTTTTCCTTACAACTTGTCTTGACTAGTGCTCATCCATTGTTCAGTCCTCGCTGGGATCTTTTGATCACTCAGTTGTCTCAATTAAGATCAAAACAACGTGCCACAAGACCTCTTATATCATTTTCCATCGAAGAAAATGGCTGACTGAGATAGCCTCAGATCTTTCCTATCATAAATCTCTTTGCACTCCATTTTTATAAAAGAATGTGTCCAGTATCATATCCGATATAACTGGTTGGTTAATCGTTTGTATTTTGAGCTTCATATCATCCAGGAAATTTCAACAGAAACCAAACAGCCAGCCTGGTACACCCCTGAATGTGTCGTTACTATTGTTCACAGATCATCTGTTTCAATTGTTTTTTGTTGTCGGCCTGTAAAGGGTCCGAAAGGAAAACACGAACTCGGAGTTTACAGAAAATGAAGTATATTGAAAAAATATAATGCAACAGAGAACAATAATGGTTGTACGTCTGTCTTTACTGCCAGGTATTTAATTCCTTCTTACCGCAGGAATATGTGGATCAAGGCCGGAAGTTGGGGGGAATCAAGCAAGCGACCCTAAATAAGGAGCACTCTGATCTATAAAAGATTGCCTCGGCATTTCCGTCGGCATTCTCCATTCGGGGCGCCTCAGGCCGTAAGCAATAAACTTATTCCAGTCCAAAGAGTGGAGACAAGGCCTGTGTGGATCTATCTCCGATGACTACCCAGGACCAATACCTCACTGATAAAAGACCACCGAAATGGCACAGTTCCTGCCGGATTGATTGTCGAGAACGAATCCCGACTGGTATTTACCAGTCCGAAGTCTCTAAGCAACTGACGTTACAGAAAGACAGCACGGGCTGGTGTGGGCCGAACAATGAGAGGCAGGTTCTCCCAGTATTTATGGTGAGTGAAAGAGTGCAAGTAGTCTGTATAGGTAAGTTACCATAACACTTTCAAAGAAATAGATGCTCTGAAACCAAAGCCGCTTGTAGGACTGCTTAGGAAGCACTACAAAATGGTTGTAGAAAACGCGAAAGGGTCCTATGCCCAATCTGTTCAATCTAGAGTGGCTGGGCAGAGGCTTGGTCCCAAGAGTTTTGGCGAATAATAAACAGGGTCCTGGACAGATGTATGACCTCTGTTCCTACCATCATGAATGGGCCAGCGGTAATTTCCTCAGTATCTGATAAACTTTTTGTAATAACTTTATATCAAAATCTACGCTTCGCGACAAGGGCCACTTACCGCCTTAATTTCCTCATAGGCTGGTAAATACTCTTAGCGACATCCATATATCTGCCCGAGATGTTGCTAAACTTATCAAGAACCTAGATGCCAGCAAGACAACTGTCTCTGACAACATTCTAATCATTGTACTTAAGAAGCTGCAACCAGAAATAGATCTCATTCTTACAAAGCTGTTCAAACGTTGTTTAAATGAGAGATGCTTCCCATCACATTGGTAAACTTCGTCAGTCTGACCAGTATTCAAAACTACTGGAGATCGGTCTCCTGCGTCTTAGTACAGACCAATCAGTCTCCTGTGTATTATGAGTAACTAGCAATCTGAACTACTGATGTGCTGACTGTAATATCACACAGGATCAGTTAATCTATTGGCGGATGCTCATTCTCTAGAGCAATTGGTCTTGACACATAAAAGGCCTTTAATAGGCTTTAGCACAAAGGTTTGCTCTACAAGCTATCTAGCTATGGAATATCTGGAAATGTCTTTTCAACTAGCAAATCCTTTCTCCCTGATAGGTTTATAAAAGTAGTCGTTGATGGGCAGACGTCTGAAGCACATAGTAGCAATGCCGGCGTTCCTCAGTGATTTATTCTTGGCCTAATCCTCTTCCTGATTTTCATCGATGATCTCCCAAATCACATAGGAAATTCATTGTTTGACATTTATGCAGATTACACAATCATCTATGGCAACGCTTCATAGAGCATTAATGATCAAGATCTCTCTATTTCTCTTTATTCTGGCCTGGAACACATAGTGCAATGGAGAAAAGGTGTCTCGTTACTCTTAATACATCTAAAGCCAAGCTTCTCTCCTTTCACCACCAACGCTCCGATCCTCACTTTGTGCCTATAGAAATTAATGGCCCTCTCCTAGAAGAAGCTCTCTGCTTTAATATGCTCCTACGACTGACCTTCACACCAAACCTCAAATTGAAGACTTACATCAAATATGTTGCTAAGGTCGCTGGAAAAATGATTGGATCACTCTACCGCTTCAGAAAGTACCTCACTACTGACGCAATCTTCTACCTGTATAAGAGTCAAATACGTCCTAAGATAGAATACTGTTGTCAAATCTGGGGAGGTGCCACTCAGATCCCCCTTTTTAGTCTTGACAGGGTACAAAACCGACTTCGAAACCTAGTGGGTGATGTCCTCTTCTCTTCTCTAAAGCCTCTTTCTCATAGAAGAAAGGTTGCTAGTCTTTCTTTACTCTATCATTATTTTCATAGTAGGCGCTCGACTGAGCTCCAATCTATGGTCTCCCACGTAAAACATTTACAACATGAAGTTGTCATGCTACAACAACTGTAAATAATTTTTCTTTCTTCCTCTGTGTACCTTAAACTAAACCGAACTTCAATGAGCAAAGTTTATGTCTAAGAACTATATGTCTGTGGAGCACAATACAACGTGGCTGCTTCTCAGCTAACTATAGCATAGTCGTTTTCAAGTGCAATGTTAATAAATTCTTGTTGAGCCGTCCTCTTAAATAATATAATTTCTGGCTAGTCTCAAGCATTGTTACTAATTCTAACGTTGTTGTTTCACTGTCCTGACAAACTCATTAACCCTTATCCTCGAGTGGTCTATGGACCTTAATAAGTGGTTATTCGTTAGTACGTAAAAAACATCCGGCCATGTTAGAAGACCCAACAAGAACCATGGAGTACCAAAATCAAAGGTAGACGGTTCGGATGGTTTGAATACATTTTACATCCAAGCAAAGAAACACCAGCTAGAAGAGCATTAAAGAAATCCTTACAATTATGCAAAAAAAAACACCAGAAAGATCCAGGGAAACTTGCTTTTTATATATTCGGCGGACTCTAATAAGCAGTAATGCAAGCATGATTTTTTTAATGGAAATCGCTCCAGACAAGGCATGAAGCCACTTGATGTAAGGCGCTAACAAGAACGAAATATGATTATCGTACAGACAGAAAATGCCTATTTCTCTTTGTCTTGAAGAGACCAGGCTATAGGTAGGAGGGAAACAGTCATCAGGGAGAGAGTTCCACAAGCTTGCAGTTCTTGGAAAGAAGCTACTTGAATAGGAAGATGTATTATAATGAGATATAAAAACACTGAATTGATGGAGACCACTAGACCAACGAGTCAAACGAGCTGAAACAAAAGAAGCAAGGAATTGATCACACAATTGAGGCACACATTTTTATGATTCCGATAACCCCAAAAGTTTCGATAAATCGTCCCAATACTAACAGCTAGTATGGGATAGTTAAAGACGCCAAGGACAAAAAATGAAATAATATAAATATTAAAAAATATGGCCGAAATGAAATAAAAAAAATATATACTGCACTGTCCATGGATTGAACTCGCTACCTTCAAGTTATGAGACTTTTGTGTCTACTACACTCAATTCTCCTTATTCTCACAGATTATAGTCCCATTAATCTTCAACTGTTACAATTTTATTTATATTTACTAACTCGCTTTTTGTATTTCTTCATTACATCATAATGTTTTTTTAATAATTTTAAGATATACATTAAATAAAAAGAAATGAACATTTTAAAGCACATGCTTCACATAATGACAGAAAACTACTGTCACTCGTTGCCTCGTAGTGTATTTACTTACAATTTGCTTTTGCTTTTCTTTTTATAAACTATACCGGGTGGTTTTTCCAAAATATTTTTGTTACAATAAAAGGGGAGTAATTCTGTATGGACGAATACAGAATTACGTCCCTTTTCAAAGATAAAGGCTGTTTGAAAATAATTAGTTTTAGTTAGCCGTCATTTCAAATTTCCTCACACAAGTAACGCATCTCTTACTAAGACTCCAATGTAAAGAATACAATTCTATTCTTAGGCGATTTTAGAATCGGAATCGGTAATTGTATCGGAATCGGGAAGTTAGAACATAATTGGTAATTGTATCGGAATTGGGAAACATTGGAATCGTCTAATCACTAGTAATTACCCCCTCTCTCTCTCTGTCCCCTTCGCCCTATTGGTCAGTGATTGAGAACAGAAAATCTTAAGGGAATAAACATCTTATTGTCCTCAACTGTTGAGAAACGTTTTAATATTGTTTTCCTTTGATGCATCGGATCAAAGATTTTGATAAACTGATTGTGAGATTTTCATTCATTAATAGAAAAAAAATGGCACTAGTGATAAATATGGAGTTTTCACTAGTGCCATTTTTCTTATTTATTCACTAGTGCCATTTTTCTTATTTATTCACTAGTGCTATTTTTCTTATTTATTCACTAGTGCCATTTTTCTTATTTATTCACTAGTGCCATTTTTCTTATTTATTTACTAGTGCCATTTTTCTTATTTATTCACTAGTGCCATTTTTCTTATTTATTCACTAGTGCCATTTTTCTTACTAAGTGCATGTTGTTTGATATCCACTTCTATTTTATACAGTTTCTATCACTCTCGACCCTATCTCCCTCTCCATCTCTTTCTCTCTTTCCATCTCTCTCTCTCTCTCTCTCTCTCTCTCTCTCTCTCTCTCTCTCTCTCCATCTTCCTTGCCATCTTTCTCTTTCTCTCCCTATCTCTTTGGATAAATCACCCCAATAAACATCGGGATGTCTGTACCAAGGGAGTAACTAATTATTAGAATAAGTTTCGCGGGGCGTGTCAACGATGTGATCTTAACAAATACAAACACACACAAATACAGACACAGACTGACACAGACAAATACAGACAAACACACACACACACAACGAAATACACAGAACCACAGAGACGAACAGACAAATAAACACACACATGCACAAACAGACAGACAAACCGACACACAAACAGGCGCTTCTCTTAGTGTTATCCGCAGACATAAATAAGTAAAGAGACATTCTTGTAAAAAAATAATTAACACAATCTTCTTTCTTTCGTCGACGGCCAGCACCCGGGGGTGTACAAAGCAACAAAGCAATAAAGTGATGAGAAGTGCTAGTGGTGGAGTGGATACCGACACGGATGAAGTTTCGACGTGTCATGTTCGAATCCTGTCAGATCCACGGAACCACTTTCATTATAGATATTTACAACCTTCACGTGGTCCCTTTTGTGAGTACCTGATTCTACAAAAAGACATCGTGGAAACCAATGCCAACTGTTACATATACGTCCTCTATTAGGGGGGTTATAATAGCTCGTTAGTCATAAGTAAATGAAATACATGAACGTTCATAATATACCTTGCTGACCGTTCGTTCCGGTATGTGTCCCCCATGTGATCCTGCCCGACTGAGTAAACACAAACAACTTCGTTCATACATCGAAAAAAGACCAAAGAGAGACAACAGTTGAGGACAATAAAATGTTTATTCCCTTAAGATTTTCTGTTCTCAATCACTGACCAATAGGGCGAAGGGGACAGAGAGAGAGGGAGGGGAGTAATTACTAGTGATTAGACGATTCCAATGTTTCCCAATTCCGATACAATTACCAATTCTGTTCTAACTTCCCGATTCCGATACAATTACCGATTCCGATTCTAAAATCGCCTAAAAATAGAATTGTATTCTTTACATTGGGGCGGGGGGTAGCGGAGAATCCTCCTCTACTTTTAAATGTAGATATCAGTTTTCTTTAATTTGAGAAACGTTTTAATATTTTTTTCCTTTGATGCATCGGATCAAAGATTTTGATAAACTGATTGTGAGATTTTCATTCATTAATTGAAAAAAAATGGCACTAGTGATAAATATGGAGTTTTCACTAGTGCCATTTTTCTTATTTATTCACTAGTGCCATTTTTCTTATTTATTCACTAGTGCCATTTTTTCTTATTTATTCACTTCTGTCATTTTTAGCGGACCATTTATTTCTGGTGCCATTTTTAGCTATTCGTTATTATGATCTATAAAATTATACCGGTAGTTTAAAATCAATAAATATTTATCAGTTTATCATATAGAAAAATTAGTTAAAATCTTTTTTACAAAAATTAAATTAAAAGAATCTTTCTTGGAATCGGAAATTAGGTTGCAAATTTTCCTGATTCCGATACCCAAAAAAGTTCCGATTTTTTCGATTTTCGATTCAGATTAATCGTCCCAACACTAGAATTACTAGGTAATCACATTTTAACAGGACATTTCTCAACGCACGTGTTCGCACCACAAAGCTTCCAATGAAACTTCTCCTTTTCTCAGTCCTTCTATTTTTGAGCCACGTGGCGTCACATCCGTTTCTATCAATTCCCACAGTAAGTCAAGCTGACCTCAGAATACATAAGCTGGACCCGATTGGACCCCATTTCCTGTTTTTCCCAACTAACAAAAATATAATCGTCCAACATTTAACACGAACAACAGACTTAAGCAGATAAAAGTAAAACTTGTGTTGATTCATACGAAAGGCGGAAGAAGAAAAAAGAAGAATATCCCTAATTCTGTACGTTTTATCTCCTTTAGTCAACAATAAAAAGCTCTGAACATTTCCCCGAGGTCGATTTATCCATCAATTTTTTTCCGTTGATACTTCTTGTGTTTAATAATCTGATCGGTTATCGAACGAACCAACCGATCGATTTGTCTACCGATGGAAATCTCGAAATTAAAGACGATCGAAAATAGAACGAAGTTACAGGCGAGAGAGCGACGCTTGAAACGGATGAATCGATGTCTCTTAAATAGTTGAAAAGTCGAATGGAAAACGAACAGCGGCAGACGACGGCGAGGCTCGAAATAACAAACGTCTGGCGAATTCGCTACTTTATGATATTATATTTTCTCAAAAAAAGCTAGTATAAAACAAAAAATAACAAATATACCCTTTTAGAAGGATCGATATTTCGCCTCTTACTTCATTAAAAGCGTATTCATGGTTGAAAATACATCCCCAAAACTGGATACGTTCATACAGCAAATATGTGTTGATAGGGAGTAGAAAAATGAAGGCAGTAAGGTTCTTGGGGAAGGCACACGCGTAGGAGTGAAGGGAAGAGTAGCACATATGGAATGTGAGTTAGTCTACCGAAATATGGACAGAAAAGGGATGAAAAGGAAATTAAGGAAATGGGGTCGAGGAGTTAAAATGAGTCGAGAGGAATATGGGTCATTATACGTTACTTATACCATTAGATTGTTTTGTACATTCTGTCGGGTTGGCATACTTACATGAAAAACAAAAACAAAATTACTCTTGGTCACGACGTGAGGCCTCGAGAATCGCCCCAAAATCGGAAATTAAACAAAAATACAGCTAATAATTGTCATCAATCTAGCTAAATTTGTATGTTGAATCGAACTGTATATTTTATTACCTGTATTTTTGTTTAATTCACGATTTGGGTGCGATTATCAAGGTCTGAAGTGGTGAACTGAAGCCATTTTTTTTTCATTCTAACTTGATGGCATTTGCACCTAACTTTTTTATTGAAGTAAAAAAAAACGCTTTCAAATAAGTTAAAACACAAAAATAAACTTATCCAGGTAGGTAGAAGAGTAACTTATCTTGCCTTTTAGTAACATTTGTTTTTTTTATCTCTTTTGTCTTCTGTTGAGTTAAAAAATATACCTGAATTGTCTTCTTACTGTTGCTGTTGCTCAATATATCTTCAATTTCAATTTCAATCATAATTCTCAATTTTTTAATACGCTGGCCTTGATCAAAAAACACCATAATTATTTCTTACCAAGTTGGAGTTCACACACCAATTGTTTCCAGTGATCTCTCGATTGTAACTCACTTGAAGTACGATTACCTTTGTACTAGCTCGTTACAAACATAATGATCGATTTCAGAAACATACATTTATTCATGAAAAAATATTTAATCATTATATATTTATGTAAATGACGTGAAACTGTTGCAGTGCTGACAGCAAGTGTCTGAGACATTTCTTTGACACTTTGACGTTGATTTTACTCAACAAGTGCTTGTAATTGTTCTATTGTCAAGATTACATGGCCGTCCTCCACCTTCTTCATCTTACAGGCTCTCATCTCCATTACGGAATTTCTGGGACCACCTTCGTACTGCCCGATCGCTTTTGGATCCATCTTCCCATGCTCTATTGATATTTGACATGAGCTTTGGAGGCATTGTGCCCAAGGTTGAACTAATGAAACATAAGAAGATGATGGTCATGTTTTGGCATGTTCATCATTGAAGGTCTTATATGCTTCAAAAATACCCTTTTATCTGAAATAAAAAGTTACAAATTATTATTGGAAAACATTGATTATTATATATGTTAAAATTTACCAGAATTAAACTACAAGTTATGTGTTACAATGACTTTTTAAAACCCAGCGCTTCAGGCGGCCATTATTTTTGTAACGACCTAATATTTACATTTAATAACAACCCATTGGGATTTTCTAGAATTTTAGCGAAAATAAGTCTCCTCACTGTTTCAGTATTCTCCGTACCTTTCTATTTGAGATCTGGATTGTGCTATCCCTCCTCAGTGTTTCGTCCTCTTAGAATCTCTACGACCACCTTTCATAGAAACTATCGATATTGGTGCCGCTCCATTTGAGTGTGTATTCTATTTGCAGATGTGGAGGGCATGTTATAGTATTTTTCTTATATAAATAATCAATCCATGTTCTTAGTTCTCTTATGTTCTTCGTAACATACTCTATTTATGATACTTTTTGTTTTGTTCCACAACCATTTTATTTCAACTTAGCTGATGTCGGTAAGTGTAACTTCATTAGTAGTATGGTTTCCGCGTTCTAAGATTTTTCTTAATATACTAATTGTTTTAATCGGTGTCACAGATGGTAGAGTGTCAATCCTCCCTTTGCTTCCAATTTCTCCAATTTTTCAGGTTTTTCTTATTGGTATTACCTTAGTTTCTATGTCCCATAATCTCTGGTAAGTTTCATATATTGTTTTAGTTTCTCTGTTCCTTAAAAAATGAAATCTATTAACATTTTTTTATATTTACTTTACGTCGTACCATAAAATGTGACGTCATACATTTTAATTGCTTTAATTGTAATAACGGTCACAAATATTTCAGAAAATATGTCTGGGTGTGAAATATTCATATTCCCAGCTGCAATAAAAGTTCTTCTGGTTGATATATAGCGGGAAACGACAAATGAAAGAACGAAGAAACGTAAAGAATTTACGAAACTAAATGACAAATTGAAACAAATATTGAAATGAAAAGGAAAATATAGAAATGAAAAAAGAGTAGAGAAGAAAAAGAAAGAGAGAAAATAAAATAAAGGAAGACTGTAAAAGAACAAAAGAAAAACAAACAAAAAACGAACAAAAACGAACAAAAGAAGAAAGAATAGAACAAAAATACGAAGAAATAAAGAAAAAAAGAAAAAGTTAAATCGATGAAAAGAAAAAAAAGAATATTGTTTTAAAATAAAAACAAGAAAATACAGTAAGAAAGAAACAAACAGAAAAGGTAGTGAAAGAAAACGTAATAAAAAACAGAAAAACAAAAAAAAACTGAAAAAGGAAGTAAACATAAGTAAGAAAAAAGTATGACAAATAAAGAAACGAAGAACGAGAGAAAAAGTAAAGAAAAAAGTAAAACCTAAATAAATGAAAGAAAAAGAACGAAAAACAAATTATTTTTACTGAATGAAAAAAATTACGAAAAACATTAATTTAAAAATATTTTTTTTAATGAAGAAAATTTTAATTCAATAAGTAAACGTAAAAAATAAAATTTAAAAAGATATAAAAAGAAAGAAAAAAGAAAGAAAGAAGGGATACAGAATGATTAAAACTACAGATACAAATTTAAACAGAAAAAAATATATATAAGTAAACAGAAAAAAAGAAAGATTTTAAAAAGAAAGAAATAAGATTAAAAATAAGAAAGAGGAAAAGAAAAAGATTTTTACAGAAATGCATTCCCTCTTTTGAAAATGCAATTACTTTGAAATTGACTCACCGATTATTTTGTTCCCGCTCAATTAATAACGGCTTCATTTGAAGTACAGAAACGTTTCTATTCGTTCCAGTTTTCTTCTAGATGACTGATTTGCATACATTTTGTCGAGCCTTTATCCAGAAATATTCCTCATTCTCTTTGAATTATCTCAAGGACGTTCTTCCTTTTCCCCTTTTTAAACATATCTTAAATAAAAATCGATAAACAATAATTACGTAACTACTACTACTACTACTACTACTACTACTACTAATAATAATAATAATAATAATAATAATAATAATAATAATAATAATAATAATAATAATAATAATAATAATAATAATATTTTTTAAAATAAATAAATAAAATAAAAATTTTAAAAATGGGACCAGCCTAGGCTGACACCGCACAAAATATTTGCATATAGTCAAGGAGGATGAGAAGACCGAGGAGGATAGCAAAAACCTGACCTCCACTGGAAGTGCAGAGACTGCTGGGACCTTGGGGGGGGGGCTTATTGCCACCCAAATCCCAGAGAAATCCAATGGTCCTTACCAGCGAGAAATCAATGGTAACCGTCTGTTGTGATACTGCAAATTTATTTGCGATGGTGGAGAATACTGGAAATATGGGGAGACTTGTTGTCACTCAGACTCCAGGGAATACCACCGGTTGTCGGTGAGCAATCACTGATGACCTGTGTGAGAACTCCTAGTGAGTAAATAATGATAATGATTACACCCGAAAGGTGAGACTGACCGACTCTACGTGAATAAAAACGAAGTTGCAGCAGAAAAATAAAACAAAAGCATGGAATATCATGTAAACCCGAGGGAACTGAAACTGCAAGATATAGTCGTGAAAAGTCAAGGATGATAGAAAAAAAGGAGAGCACTAACTAGACCACCACTGAAATAATGCGGAGAGTACTGGGATCCTGTGGAGGCTTATTGCCGCCGAAACTCTATTGGAGACCAATAGTTGTTGTTAGCGAGAAATCGATGGTAAGCGGATGTTGCGTTAACGTAGCTTTAAATGCATCGTTCCTTTCATTAAAAAAAAGTCGAACGCTCTAGACGTCAAGCCGCCGTATAAAGTGTTAAAATTATCACTGTTTATTCGCTGTTCAAATTTGGCCGAATGGTTAAGGCGTCGGATTTGAGTTGCAAAATACTCGTAATCCGGGGTTTCGAATCGCATGACCGGGAGTGAATAGTCATATCTCTATGCTGATAAGTCCCGATTATTTAAGGATGAAACGTATACGTACATAGATAATAAACAATAACAAATATTTATTATATATATATATATATATATATATATATATATATATATAGATATATATATATATATATAGAGAGAGAGAGAGAGAGAGATAGAGAGATAGATAGATATATATATCGAGGTAGAGGGAGTTAGAGAGAGTCTTTGATACCATGTGGTAGCATCGAAACGTTCGTCTGTAATAATGTTCATGTAATTTTATATATATATTATTAGTAGTAGTAGTAGTAGTAGTAGTAGTAGTAGTATTAGTGTTATTTCATGTATCCACATAAAATGTTATAAGGGGATATAATCTTTTATGTATCAAATTCCAGTATTTACTTTACCACTAAATAATACAATGTTCTAATCGTATTTCTTCAACAACTGAACTGATACATCTACGACTACAATGACTTTCTGCTCATTATTGAAACATTTTGGGCTATTTTTGCTTTAAGCATAACAAAAAATTGTGTTGTAAATTTTTCAAATTGATACTTACCAATAATTAACAAATTATTGTTATTTCCTTCTGATGATGAGAGTAATTCTTTGAAAATCCATGGATTAAAGTTCATTTTTATATTTTATTTTATCCATTGTTTAACACCCGATGATTATAATAAACTTGTTAAGTATGCAACTTCACCTTTATTTATTTCAATATTTCATATATATATATATATTTAATGATACAGAAAAGCAGTACAACATCACATACCGGAAGGTTCAATCCCTAATTTTACTAAGTATGTGTTGTTGGACTCTACTATCCAATGTCAACGTCGTCCTACCCACGTAGTCGGGACTGCAACCACATTTAAAATGATAAATTACATTATTCTTATAGTGTGTGGGTGGAAGTAAAACGTATTTTTGAGAGGACCCCAATAAAGGCTGTGTAGAGAACACAACACGCACATTTGAAGCAAACTAACAATTTTCAACTGTTGAGCTGATTTGCTTGGCCAATTTCTCACTTACTGTACCTAACCAAGGAAAACGAATCGAATATAAATTGGACATTTAGTCACCGTATTTGGTTTTATTTCTTTCAACGAACGTTCAAAATAACACATACGGGTCTTCAAGTACAGACCATTTGCTTAAAAATCCGCCGTGCGCTAGGAATTTCAGCATTGATTCCTTTACTATCCTGAGTCATGCTCACTCACTATATCATCTAATAATCTTGGAGACGATCCACGTTCGTCTAAAACGTCTCTCCCTTTATAAACAAAGAGAGTGTCTATTGGGACTAGACGTGATCAGTCTCTAAGACACATCTTCCATTGTACATATACCATAACGCTGTTTTATTTTTTACTCTATTCCCTCTTCTGACCCCCATTTTTTTAATCCCTCGATACAGCCTTTGTTAAGGGAGGGCGAAATCGGTCGGCTGGCTTTTTTTTCTTGTTAAACTTTTAATTATGAACGAAAAAAACTCGCCTTCCATTCATGCATTGGTGAGCTTCCGCTCTCTTTTAGCTCCCAATAGTGGTTTGCTAGTGTTGTTTTAATTCGGCGTTCTTTGTTTTTAAATGTGCTGTTGTGGTCGTAATATCTGGTTTAAAAATTTAGGAAGGCCATACCCACGTAGTACTTCTTGTAATTCGGTTTTTCTTTGATTTGGCCATGGGTATCTTTGACTCTGCGGAGACATCAGATCTTGTGGGGTTATTTATTTTATATACACTCGCAAATTTATTTGATAATACAGATAATAGCCTATATAGAGATGATGGATTAGCTATAATAAGGTATTCCAACAATGTCAAGAGAGAAAACTTCAAGAAAATTATACATATATAAATGAAAAAAACTAGGCCTAACAGTAAAAGTACTGGCTAACATAAAATAACTCACTTTTTAGATGTCACCTTAAGCTTAAATGAAAATACTTACGAGCCATATTTAAAAGATAACGCGAATCCAATATACGTAAACCCAAAGTCCAATCACACGCCAGCAATTATAAAACAGATTCCTTTTATTAAAAGTAGGCTTATCAATAACTCTAGCAACGAAAATGTATTTAAAAAATCAAGCAACATTTACAATACATCTCTAAAAATAGTGGGTACCATAATATCGAAATTAAATATATAAAATTAAAAATAAAAGAATAAGAAATATAATCTGGTATACACCACCCTATAATCAGATGCTAAATCTAAACTGGGCAAGAAATTCCTAGCCAGAGCGTCTTGGTCCGATGGTAAAACGCTGGCCTATAGACATCTATATCGAAGGTTCCTTGTCCGTGTAAGTTAGCCATACTGATGACGGCTGTGAGCCAGAAACACGTGTCCATGGATTACTTTTATGTACGTATGAAATAAACATATATATATATATATATATATATATATATATATATATATATATATATATATATATATATATACCTATTTATGTAAAGTTAGGTAAGTGTATATGTTTATATATTTCTGTACAGGATTCACTCCTAAACTGATTAACCGACTATTATGAATTTTGGAAAATAATCGCGTTGGGTAAAAGCTGGTAATGTGGAATATATTTAGATTAATTAAGTTTCATGCAAATGGCGTAAAACGGGGTTGAAAACTGTAAAACTTCAGATACCTCCGACCTTTGTAAAAAAATTTAAATAGGTATTTAAATAGGTATTTATTATTAATAAATATTCTTAAAATTTCAGTTTCTTTGAAGCATTTTAGTGCGCATAATATGAGCACAACATTTTATTTGAAAATTAAAATATTTCTGGATTTGCATTAAATTTGATCCATTGTCAATGAAACAAGATTCTCTGAATTTCAATTTCTTATTAAGACCCCTTAAGTGTATACGCCTTAAATTTTATAAATTTTATGAAATTAAATTCATTTAATAGATTCTGGTTAAAATTTTAAATAAGGGTTCTAGACATAAGGCTTAATAGAATTATATAATGAGTTTAACTTCCCTATATGGACATACAAGTAATATAAAACTTTTCTGTTCGGGGAATAAATTTGGTCCGTCCTTGGACGTGTATTCTTCTAATATATATATATATATATATATATATATATATATATATATATATATATATATATATATGTGGGGGGTGCGTGGTTAGTGTGTGGGGGTGCGCGTGGTTGGTGTGCGTGTGTGTGTGTTTGTGCGTAGTTGGTGCGTGTGTGTGGTTGGTGTGTGTGGGTGTATGTGGTTGGTTGGTTGGTGTGGGTATGTGGTTGGTTGGTTGGTGTGTGTGTGGGGGGGGGGGTGTAATAGGTTTGATATATACAATAGGTTTTAACTCTCACTCTCTGTATGTAGTTGTTCATTGTTGCCTCAAGGGTTTAGACGTCGAAATCTGAGTAAAAAACATGACTCTTGTTCCGGGGTTCGAGTCCTGTGACCGATATGAATAATTATCTCTACACTGACGATTCCGGAAGGATGAAACGTATACGTACGTAGATAAACAATTATCAATCTAGTCTGGGCACTCTAGTGAGTAGTATTAATACAGCCTTCAAAATCATAGCTTTAATGCATGTTCCTTCATAAGCTGAACACTCTTTACTCGGTTGACTATCGCCAGCTCGGTACAATAAGTTTAAACTTTCACCGAATTATGTAGTTGTTCATTGTCGCCGCAAGTGGTCAGACGTCGCAATCTGAGTTAAAAACATGACCCTTGTTCCAGGGTTTTGAATCCTGTGACCGGTTAGAATAATTTTTTATCATAGTTCATCCCAAACAAGGCAGGTCACCACTGTAGACGTAAGGGGCTACTGAGAATTAAGGAGTAAGTTTTAGGGGTCATCCTAAGTTGTGAGCTGTGCGGCGAGATGTCTGTTTACATTAGTTTTACATTTTTGCATGTCAGTAGAGTCGGGGAAACAAAGAGCAGGGAAGGTTTTCTAGAGGACGGCAGCACGAAGAAAAAAGCTATTGGAGTAGAAAGCTCTCTGGCATCGGGGGGTGGGCTTTACCGTGAATGGGTGGTACTTAGATCTAGTGTATTTACTTCGAGGAGGCACCAGGGAAGCAAAGTCATCGACGTACTTGTAAAACAGGCACAATGATTATCTCTACGTTGACGATTCCGGAAGGATTAAACGGATACGTATGTAGATAAATATTTATAATCATATATATATATATATATATATATATATATATATATATATATATATATATATATATATATATATATATATATATATTAGTAAATAACGGTATATTGAATTCTAATGATCAAGTTTTTGTTCATTTTTTACTTGCCGAATTTCAAAGAAATTCAATGTAACTCTTGACAATTGTTTTACAGAAACGAACATATAATTAGCAGGATCTTTCGTTCATGCAGCTTATCGAAAGACCATCAGATAGCTTCCGAATAAAAATTATGAAGCAAAAGAATAAATCACTTTTTTAGGCATTTGACAAACTTTCTCAATATATATATATATATATATATATATATATATATATATATATATATATATATATATATATATAATTTTACTAAAGATAAGGTCATATAAACATGGTACCATAGGAGTCAAGGCGCGAGCAGACTAAGGTCGAAAAATTGTGAGTTTTTTTAGTTATTTATATTTATAAAATAGCAGCTCAAATATGGCTGAAGATAGCCGAGTAGCTGGGTAACGATTTGTTCATAAATATGAATAACTTAAAAAGAAAATAGTTTTGTCAATCTGAGTCCACACCCGGCTTGAAACATACGGTATCATGTTTATTTGATCTGTTCGTCTGTAACATTATTAATAAATAAATATTATGCTCTTATTCTTAAATAATCGAGCTCTCCGTGTGATTGCTTTCTACCGAACAAAACCAAGAATTATATATACATAATTATTTCCACGATCAGACAACGCAGCAGGCCACAAGCTATATAAGAAACAAACCGGAAGTCCTAGACTCGAGTTTCGCCCTCTTTTGATCTCATCAGTAAAACACATCCGAACTCAAGACTCGAAACCCATGTTAGGCGAGTACTCTGCCACTGAGCTACCCACTACATGCAAGAATGTCTATTAACTTACACAGGTTAAGCAAACAACGGCGAGGCCGACTGTGGAATATACTTACTCTTTTCAACAAGGGGTGTACTCATCCAACCACTTAGAACCTAGGCCGATATATATATATATATATATATATATATATATGTGTGTGTGTGTGTGTGTGTGTGTGTGTGTGTGTGTGTGTGTGTGTGTGTGTGTGTGTGTAAAATAAAAATAAATGGAATAAAGGATAAGCAAATAAACAACTAGCAAAAATAAACTCAAAAACACATTGAATAGTTCTACCAAAATATTTCAATTGTTAAAACAATCATCATCAGTTGGCAGCAGAACTTTAATTAAAAACAGAAAAGTTTTCAAATTTGTACAAATTTGTACAAAGTTTTTTAAATTTGTA
The DNA here is from genome assembly GCA_963556195.1 of Sepiola atlantica. Taxonomy (NCBI): domain Eukaryota; kingdom Metazoa; phylum Mollusca; class Cephalopoda; order Sepiida; family Sepiolidae; genus Sepiola; species Sepiola atlantica. The sequence goes on from OY744519.1 coordinate 138,095,913, forward strand.
CAAATTTGTACAGATTTGTACAAATTTGAAAACTTTTCTGTTTTTAATTAAAGTTCTGCTACCAACTGATGATGATTGTATTTTAACAATTGAAATATTTGAGTAGAACTATTCAATGTGTTTTTGAGTTTATTTTTGCTAGTTGTTGATTTGCTTATACTTTATTCCATTTTTATTTTACATTTTGTCTGAAACATTGTTTCTTTTATTCCTCATATATATATATATATATATATATATATATATATATATATGTGTGTGTGTGTGTGTGTGTGTGTGTGTGTGTGTGTGTGTGTGTGTGTGTGTGTGTGTGTTCATGCTGTGGATATTTATTTTATTTGTTTATATTTTGTTAAACATCGGACAACCGAATAATTTAGTTATTAATGCATTATGGAAAGTAAAAAGTCGGTTCCGAACATGAGAATTCATATATATTATGAAGTTTATGCATTAATTAGACAAAAGAAACATATTTTCCTTGTCAGAAAGAGGTGCGTATGAGTTGTTGAGATGTGGGAATTGTGTGTGTGTGTGTGTCTCTCTCTCTCTCTCTCTCTCTCTCTCTCTCTCTATCTATCTATCTCTCTATCTATCTATCTTGCACACGCACTAGCGGCAACAATGAAAAAAAACTAGGTTAAAAGCCTGTGTGTTCGTCGGAAAAATCAATCGTAGAAAGTAAACAATACTTCATCCCGAGATCAAACGAAATAATTTACAAAGATTAACTGAGGCAAATAAAAAAAATTAATGTCTTTAAAGAAGTCGATCTTTGATTTAAAGCAGAATGTAAGTCAATAAGGTTTTATGAAAAGATTTTGTTTCAAAAATATCTTTTAAAAGTTCTTACAAGAAAAGAAAATACTGAAAAATAGTTCTACCTTAATGGAGAGGAAATAATGCTGTTATAAGAATGTTGTGAGCTCAGAATAAAGCGTTTCACTTTATTCAACATGAACGTTACATTTACGATATTAGTATTATTATTATTATCATCATCATCATCATCATCATCACCATCACCATCATCATCATCATCATCATTATTATTAGTAGTAGTATTATTTCATAGTAGTCTCAACTTTTGGATGTTTTTAGTTGGAGTTTTCTTTTTTTAAACATCAAGTCAATTTCCTTGACCTTAGACATTCAAGCTACACCTTAACACATTCGCTGTTCCTAACAGGCAAGCCTTTTGCAGAATTGAAAAAGAAATTGTCTCGTCAATCTGTTTATGCCATTTATGGTGGCTTTCCGTTATGGTTCCAAGCGTTCCAATTACAACAGGAATAACCTTTACTTCTTTACATTTCCATAGTCTTGATATATATTTGTTCGTGTTCTTTCTCCTGCATTCTGGTATCGAAGGGGCAGCCTATATCAATGATTAAGCAAGTTCTCTTGTTTTTGTTTAGAAAGATTAAGTCGGGTTTTGAATGTTCAAGAACCTTATCAGTCTGTATGCGCATGTCCCAAAGAAGTTTGACCTTGTCGTTCTCCTGTACCACTTCTAGCTTATGCTCATACCACTTCTAATTGTGGTCCAATTCATAAAGTTTGCATATATTCCATTATATATTTTCATTATTATTAGTATTATTATTATTATTATTATCATTATTATTTGATTTGATTTTATAGTTACACTTATCACTATTATTACCATTGGAATAATTTATAATAAAATGAAGTCAGTCAGATTCACGACTTTTGTAATCGATACGTTCTCTTCTACTAAAATAATATTTCATTCTGCATAGCTAATTATTCTTGTGAATTGTGCCACTGTTTCATTATGAGGGGCCCTATTTTTGAAAAAGCTAGTGTAAATTGTGAATTAGGTGAAATTAAGAATTAAGTGCAAAGTCAAACTGACAAAGTTTGGATAAATAAATCTCTTTTCCCACGTATTAGAACAGACAGGTGACCTTAGGATCAAAGAGACAAAAGATTTGGGGTTAGTAAAGGTCAGAATGCAGGCTGACTTGTTTGTCGCGAGCGAGGAAACGATGACGTCACGTTTGTGACTGGGAGTAAAAAAAAAGGAATAGACGAATTAATCTAGAAAACGGCAATGTCTCTCCCAGGCATTGCCACAAAGAAGATGAATAAAACTTCTAAACTTGTCTCAAGAAATCTGTCTTCCGAATTCCTTTGTCATATAAAAAGTGTATCCACAGTTACACCACTATGATGATGGCGGACCAGGAGAGAAAGAATATACCAATGCCACTAAGAAGGTAGAAAATCGACGGCACAACGTAAGACGAAAACAAAGTAGAAATCTATGTGACGACTAACGAAGAAGGAAGCGAAGAAAAGTCACAGGTAAATTATGATGTTGATTTGTAATGAACTTTTGTATTGTAAAGGAACAATCAGACTAAAAGTTACCACGGCACAAAAGACATTAGTACATTTAAAAACGTTAAAAAGAAAACAGTATCACGATTTGTCTCGTAGACGCGAAAAAACGTATTGGCAGTCTAAATGTTTTTTATTACTTAAAAAGCATTGTAGTAACCTTTTACCTTTCGACTTTCGGAGACGTTACATGGTGTATTGTAACAATGGTAATTACGTATGAGAGGTGAAACACGCGACGACTGCGTATGTGATCAAGAACGCGAAAACCACGCAAGTTAAAGAAGAACGCGACAACGGCGTAGGTCTAAAGAAAATGGTAGAAACGTTTCAAACGAATAGTAAGACTTTTAGTAACCAACTATGAACACGCTATGCAACACAACCATATTTCCTATATTATAAAATGGAATTCGAATTAATTTCTTTCAGAAAATAATTTATTCGATTAGGAATACTTTTCAGCAGGATTCCATCTTTGTTATCAGTAGCAAATGTAAATTACAATTGAGGCCATTTTTCTTACCGAAAGCAAAGTTATATAATAATGGGAAATACTAATACATTTTTTATTTAATACTAATAATAATAAATTAAAATGATTCTTACTTAATATTTAATTCGCGTATTTGTTATTCTAAGTAAGATTTAACACGTGTATTTGTTTTTTAGTAAGATTTAACTCGAGTATTTCGTGTTAGTAAGATTAAACTAAGCGTATTAGTGTTTAAAGTAAGATTTAACTAAGCGTATTAATGTCTTAAGTAATATAAAACTTAGGTACTTTTTTGTTACAATAATATTTAAGTCGTGTATTCGTTTTCTTTTTAAAATAAGATTTAGCTCTCGTATTTCTTGGTTAAAGTAATATTCAAGTCGCGCAATTACTGTTTAATTAATTTGAGCACTCTGCTGGGGTTATCTCTCACTAAACTTTCATATATATATATATATATATATATATATATATATATATATAAATCGATATCATCTCAGAAACGATCGTACATAAAAATTTTATTTATGTAGAATTTTTAGAACGTATGTAAATGAATATTCTATATACGTATTTACCTAGTATCTATAATTATACATATATATATATTATATATTTATTAATTTTTACGTACATTATATATATATATATATATATATATATATATATATATATATATATATATATATATATATAACTTGGGTGTAGACAGTAAGTAATTGAGGACAGTAGGAAATCATTTGTTATTGTGAGAATTATATCCTAACATTTATTCCCCACCCTCGGAGAAAACGTCGGATGGCCCTGCTAGTATGTATATATATATATATATATATATATATATATATATATATATATATATATATAATATTTTATATATAAAAGAGAGTATTTTTAATACAAGTCAAATTATTATTGCTTTATTTCGTTGACAAAAATATCCATCTGAGCTCTGCGTTCGACGTGGTGACTTTAGTCGCCATCAGCTAAGACAATTATAAAAATGAAGTATTTTGACGACAATCTGATTCAATAAGTACAAACAAATTAGATTTTATTAAGCAAGGTTACACACTGTGGTTTGTCGTACGAGTGACTGAATGGTTGTGTTATATAAGTTAGCATAGGTGTTCGTAGTTTTGTTGTTTGTAAAGCTGTATTTCGGCTGAGTATTAGTGTGTAAGGTGAAAAGAAGCGATGTATGTGTGCACGTCTTTATGTATGAGGTAAGCGTTAGGTGTAGACGTGCGTATTGGTGTGTGTGTATGTGTGTGTGTTGAATGCAACATGTGTGTCTATTCGTTTAAAAAGTATCGAAGAATGTAGCAACTTTCTATATAAGAGATTAAGTAAGAAAATGGAATTCCTGATTAGAGGTTAAGTTATAGGTTCAGCTAACGTGTGCGGGAAGCTGCGTAATGACAGGAAGTCGACGTGTCAAAGGGATCAGGTAGATCCGGTATCCGGGATGTCGAACGTCGAGGAGGACTGACGCATTTTTTTAGACTTTTCCACCCCCCTTACGGAGCATGGTCGAGAATATACCATCATGAACATTAAATTGGTGTAAATAAAATAAATAAAGCAGTAAGAAAATAATATACAGTCCAGAGCAAATAATGGAATTACTGCTATTCTTTTTAATTGCTTCAATTAGTATAGCTACAAGAAAAAAAGGCCAACATCACTACAACTACTACTGTCGTTACTCTGGATAAACGTCAATAGCCAATAAGCTGACTACATACAGCGTGTCAACAAGACATATACGACATAATCACTTTGGCACACCGGTTCTCGTCAGATCACCGAAGTTAAGCAACTTTAAGACTGGTCAGTGTCGTATGATTGACCATGTTGCTATACCAGCCGCTGTATGTAGGAGGACGTCGACACCTCCCTGCAAGAACTGCAAAAACCTAACGTCGTCATCTTCCCTAACCGAGATTACATACTACCGGGGACCGCTTATGAATATTATATTCCCTAGAAACTTCCTCCTTCGGAGGAAGTCGGTCCAACTCGCCCAGGGTGAATGCTGCTTCGTTCGTTTATTTAGTTCGTAACGAGCTGTCTTTCCGGATGGAGACAATAATTGATCGACCAAACAAGAAATCAAGTGATGCTTTTTTTATTCAGATTGTGATGATCGTTTGTAAGCTTAGAGTCGTGCAGGATTTGTCGTGGCGTCGAGGATCGATTTGTTGTTTAAGGCAATCGATGAATCGGTTTCTTTTATTCTCGTATTTGGTAGTTATCCACGATATGTGATAGTCGTTCTTCATGCCTGCATGTGAGTACTGTTTATATAAAGAGATATCCAATACGGCTGTCTGGATATGATGCGGATCACCTTTTGAAGCGAACAAATTGACGAGCTTGTGTTTTTCGTGATTCTTGTTTTCAAGACGATCAATTGACAGTTTATACAGTAAGCTTTTGGTGACCATTCTCAAACGTTGAGAACGCAGGCGCAACGCGCATTCACTGGTTCGAAATTGCGTAGGTGTTCTCAACTGACATGCGCAAAGTATAATTTTCCAGTTGACATGAATCTGTCTCGGTGTCAACATCCACTTTGTTCTTATGAAAGAAAAAATAATGAATTTGTTGCAAAAATCGTATTGTTTTACATTTCAAATTACGTTTTGTGATCTTCTTATGTAAGAATTTCTCCTGACATTTGTTTTTTGTTGAGATATTATACAATTTTATTTTTTTACATTTTACAAAAATTTTATTTTTAACATACGGAAGACTAAAACTGCAACAATCTACACTATTCTCTGTTCTCTGTATGTTGGCCATTACCTTTTAAAATCGAATTGATGCTATTTTATTTTGAGATTTATTTTTCGTATCGCCGATCCGAATTTTACTATTTGCCTGCTCTTCAACTAATCGATGAAATTAATAGTTGACATTGTGTTTCTAACAAAAGTCAATAATTAATAAATTTGAAGTCAACTTTCAAAACAAATAAACAAAAATTAAAGGTAACATGGTGGCCCCAAAAATGACCCCTGACATCGTTAAAAAAATTCAAGCTTTTCTGCAATCCAACTGTATTTTACACAAATAAACTTCGATTTATGACTGAATTGCACACCAAGTTTTAGTTATAAATGTCCAGCAATCTTTGTTTTATCGCCGTTCGGTGTTATGGGAAACACTTAAGTGATCGTCTCATCGGTAGGATATGTGATCGTATCCAGGTTTGCAACACAGAATTGCACATTTGCAGCATATCATTGAATGTTAATAAAACAAATGCTGTTCAACATTCATGACTTAAACTTGGTGGGCAGGTCATGCATTAACAAAATGTATTAAATAAGAAGTGGATTTTGCTTGAAGCATTGTGTGTAGTACATGTATGTATATATATATATATATATATATATATATATATATATATATATATATATATATATATATATTAAAATTAAAACATCTTACAAATGCTCCATAGGTTTCATGAACGTTTTCGATTCTTCGTTGAATGATCCTCAGATGTCAAAAGCCGACAAAACAAACATATTTGTAGTACTTAATAAATCAAACTATTACACTAAACTTCAAACATTTCTTGATGACCGGACCAAATTCAAAAGAATTAACAAAAATCCTATCAACATGTTAAAGACACAAGTTAACAGACTTATCACTGCCAACAATGCACACATTGATAATTATCAACTTCCCAAAATAATTGGCGATTACAAACCTCGATATTTATACGGAACAATAATATATACAATAACCCGTCTCTCACTTCACTTAAAATTAATTTTTAAAATACTAAAAATGTTGCTATTAATCTGCACCACCGAAATACCTTTTTTATGACTTCAAGGGAAACGTTTACATTGGGTTCGGTTCTCGGTCCGATTCTTAGCGAATTCTATAAGTCAAACATGGAAAACAAAATATTTAATAACAGTAAAGTACCTTTATTTACGTACGCTATGTCGACGATATTCTTATTAAAGCTGATAATAATGAACAAAAACACAAACTTCAAAACCTTTTCCAAAAAAGCTCTGTTTATAAATTCACCATAGAACTTGAGTGTCGTGCATAAAAAGAATGTACCTTAGTAGAGCAAGATTTATGCTATCTAGCATGAGATAAGTATCAGGTGTAATTTTTACTGCTTCGGGTACTCTTATAGGACCAACAAGTCTATCTCTAATGTTACAAACGGTATCTCCCGATCGCTTTATCACATCACAGGGGAATTATGCGATGTAAATGGAACACAATAATTCCGTTTATAAAAAAAAAATGTTTTTTCTCTGGTTCGAATATTTACGAGATTGACAACAACAAGTGTGAATAATGAACACAACGAATTATAAAACATTTATTTAAATGAATAATGAAATTATTACCATGGGATAAATGGAGCGTAAATATGAACAATTAAAATAAAACAAACGGGTTTGCAGCATTTGAATGTTTTGGGCAATGAAAGAAACGTCACTTATCTGAGTGAGGGGGGGGGGGTTTACTTTGAATTTGACTCCTGCCCTTTTGTTTGTTTTTGGTTTATGACTGTCTGTTTTATCTCATTTCATAAAGGTCGCATGTCCTTCTGCATTGACATTGCACCTCCGACATCTCTCATGGTATGATATTTTGATGTCTGGAGCGTATCTCGCTGAGTTGCTCTCTATCCGAGATGTTTTGCTGCTCCTTGATTTGTGTCATTAGATCATCGGCTTCGCATATGTTTCCCTCGCATCATTGTTTCGGCCTTGTTGCCATTTTGCTGGGAGCTAACCAATTTCGCATGCATTTTCAGTTCGTTGCTGTATTGCTTCTGGGAAGACATTTTTAGTTTTACACCTTGCTCGGTGGAGTTTTCTTTAGATACTAACGACTTTCTTCGTTTTTCTTTTTCTCCGCGTCTTAATTTGTCCGTTAAGATTTTTGTTCTCTGTCCATCCCAAACGCTCCCGTGCGTGTATCTTTGAATTGCCCAGTTTCTCGCACCCATATCTATTATTATGGTGGGAAGGGGGTTACGCTGCTTCTGATAACATAGCACTGTTAAATTAATTTAGAATCAAGCATTTCTTTGTGTTTGTGTGTTCGCTCTTGTTTTGTTTGTTTTTAATATCTTTCTTTGAAATATTAACGTTTCTTTTAACGTTTTATTTTATTCTCTAAAATGCGCTAACATGTAACACTAATGATACCCACCCATATCATGAATCTACCACATATTTGTTGTCGTCTCAAACGATGGTGACTCTCATCTCAAGAATAAACCTATTCTTTTGCCCAACCATCATGTCCATGAAGGGTTGCTCGAGTATCATCAGTGAAAGAACCTTACTCATATCCATCATCATATATTTCTTTGCCCATTCCATTCTTAAATTGTTGTATCTTGATGCAAGGGGGGGGGGGCTTTTAAGAGGAACTTTCACAGAAGTCATTGCTTGAAGAATCGCATTCCTTGTTGATTTTGGTACGTAATGACACCAAGCTGCTATGAAAATTGATTCACTTGATTGTCGAGGTTTTCTACGGAGTTGACGACCAATTTCCTTCCACTCTCTGTTGGTGACAGTCTTGGAGATTCCAGCATCTGATCGCTTCTTCCTTGGGGAAGGCTCCTTCAGATATCGGTTTACAGTATCTACATGACGACTTATTTGTCGTGCAATTACATCAGGGGACGGAAGTCCCTTTAGCCGTTTTCATTTATTATAATTTCTTTTTTCTCCCTCAATTAGGGATTTTAACGTCTCATTGTTCTTTAGAAATTTTTTTAAAGCTATTATCTCTGGCCACCATGAAATTGGAAAATAAAACGTTAATGATTGCACAAACTATTCACAACAATATGTAAATCAATCAAATAATGTTATCATAATGTGCCAGAATTACCGTAAACAATTGCTAAAATTAGTCAACAGAATGATGAGTAAATTTAATTGTGATTAGAAAGCTATTATCGCTGGTCGCAATGTATATGTGTGTGTCTGTACTACACACAATGCTTCACTTATTGTATAGTATTTTATTTACAAAGACATCAGACTTCAACCTTGAGATATTAGACTGTTGTTTTAGTAATTTATATATTGTTCCCTTTAATTGTATGGTTATACACAACTACGGCTTTAATAGATCTCTTAAACTTTTCATTTTAATGTTTGACTCTCTTTAGTGCCATGTCGTTTCGTATCTCTATACTTTGTAATTATTCTCTTTTAAATTTGACTCGAAATTCCATATCTTATATAATGATTATTATTTGTATATTGATCAAGAGATTTTTTTATATTTTTTTGTTAACTTTCAATCAATTAAAAATTAACTCCTCTTGCAATTTCTCTTTGGAAATACTGTGCCTATTCTTCATGGCGTTACTTAATAAAACAGGATAGATGACTTTTATGGTTAGTGATTTCTATGTCTTTCCTCGAGAGAAAATGTAATCGACGTAAATTGTTTTTTTTTGTTTTTTTTTGTTTGCTGCCTCGCTATAGATTTTTTGTCTGAAAGAGAACATGCTTTCTGAGGAGTCCCTAGATAAAAGATCCGGGATTAACATATTAATATCGGATGTTCTTCTGTGAACAATACGGGCGTAAAATGTACTGAAGTCTTTGTTTAGAAAAGATGATCAGTAAAATTAATAAAATCTTGGTCACTGTAATGTAGCCTTATCTCTCTCTCTCTCTCTATATATATATATATATATATATATATATACATGTATATATATATATATACATGTATATATATATATATATATATATATATATATATATATATATATATATATATATATATATATGTATATTACTATTTCATGTATCCACATAAAATTTTATAATGAGATATAATTTTTTATGTATCAATTTTCAGCATTTACTTCTACAATGCTCGATACGTAAGTAGAGCTAGGTAGTAAGTTATAAAAATATATCTTTGGCAATGAAGCTACACAGATGCTCCCGCGTTTCATCTGGTGGGAATTTTCATTTCAGCCTGAAGATTCCCACCGGGGATGAAACACGGGAGCCTCTGTGTAGCTTAATTTCATAAATTATATTTTCATAAGTTATTATATATATAAATATCTCTCTCTCTCTCTATATATATATATATATATATATATATATATATATATATATATATATATAAAGAGAGAATGATAGACAGACAGACAGACAGAAAAAAGAGAGAGAGGGAGAAACAGATCATTTATTCGTACCACATGTGCTGTGATTATAGACTGTATAATGAATTTTATTAACAACTAGTAGAATAGCCATCTTACGACGTACGATGGGTACAAGCAATAAATATAGCATTAGTTTTAAATTGTAATGTTTTTCTTTCGTTTAAGAGGTATGATAATGTCTAGGTGGAACTCCCCTAAATGAAAAAGTTAACAAAGAAAAAATAATGCGCTCACCTTCTATAATGATTAACATAACTCAAAATTTGATGTAGAGCAATTCTTTTCTCTATTCATTTTTTGTATATAACTTATGTTAAATGTATATTGTGGCGAGTGAAAGTTTGGGTTGGTGCACCCCCGCAATTATAAAGTTTACAAAATAATGATGTGCCTACGTTACTCACCGGATTACCGAAAATATATATTCTACAATCCATAATAATCGGTTCATTAGTTTAGGGGAGTATCATGTACAACGAAATATACTACCTAACTGTATATATATATAAACCCCCTAAGTTTTTAAATAGACAAAAAATAGTGTGCTCATGTTACTCACCGTGTTGCCTAGAATATATATTCTAAAATTCATAATACTCTGTTCATTAGTTTACGAGATTATTTCGTACACACACACACATATATATATACATACATATATATATATATATATATATATATATATATATATATATATATATATATATATATATATATATATATATATATATATACCTAACTTCATATATAGAGATATTCCATTAGTTGGTGGCATTTTAGAGGGGGGCACCCTTTAGTAAAAATCACCTAATATAATTTTCGTATTATACTATATAAGTTAAAATACTTCAAAAATAATTATATTTCTCTATCAAAATATTTCTTGAAATATTACACGTAAAATGAATGTATATTCTTTCGGGTGTTCGTACAACTTAAAATGGCGCGATTAATAAAATAATTAAAATACTTATTACGGGACGACTATGGTTTGTAAGAAAATGCCTTTTTGGTTACATATGTTTTAAGTAAGAAATATGTTTTACAAAATCTAATTAATTTGAGGAAAGGTGACCAAATGTGAGGGCGCCCCAAAATCGAGAAGGTTTGGATATAAAGCTTCCTAGAGATAATGTCATTGAAACAGAAATAAATGAAAAGGGAATACAAAAGTCCCATATAAAGAACACAAAGTTTTATATAAATCCAAGCATATAAAATTAACATATAAACTTGGAAACAAGTAGGATAAATTGTTTGGCGTTGAATTATTTGCGATGACAAAGTTCGTTGAATATTTAGGGTGCGGTGAGTGTGAATATTCGTGTGCGGTTGTCTATAGCAAGACGTGTATGCGTGTCAGTGACAAGTATGTGTGAAAAGCTTAATTATAGTCGCTATTAAAAGAGTTGAACACAAAGGGATTATCCAAAGAGGAAATCAATTCCTTGCGATGACAAAGTTCGTTAATTATTTGGAGTGCCGTTGATGTGGCTTTCTGTGTTCTGTCTATAGCGATAGTATTTCTTGAAGAGCGACGCCTGGATTCGTGGGTAAGTAGCTAAGTTGAAAAGTGCTAAGCGACCTGTTAGGCCGTAGAAAATCGTACTGATTATTTTCTGCTGGGGGGGTCGCCTTTTTATAGTCTTGGCAAATTCACACAGACTCGCGAAAACACAACACAGTATTCAAGAGGAGACATTTTTGATTTGATTGTCGCAGGGTGAACGTCCGGTTTTCTGCACGTTACTACAAATTGATATTTTAATTAACTAATTCCTTTATAAACAGATATCCATGGAATTGAGTTTAAGAAAACACTTTGAAAGAATCATTATGGCCACCTCATTTTTCTGGATTGATTGCTTTTTACTTTTTGTGTCTTTGGGGCATGTCGTTATACTACAGTTTTCCACTTCTTCTCACAGTCCTTTTAATTATCATTGGACTCTGCAAGATCTTTCAAGCTGCACTGGTTGGACAGTAAAGGAGAAAACAAGGCAGTGCTGCATCGTATGGTCCTCCTCTCCACATCCACACATAGTTGGATCGGTTTTGTAGCCTCCACTTGGCTATAGCAGCTTTTGATCGCCCCATTCATCTTCCCAGGCGGTTGAGCGTCCTCCACAAGGCGTACGGAGCTAGGGGGGGGGAGTCTTCAGAAGTGGGGATTCCCATGTCAGTAGGAAATGGATCATTCCTAGCTCTCTGGTGCATAGCTGAAATTTCATATCTTCCTGAGATGTTGTTAGGGTGTGGGCATGGCTAAGGAAGCTTTTCTTTGACTGCAGTTGTTTAGCCGGGGGTTCATACTCGTGAAGGGGGTGGCGTTCATCACTGCTAGCCTCTACGATCTGTATTTAGCTGGCAACTTCTCGGCTCCTATGAGAAGATACAGGTTGTTCAAATTGGTAGGCTTCCGACAAGCAATGACCAATTGCTAATTCACTAAACATCTTATTTATTTAATTTTCTTATTCCTACAAATGTTGTCTAGAGGTAAGTCAAACTTGTAGGTTGTCATACTCCAATTTTTTAAAGCGTGCGTAAACTCCCGGAAAAAAGATTTCTGACAATTAAAAAGAAACACAAGTTCAGAATATTTAGGCTGCTACTGTACATATCACCCCATTGATTGATTCATTCGGTTCGAGACGTCAGCTGAACTGAAAGGGTGAAACAAAATATAAAGATCCGTGTGGCGGGCACAGAGGCTGATTCCCCGAACCAAGCGAGAAGCAAGAACATTGAATAAAACATCGCTTAGTTTAAGTTTCCGCCAAAGACGCCGATATTTCCCACGTGCTTTGTACTCCTCAACACAATGGCTTCATAAGTCGTATTGGGTATTTTCTTTTGCGCGAGGAGCTCTCGATATTTCCGCATGTTAAGACCGAAAGCACCGACCTGGAATATTTCTATTGTTTTACCATTCCGCCTGAAATAGAATGGAATGCGTACAAAGGGCAGGTTTCACCTTATCAATAGCGGCGGAAAAATCAACTGTTTTCACCTTTGATATTCGCTAAGGTCACAGCGGATAGTTGGAAGATTATGTTGCGTCAATCTTAGAAATGGCAAAGATACTTTGCAAACAATGATACTAAGAGAGCGCAGACCTCCGCCAAGGTCACCATAATCGTTATATTTATAAAAAATATTAGCATCCATTCGATGAACTTTGCTTTTCGTCGAAAAAGTAAGAAGATTATGCTGCACCAATCTTCTAAATGGCAGAGATACTTTTTAGACGATAGTACCCCGAGAGCATAGACCACCACCAAGGTTACCACAATCGTTATTTTTATAAACAGAAATATTAATTTATTTTAGGTACATCCTTTCAATCATTTGCTTCTCATCAAAAAAGTAAGAAGATTATGTTGCATCAATCTTCAACTAACAGATATACTTTTTAAACAATAGTAAAACGAGAAAGCAATCCGCCGCCATGGTCTGCCAGATCAGATGTGGCAACAATGGTGGCTTTGTAGAGATATAGGATACTCGCAGGTGTGAGAAGTTTTCTAGCTCGACAAAGGGATCCTACCTTCTTTGCAGCAAACTTGGCAGTACCTTCTATGTAGATATGCTCAATAAAAAGCGAAAAAAAAGTGGAAAATTTGTGTTTGTTTATAAAACACAAATTTAAATGCTAAAATAACTTTTCTATTTTTATTTAAAACTGTTATTAAAGAACATTAATATTAAATTTATATGTAAAAAAAGAAAAATCAATTTTATGTCATTCAACGTACATTTTATGTTGTTTTAATATTTTTTAAACTGCGATTACCTTTTTTTTTATTTAGGCTATGGCGTCTTAACCATAAGCCACGCCTACTTTCTGAAAACAAGTATGGTGATATCTGATGTTCGAATATAAACGGAAGAATTCTTTGCCACCATATAAAAGAATTGATCGCTTAAAGGCAACAAAACATGCATTTGCTTTTGGTGATTGATTCTTTTCGTCACATACTGTCAGCAGCAGTCGGTGTTGTGCGCATGGCAAAAAGTTGGAAAACCTCCACAAAAGACGAAAATAAACGAAACTAGCGAATTATATCCGCGCGTGGCTTCCGTAAAAAATGCTTACAATTTTGATTGAAACAAGTATTTTAACTATTTTTTCATATAGAATTATCAAATGAAATGTCGATATTTTTAGCTACATTTTTCTTAATATAACATTTTTTTTTAATTAAATAAATATGCCTTTTCGTTACACTCATTTCTATTAATATAAAAAGTTATAATTATTAATTTTAAAACATCTCTGAAAAAGAAATAAAAAATATAAATAATTTTAACTTTTTAATATCACATTCGAAAAATGAAAATAAGCTCGCGGTAGGCAAGTGGTTACCAACACGGAATAACGAGCTGGGTGTGCCAAATTCGAATCCAGTCGATTCCCTAATATTACTTTCACTTAGTTGGTAACCACTCCTGCAAGAATTCCATCATAGATGTACTATGTTGATTCCCACGAGTTTACTTTAACAAAGAAAAGCCAACAAAAAAACAGCAATTATTTTATCTTTAATACGGAGTTTAAGTACAGAAGCCCTAACTGTCGTGCAGGAGCCTTAACTCTTAGGTAGCGCTAAAAACGGCTGCTCCATCAACAGTTGTATAATATCGTAGGTAACTGGACGTGCCATGTTGCGCATGGAAAGGGACCCTACAGTTATCCCGGTGGGCTTTCCCGAGGCCACACCCCTATGGGCCAAGTCATGTCTAATAGACTGGTTGTATGAGCTTATTGGCACCAAACAAGCGACCACTTTGCTCTCCCAACTCTATCTCAAAACAAACATGGCATTTAAACTTTGCAAACAGACATCTCGCTGCACAGCTCACAACTTAGGATGACCCCCAAAACTTACACCCTAATTCTCAGTAGCCCCTTACGTCTACAGTGGCGTCCTGCCTTGTTTGGGGTTAACTATAATATAAAAAAAGTAAAATAAATGTTATCAATTTTATTATTTAATCGATTATTTCTTTATCTGTGTACATATGTATATATGCATGAATGTATATATATATATATATATATATATATATATATATATATATATATATATATATATATAGAGAGAGAGAGAGAGAGAGAGAGAGAGAGAGAGAAATGTACGTGTGTATCTATGTATGTCTATTTGTGTATCTAAGTGTTTTTATAAATATTTTCATGTAATAACCATTTTTTTTTAACTTTTTAGCGTTGAATTTTAATTGGAAAATGTTTCTGTTGACTTTTTAAAACTTTTGGACTTGTTTAAAATTGTTAAAATTTCAACTTTCAACTCTGGTGAACTATTTCTGTATACTTATCAATGTACAAAATGTTTGCTTAGCCTGTGCTAATAACGAGCAGGTTTGACTAATTTTACCTATAATAATTACTTCCTAATAAGGGTATTTTCTAAAGTTATATATTTTAAATATCTGTTGCTTTCAATAAACTTGAATTTACGAATCTATAGACTCTTCTTAAATCTCTCACTGTCACATTCAATTCTGGTTTATTTAATTGTATTATCATTTTTTATTATTATTTTAATTTATTCTCTCATTTTATTTTCATCAGTATTCTTATTTTCTTTACATTACATATATCTCTATCATTATAAATGACATGATTACAATTATTATCGTTGTTGTTTTTTATTATTATTACGTTTTTTATCATTATTATTGTTAAACGTTATTACTTGAAAATTGTCACAAATCCTACTTCTACCTCGCGTATTTGAAAAACTGCAAGTTATTTTAAATTTCCAGAGTTTTTTTTATATTTTAAAAAGATTTTTTTAACTATTTTTTTTCAATTTAAAAAAAATTAAGTCGTAATTTTTTCTTGACCTGGCGATGGAACCTTAAGGAACATTAACTGATGCACAATTAAGTGGAGAGTGTGAATCACTTTATATCAAGCTGCAAAATTCTGTTGGTAGATGGCAGCTACACAACGCGCCACGACCGTGTGTAAAAATCTGAACATCCAGTGTAGCACTAAGTCCTGGGAACATCTACCGGAGAGGACTGTGGGAAACGATAAGTATACTATACATTATGGTTATGTGGTTCCTACATCTATCTACCTGGAAAATGCAGCAGCAAAACCGGACATAGTCATTTTTAATAAGGCAGAAAGAGAAACAACACTGATGGAGGTAAATGTTCCTAATGACAGTAGTTTAAACAGAGCAGAGAGAGAGAAGGTGACAAAATACCAAGGCCTAATGTATGATATGAAGAGAAACTGGCACCTCAAAAACATCAACATTATCCCAGTTATAATAGGAGCTAAAGACCTCATGAAGAAAAAATTCAAAAAGTATCTGGAAAGTATTCCCGGAAAACCAGGTGCGAAAGAAATCTAAATAATTACATTTAAGGGAACGGCCAAAATCCTTAAAAGAGCACTCGGTAAGAGCCTCTAAATAGCAGGTGATTGTCTGGCATTTGGAAGAATGCCCCGTCCCTATGTTAACAAAAACAGAAATAAGAAAAATCTAAAAAAACTCGGAGCACGGAATCGGGCTATCAAACACAGCGGATTAAATAATGGGTCCATTTTGTAATTTCCGGAAGGTTACAAACTACGACGAATGACACCTGAAAAAAGCCGAAAATTCTGAAATAACAACAGCCAAGAAGAGTTAAACACTCCTAAATATACAAATAAGAACATTAATACTGTTCCAAATTGCGGCTTTTCAAACGAGAAGGAAATTTGATGCTATGTCAAAATAATATAGACGATAACTCAATGCTACTTAGCCACCCCCATCTAATTCACAGATGTAACTGAAAATACCCATCCTCATCCAAATAAATGTAGTTTTACTCTAGCCCATACGGGGATGGAGATGTCATGGCTATCGTAAATGAATGAGGCCTGTCAACTGAGTAGTTTTTTTCTGGTGATGTCATTGATAGTGGGAGTAAGAACCACTATCAATGAGGACCGGAAGTCCTCGGAACGCTTAACAGTATGCGTCCATCTGTAATCATAGCAAGTAATCAGACAGGCAGACTCAGTTCCAAGAGATAATTCATTCACTTGGAAATCATTTTTAACTTGTTCCTGCTATTGTGACTTTATTCCTCTGCCAAGAACATGGCCCCCTCCTAAATATTATTCATTCACTTGGAAATTATTTTTAACTTGTTCCTGCTATTGTGACTTTATTCCTCTGCCAAGAACATGGCCCCCTCCTAAATATTATTCATTCACTTGGAAATCATTTTTAACTTGTTCTTTTTTTTTTCAATCGTATTTCCTTTTTTTATAGATGTCAAGCATAAAAGAAAATCAGAGAAAATACAATATGGCGTCCAACGATTAAGGCATTGCATTAAAGTTCGAATTTCAAGTCTTAAAAAATAAATTAGAATTTTATTTCGGGATAAAAGAAATACAATTTTAGACTAATTACATAATTTTCATCCAAAATGTGTGTGAAAATCCAACGAAATAAGCGACATATTCAAATAATAATATATTGTAAATAAACTGTCAGGTTGGAAAATACCCCCACCCAAAAAATGACTGTTTTAATTTATTACAAATGTTTACTATATTGAAAGTAAATTGTTGGTTTTGCAAGAAAAACACACATTTAAATTCATTTCAATAAATGTTCTATTAATAATTATTTTGAATTATTGATTTTGTGTTAATTTACTGAATTCGTAATCTTTCATGTTTGAATTACTTTTCATGTTTGATTTACTTTTAAGTTAAAAATAATAAAGAAACATTTTTTTTTCGGAAATGAGATTGCTCTTATAAAATGAGAGCAACTCTTATAAAATTATTCAGCTAAAACTAATGATAATGAAATGTTTATATAAAGAATAAAATTTGTTTATTCTTGTTGTGTTTACAAACCAAGAGATATTTCCATGCAGTATAATTGATAGTAGTCTGTTCATTCGATGTAGACAGGAAATAATGAACTTATTTAAATAGTGAATATTAAATCAGACCAATTATAGTATTAGGCGGAGTGTTCGTTATTTTAGTAGAAGTTTTCGTCCTAGTAGTAGTCTTTGGCGTTTAGTAGTAGTAGTAGTAGTAGTAGTAGTATTGTCCTTGTAGTAGTAGTAATAGTATTCGTCGTTGTAGCAGTATTCGTCTTCGTCATTAACATAGTAGTAATAGTAGTCTTCGTCGCGTTTGTAGTAAAAGTATTAATATTCATCGTCGTAGTAGTAGTAGTAGTAGTAGTAGTAGTAGTAGTAGTAGTAGTAGTATTCGTCGTTGTAGTCGTAGTAGCAATTTTAGTCGTTGAAGCAGTAATAGTATTCCCGCTGTTATAGTAGTAGTAGTTCTAGTTGTAGCAATAAAAGTAACATTAATTTCGTCCTTGTAGTAGTAGTAGTAGTAGTAGTAGTAGTAGTAGTAGCAATGGTACAACAATGACAGCTTTTGTAGAAGAATGTTGAACCTCCTCTTACAAATCCGACGTGCCAAAGGCGCTTCATAACACATCTGTTGCCTGTATATGCAATAGTTTGGGGGGTTACATGTTAATTGTCTTTGGCAGGAGTAGGAGATTCAGACGGATAATCTACGTACTAATACAGATACCTACATACCTGTCTGCTCTATGATAATATATTCAGTTAAACTAATCAATAAAGAGCGATGATTGCTGATTGATTGTAGAATTGGAAGTGAATTAGTTCGTTTCCTGTTGTCAACGTGGTTAAGAAAAAGTCCGAACGATTATGTCAGGTTTTTTCATCTGTCTTCGCCTTTCTTTGACATGCTTCGTCTTTCGTCGGTATGTCACACTGATAGCATTTCCATCGTGGCCGCATCTTCAGCGCATCCGCCTGTTGTTTCACACTTCCGGGGAAGGCGCGTAATTACGCTTGACAGATTAGCTCAATTATCCGCCATCACTTGGAAATGCGTGTCGGTTGGTTAGGATCGGCCGTTTTGAAGGGCAAAATCTTGCGGAAGCGTTTAAGCGATTTCAGCCAAAAGAAGGTGCAGCCTAGGGCGTCGGCATTCACAGGCGTTGCTAAAAAGTTAATTAAAATGTTTTATAAAGGCAAAAAACGCGATGGCAGAAGTAGTCTACTTATCTTCTGCACCTCTCCCGTTACCCGTCATCTCATCGACCCATCTGTCTCTTTGTACTATCTCTTTATGTTTCTCTCTCTCCCTCTCCCTCTCTCTCTGTCTCTCTCTCTAACCCTTATTTGTTTGCCTTTATGTATGTATATATCTCTATCGCTTTGCCTCTCCGCCCCACTATGTATATCTCCATCTCTCTCTTTCATACTCTGATCCATTTCTATCTGCCTGTACATCTCCACTGTATCTTTGCCTCTCTCTCTCTCTCTCTCTCTCTCTCTCTCTCTCTCTCTCTCTCTCTCTCTCTCTCTCTCTCTCTCTCCACACCTGGTACCTGGTACCTACATAGTGCAGCATTAACCCTGGGCGTGTTGAGCCGGCTTTCTCCGGGGGGGGAAGTTTCTATGTAATATTAAATTCACAAGAGATCACCAATCTCATATATATTCCGGTCACGGGAGATGACGACGTTAGTTTTTGCAATTTTTTTTTGTCTTTTTTTGCATGGAGGTGTTGCCGTATTCCCACATTCAGCACCTGGTATTCCCAAATGGTCACTCATCTGGTACTGACCAGACTTAACTTCGGTGAACTACGAGGACCGGTGTGCAAACGTGATTATGCCGTATGTATTTTTCTGCACACACGTACTGTGTCTCTCTATTTTCCCCCATCTCATCTCTTTTCATCACTTTGCTCTCTGCTTGTATCTACTCTCTCTCTCTCTCTCTCTCGCTCTCTCTCTCTCTCTCTCTCTCGTTCGCCCATTGACCTTTATTGAGTGTCTTTATGTCTCTCGTTCCCTCTATGGCTGTCTGCCTGTATCTTTCAACCTACCACTACTTCTCTCTCTCTCTCTCTCTCTCTCTCTCTCTCTCTCTCTCTCTCTCTCTCTCTCTCTCTGATTGTGTGTATCTCTCTCGCTTCTCTTTCTCCCTCTCTCTTTCTCTCTCCCTTCCCTTCTCCCTTTATCTCGATCTCTCTCGCTCGCCAATTGACCCCTCTTTGTGCATCTTTATGTATCTCACTCACTCTATATGATTGTCTACTTGTATCTTTCTCCCTTCCTCTACCTCTCTCTCTTCCTCTCTCTCTCTCTCTCTCTCTGTCTCTGTCTGTCTGCCTATCTCTCTCTCTCTCTCTCTCTCTCTTTCTCTCTGTGTGTTAATTATCAATCTCATATTCTTTGACTTTTTTCCTCATTATTTTCAACGTTTCAGTTATTGTACTTCGGGTGTTTTTTTCTCGTGGTTGATAGAATTCTCGTAATTTAAAACTAAACCTTTTATTTAATGTTTTGTTCACAACAATATAGAATGAATTAACCTACCTTGGAACTTCATTTGACAACATTAGTCGGCATTAAATAACTCCTAAATGACTGTTATACCAAACCAAACATTGATGGTTTTTTTAATTTTTTATGTATTTTTCCCCTTTTTACTCCCCTTTGCAAAACTCAATCATGTTCTGCAAAAACAAAAATAACAATTTTCCTTTACAAAACAATCAAACCAAAACACCTTGAATACATATTTGAAGATATAAAAATCTTGAAACATAAAAACTTCTACCAAAATGACCAGATTTGGCATCAAATAACCCGAAAAGGGCTGATACGTCGTAAATCAACCAACCATTGAACCAACCACTGGAGATGATAGCGCCGAATCCGCGGTTCAGATCTCTATTATCAGCTTAATAATTTTTCTATATTCCTTCACCTGGGATTGAACTCACGACCTCTAGGTAGCAGTAACCTAGTATAAATCCTAACCAGCAACTATATCTCACAGAATTAAACTCTACAGAAAACTAAAATATTTTTGCATACAGATATGTATTAAAAATATAGATATTTGTATTTGTGTATAAAAAAAGAGACAATGAATATACCCTGTAAGGATGCCCGGACGTGGAGTCTATAGTGATTCAATGATTGCGCAAATTCAGTATAACTAAAAACATTGCCAGGATAAGCGAAGGAAAGACTGGTGTTATTTCGCGTTTATCATTCTATCATTCTCTTAGACGGGTTGCACAACCAAGGCTTGGGAGTTTCTTTTACCTTACTATTTACTATTTGCTCACTCTGAAGAAATGTTGAACAGATAAACCTGAATTTATACCTTTCTCAAAAATATTTTTAAAAGTGATGCAGTAACCCCGCCAGAACCATGCCCACTACGTTACTCCCATTGTGTATGGGTATTTACCTCCCTCCCACCGTGAGAAGATGTGACACAAGGTCGTAAGGTGGGGATTGAAAAGCCAGCGCACAAGACGTGTGGGCACTCTGGCCGTTACAAAGTGCATGAGCATCCCCGTTGGTATTCCCCGGTAGAGGCGCCTCAAGCGATTAGCAATAAATTAGCCCATTTCTCAAAGAGCGAAGGTAAAGCCCGGGAGAGTTGACCTCCTAAAACTGCACAGAACCATACCTCAGTCGAAAGGTCATCACCTACATAAAAATGACCCGGACTTTGTCGGACTGATTAGCGAGAACGTATCCTCAACTTGGTATAAAAAACCCTACTCAAATTGTGCCGTTTTGTGTGTATATGTGTTTATTGCTAATATATATAATTATATTTTTATTTGTGTGTTACTGTAAGCGTTATTATGCATGTATATGCTTGCAGATGTGCACTTCTAATTTCATGAATGTGTATTACTTGCGTATGACGTGCCGTTTTATCATGCAGTGTTTGTGTGTGTGGGGGGGGAGGGGGGTGTTTATGAGTAACGGCCATTGGAAAAATGTTAAATTGAAAGGTGGCAAAACTAAAAACAATTGGAAATAGCTAGGTTTGTAACGAACAATGGTGCCTCCTCTACGTCATAAATCAATCGGTGTTCTTCCCCCCCCCCTTCATTCTTTTAGTTACTTTGGGTGTTTATTTACTTCTTTATATATATTTTTTCATGTCAAAATGAAAACGATAAACATAAGCTTTCTTTATGCAAAGTCTCTCCCAAACATTTTATATATTTTTTGTGTGTTGCACGGTAACTATTTGAATTCATTTTGCAGATTTGAATATGGCCGAAGTGAGTCGAAATAAATTTATCATCTGTATGGTATTAGATTTATCCTTTAACTCTTTCTCTCTCTATCTATCTATCTCTCTCTATCTATCTATCTATCTATCTCTCACACACACACACACACACACACACACACATATATATATATATATATATATATATATATATATATATATATATATATATAATGAAGTGATGAAGTTTATAAGATTTGTATAGTTTACAGATTTAATAATTCATCAAGTGTTCAAAAAGAGAATACACATACAAAAAACCTTTAAACCATGGCTTTTCAAATATAACGGTCTTACCGTCAGAAGGTCTGACCAATAATAATTGAATATTAATTAATTATTAGAGGTGTATATCTTATAACCACTTATATATATATATATATATATAAGCGGTTAATGTAGTTTGCTTGAAGCATTGTTTAGTGTGTGTATATAAAAGTAATTTATTGAAGGCAATACAATGCAGAGGTGTAACGGATAAACACGAACAGTAGCTAATTAAGACATATATCAGTGGAAAGCGTTTTGCAGTTTCCACCTTTTTATTAATACAATATCTGAAGAAGGTAATTTTCTTCCCGAAATATTATATCATAAGGAACTTTGATCCAATCGCACTGACGCAAATAAGATTGTAATATGATATCAATATATATATATATATATATATATATATATATATATATATATATATATATATATATATATATATACTGTATTAATAAAAAAAAGGTGGAAACTTTTAAACTTATTCTACCGTTATATGTCTTATATTGCTTTAATTCGTGTTTATCAGTTACACCTCTGCATTGTATTGCGTTCTATAAATTACCTTTATTTTTATATATATATATATATATATATATATATATATATATATATATATATATATATATATATATATATATATATATTGACCTCTCACGAATATTGGAATCATGATCTAAATATTACTTAAA
Source organism: Sepiola atlantica (assembly GCA_963556195.1). Classification (NCBI taxonomy): domain Eukaryota; kingdom Metazoa; phylum Mollusca; class Cephalopoda; order Sepiida; family Sepiolidae; genus Sepiola; species Sepiola atlantica. The sequence continues at coordinate 138,119,107 of OY744519.1, forward strand.
CTAACAGAAATAGGTGAGAGGTATACAAATAGATATTACTTTCAAAAAATCTTTTTTCTTGCATTATATCTTATATTATTATTATTATTATTATTATTATTATTATTATTATTATTATTAAATTGTCTTCATTCAAAAATATGTTTCAAGAGAGAGAACAAGGGTGTGCTTCTTAATATAAAAACAAGTGGATTATCTTCTTTGGAGTAGAATTGTATTATTCTTTCGTAAGCGTCGGTGGTTTTTATTTGTGTTGTCTTTTGTGTGTGTTTTTTTAAGGAAAGATAACTGTGTGAAATATTTTGAGGCGGTCTCTCTAAAATTAATAAAAAATGGTGGATCATAGAGATTATTCGACACGTTATTGTGCAGCTATGAATGAACAGCTGTTATCTTAATGAATAAATGCGAAAGTCTGTTTTCATTTATCGCTCCTATATTATAATCAAAACGGGTTACTGTTATTCAAATCAATAATACAATGTAAAATCTTGATATTCTGTATACATAGTGAAAATAAAAGATTACGAGAGAATTTTTGACTGCCTAATTAGCGTAACTATTTTTTAACCATTCATAATTAATTAACGTTTAGTATTATTAATTTGAATTGCATTGACTTATGTTTGCTATCTATCTGCAATAGTTTCGTCTATATTAACAGTAATTAGTTAAAGTTATTTAATAAATAAATCGGAAGAATAACTAAACCACCTTAAGTTTTAAATCTATGCGCTTACCGAAGGTGGCGGCTTGTTACGAGCGAGGCAGAAGCAAGAAGAGAGGGGGGAAGCTGTGATTCTCTCTCTCTCTCTCTCTCTCTCTCTCTCTCTCTCTGCTCCCTTTCTCTCGCCTTTTTTGCAGTTTCTACATTTTCCATGAAAAATACTAAAATTACTTTTTTTATTAATTAAGTTAATACCTAATTTATAAATTTTAACAAAAGTTTAGTAGCACTGTGATCAGTCCAGATTACGAAATAAAAATAGAGATTCATATTTTGGTGTGATTGTAGATTAAACTTTTTCGGTAACCGCCCCCCCCCCACCCCCTAAAAAATTATTCTACTTGTTTAACTTGCTGGAAAGAACAAAAGAAAAAAAAACAATTATTTTAGAATTTAAAGTCGGGAAATTTTTCGTATATAAATTCAATTTTTCGGCAGACTTTTCTGGCAATTAACTAAATTATTTTTAGTTATGGAAGTTAAATCCGCTGCGTTTTTTTTGTTTTCTTTTAGGGGGCTGCTACTTTTTAGGAGATTACACGTAGTTTTACGACCTTTGCCACTCGGACTTAGGGTTAGTGGTAAAAAATGTTGTTAAGTTCTCCTAAAAATTACAATAGCCCAGAAATGTTGGAACATTTTACGTTAAATATATATGCAACTGATCCTTCACCCTAAGTTCTGAAATATTTGTTTTTCTTTGTTTCCGTTTTCCACAATGGTAACACGTAATCGCCTAAAAAGCAGAATGTCATTTTTTCGTGATGGTGGGTATTAATGGAGGGTCTTAATCTGCAAATTTACGCATATTTAATTTTTTTAATCTTATACTTTTTTTACTATATGTCCCTTTTTTTAATTAATTTTAAGCAACTAATTTTAGTTGTGTTTATTTTTCCGGTTGAAAACTAAATAAATAACTTTAAAATGATCTAATTAAATATCTTATTTTTATAGTATAAATAAAAATATTGAAGATTTGGATATTATTGTAGATTAATGGTTCATATTAGCAGTCGTCTGGGTTGGACTGATTACTTTTTTTAAATAAATTGTAGATAAATACATATGACATAATCAAGTTGACACACCGGTTTTCGTTAGATCACCAGTGTTAAGCGAGGTTGACCCTGGCCAGTACCAGGTGGAAACACCAGACGCTGTTTGTGGAAGAAAAGCGAAACCATCCTGCACAAACTTCAGCCTTGAAGTAGTCTTTACCCAGTACTTCAGCATAACCTGCTAATCAACACATGTATTGACACAACGAAACAACTGATACCTGGTCGAAAATTCTATTTTCGATCGTGTGGTGAAGCTTTCTGAAGAGAGTATGGTATCGTTTGGGTATTTTCACTAAGTTATTATATTGCCAATAACACCGTATAACAATAACAAAGGAAATGTTCTCGTCAGAAGAAAGATTTAAATAATCAGCTTATCCGACAAGATAACTTTATATGTTAGATTAACTGTTACACAGTTATTCATTAATGGACAATTATTCTTAATCTAGAACCTTTTGGTCAGCTATTTTTTCGGGGGGGGGGGGGGCAATATATTAAATTGAAATTACGTGATTAAGATTATTTCACATAGATTCTAAAAGTGTTCATTATATTTTAGTCTAACACAACAAAATGGAGTCTCTTCCGCTTCCTTAACGGCCAGCCATCTTTTGTTGATTCCGATTAGTGCATCCGCCTGACGTTTTTTAGAAGGCACGTTCATCTATAATCTAAACGCATATATCAAATCTCTTCAGTATTCCCAATCCCTGTTTCCCTATCATTCCTTCAGCACCTTTGGTCAATATTCTCCAGTTCACCCAACTCAGTACTGTGGCTGAGTCAGTGCTTACTTCCATCTCTTACAGCCCTCATTTCAACGGCAAATTAATGCCTTTTAATTACAGCGTTTAATTCCGCCACATTTATATGATTACTAGCTCGTTTTGCCAGCTCGCTATCGTTTCGCAAAGTTCGCTACTTCAAACTAAAAATGTAAATAATAAACATTTCATTCATAAGTTTATTACAGACACAAGACTAAAACTTTCGCATTTCTTTGTATAAATAGATACACATTAACATTTTCGTAATTTTGAGACAAATTTATTTATCTTTTAAATAAGACCGTGTGTGTATGGGGAGCGTTTTTTAACTTACAATTTAGTTGTTGAAAATCAAATAAGTCCCCCCTAAAGTTTAGAAAGGATCTTTTAAACACAAATGCGAAACGTTTTGTCTACAGGACGGCGTCGTTTTCGGGAGCGAAGAAGGAAAAGGAAGAAAAGAGAAAGAAAGCGATCAAGACAGCAAAACCCCCGTTTCTCTGCTCACTTATGCCTGTTGGTAATACTTCTAGTGAGCTATGTTAGATATCAATTATTTTAGATACCCAAACTTGAGGCTAGCACATGATTTATTTTTAGGGGTTCTATTTGTATCCGAGGGATCTATTCAAGATTCATGATGTGCCTGTTATAGCTACTATGTGAATTTAACAGGAGCTGGGCTTAGAGGGTATTGATTTGAGGTATTATTTTCAGGTTTTGTTTGACCAATCTACTTGCCCCTGCCACAACTGGTATGATATTAATTTCTTTCAAGGACCAATTTGTTTACAAGTCATTTTTTAGGTTATGGTACTTGGTATTTATTTTACATCCAGATCTAGTCCTTAGTCGTTTTTGTAAATTAGGCATTTAGAATATCTTTTATCATGTCAGTAGTTTCATCATCGGCTTTACATTCCCAATTGATCTCTTCTACTCACGTAACTGCATGTTAGTCGCAGCCATCCCATTTTCAGGAAAGAGGAAGGAAAAGGGGGGAAAAGAGAGAAAGCGATCAAGACAGCTAGACTCCCTTTCTCTGCTCACTTATGCCTGTTGGTGATACTTCTAGTGAGCTATGTTAGTTTTATTTGAGAAAAGGTCTTTATTAAATCACTTTAATTACTGTTCATATCGACGAAACTATTGCATATATCTAGACAAAATAATATAATAAAATTGCCAATGAATAACATCAAACTAGATAATTATGAATTGTTTAAAAATATTTTTGTAAATTAGGCATTTAAATAAATGTCTTTGGATAATTCGTCTCTACTATATATAAAGTATTTCGAAATGTTGTATTATTGACTAGTGCAGACTTTTACGTAAAGTTTTAATACTTACCTGACTTTTGCTGTTGTAACGTTGATCACTGCCATCAACAATAAAATTCCATTCACTTCACGTTTCCAGGACGAGAGAATACTTTCTTTCTAACTCCTTCCAAAACGTTACTTTTTTTTCTTTCGGGGAATTATTATAGTACTCCACCTGTTGTATTAACATTCAAGACTATCCCGTTCGATTGCATTACACCACTGTAATGAGCAAAGCTGATCTCTCTGAAGTAAACGACAAAGAATCGCCTGTGCTGTACATAGAAGCCTCGAACTAAAAAGTGAGATGCAGAGGCTGATTCGATCAGTGGACCTTGGGACGATCAATAATTGATTCGTCATTTGTACCTCAATATAAAGTTGATGATTTTACCAATCGGCATAAAAAATTCAGAACGTTTCTAGCGTTGAGACTGATTTAGCGATAGCAGGTGGGGGTGCTTTTGTTGTTTGACGCGGTGTTGTGGGAAATTTGCAGCTTTGGGTTGTTAGACAAAGATATTTAATGGTGGGACCATGACGTGAAAATCAAGAAATCAGAATATGAGCAGTTAAGACTTTCTCACTTCTTCTTCTGATTCTTTTTCTCTCTCTCTCTCTCTTCTCTCTCTCTCTCTCTCTTTCTCTCTCTCTCTTTCTCTTTCTCTTTCTCTGCCAACATTATTATTCGTCTTCTAAAATATTGCTAATCTTTATACTTCACTAAAAGTTTTTAAAAAGTTCCGCTATGCTCATCTTTTTTTCTTTCGAGTTCATATAGTCTTTCCACCTTCACATAATTCCTCACTTCCACAAGCTACTTCGCCCATCTTAACATATCTCTCTCTTTCTATCTCTCTCTATTTTATATATATATATATATATATATATATATATGTGCGTGTGTGTGTATGTGTGTGTGTGTGTGTGTGTGTGTGCGTACAGGATAATCTCCTAAACTAATGAACGAATCATTATTAATTTTGAAATACATATTTTTTTTAAATCCGTTGAGTAACATAGGTATATTATTATTTTGTAAATGTTAATATTCAAGGTATGCACACACACACACGCATATATATATATATATATATATATATATATATATATATATATATATATATATATATATATATATATATATATATATAGTTTTTCTTTTAATTCATTTATTTTTTAACCGATCATTGGGACTTTTGGAATATATATTCTCGGTAACCCGGTGAATAACATGGGCACATTATTTATTTATTTTTTTGTAAACTTTACAATTTCGGAAGTGCGTCCACCCAACTCTGAACCCGACCCAAAAACCTTTTTAATCTCCTTAACTAATGAACGGCTTATTATGAATTTTGGAATATATATTCTAGAAAAGTGAGTAACATTCGTACGTTATTTTTTTGTAAATGTTAACATTTAGGAAGTGCATAGGTATACAACTTTATTTTAATTTTTAAGTTTTTAATCAACCGATTATTATGAATTTGGGACTATATATTCTCGGCAACACGGTAAGTAACATATGCACATTATTTATTTTGTAAACGTTACATTTAGGGGGTATGCTAACCCAAGCTCGCGCCTTTCCTTCAAAGACTTTTAAAATAAGTTAGATACAAAAAAAAATAATATATAAAGAATGTCTCTACGTGCAATTTTGTAGTTAGATTATTTAATACATTCTAAAAGGATCGGTTCTCGCGCGTGAGTGCCAGTGATATGGATGTACTTAGTAACATTATTAACTATTGAACTAATCATTATCAATCATGGAATATGTATTCTAGGCAACAGGGTGAGTAAGGTGAGCACATTTTTTTTCTTGTAAACTTTATCATTTCGGAGGTACCCTTCCTCCTAAAAAAAGAATAAGAGAAAAACATTAAACTTTTTAAGTTATTGCTAATACCCGTCCTGGGACGGGTATTTTACTTTTTCTTCATAAAATTAGACGATCTGCATCATGAGTTTCTTCTACGAAGGAAAATATATTGAATATTAACATTTACAAAGTAAGAGTCCTTGTTATGTTCACCTAATTCAAACCGAAATTGCACGTAAAAAGTGAAAATTATAACTTTTTCTTGAAAATAAATACAGACGATGCGTTTTTGTTTTAATCCGACATCGTTTACATATAAATCTTGAAAAGAAAATACATTTCACCTGTTAATAGAATATGCATGAACAAAATGTTATTAAATATTTACTGTTATTGAAGAATGAGCAGATGCTGCGTGTGTTACTCACATTTTTATAAAATAAAAAGTTTCAATGAAAATACAACTGTTACTACATGAACTTATGACATTCGAAAGATACATCATCTTTTAATATTTATTGTTATTGAAGAATGAGCAGATGCTTCGTTCGTTACTCACATTTTTATAAAAGAAAAAGTTTCAATGAAAATACAACTGTTACTACATGAACTTATGACATTCGAAAGATACATCATCTTTTAATATTTATTGTTATTGAAGAATGAGCAGATGCTTCGTTCGTTACTCACATTTTTATAAAAGAAAAAGTTTCAATGAAAATACAACTGTTACTACATGAACTTATGACATTCGAAAGATACATCATCTTTTAATATTTATTGTTATTGAAGAATGAGCAGATGCTTCATTCGTTACTCACATTTTTATAAAAGAAAAAGTTTCAATGAAAATACAACTGTTACTACATGAACTTATGACATTCGAAAGATACATCATCTTTTAATATTTATTGTTATTGAAGAATGAGCAGATGCTTCATTCGTTACTCACATTTTTATAAAATAAAAAGTTTCAATGAAAATACAACTGTTACTACATGAACTTATGACATTCGAAAGATACATCATCTTTTAATATTTATTGTTATTGAAGAATGAGCAGATGCTTCATTCGTTACTCACATTTTTATAAAAGAAAAAGTTTCAATGAAAATACAACTGTTACTACATGAACTTATGTCATTCGAAAGATACATCATCTTTTAATATTTATTGTTATTGAAGAATGAGCAGATGCTTCATTCGTTACTCACATTTTTATAAAAGAAAAAGTGTAAATGAAAATACAACTGTTACTACATGAACTTATGACATTCGAAAAATACATCATCTTTTAATGTTTGTTATAAAAAATGTAAGTTTATATTATTATATATATTTATTTTTATTTTTTATTATAGCCTATAAAATACTCTGTCTGAATCCGAGACTATACTATTACTTCTATTAATAATGAAGATTTGGTATTTGTCTGGCTGAATCTGAACTTATACTTTTTCTACTTTTCATAATGGAGATTTGGTATCTGCCTGTTTGAAACTGAAACTATACTATTACTTTTATTAATAATGGAAATTTGGTTTCTGTCTGTTTGAATCAGAAACTATACTAGTACGTCTATTACTAATAGAGATGTAGTTGCTGCCTGTCTGAAGTCGACACTATACTATTACTTTTATTACTAATGGAGATTTGGTTTCTTACTGTCTGTAGATTAAATTATACTATTACTATCATTTAATGCTCAAGTCAGTTTACTACTCTATTTCAGACTAATATACTATCTTCTGCTAAATTCGGGGAGGTAGTGTAGTATCTGTTATGCTGTCATGGGGTAAAGGAAGCAATTTTATGGCAACATGTTCCACATATTGGAAGTTACTGGAAAGCTATTGTTATTCAGCACTGTAGCCCATGTTATTGTATTTTAATCAAAATGTGTGTTCCACAACGAAATAACCTGAACCGCCACCTCTTTAAAATTAGGTGAAGCTGAATTTATGGTGTTCATCTCGATTCCGGCATGATCGGGCTTTGTAAATCGTCAATAAATTACGAGACAACCAAAAATCATTATAATTTCCATTCACATGTATATGATGTCTGTCTACCATTTTTGGATATTGTTGACGATGCAAAATAATGAAATTGGTTTAGTTTACGGTTCATTTTTAGATCAAAAGTAAAATTTTAAAAATAGTCGGGAAGACTATTTTTAAAATTTTACATTTAAAATTTTATAAATTAAAATAAAATAATGTGTAAGTCACGAATAGACGAATAACACAGATGTACACAGAAACAAGCTAAGTGGCCACAAAACCTTATTAAAGAAGAAAAGGGGGTAAAATGATCAATGATTGATCAAATTGTCTAAGGGAGATAAACTATATTCTAAGTTGTGAAGAGATTTATCTCTGTTACATTATTTAATTCGTTATTTAAGACTATTGTTGCCATCGTAACAATTTTTCGAGTCGGAACTAACAGTTTAGTATTATAAAAAAAAAACATGTCGAAAGGAATAAAAGGAGAAAATGATTAGACAGAATAAAATATCGATCGGTCAGACGCGACGCTATTTATTTTTAAATTCTAAAATCCGACGAGATCATTTTAAATGTTAGATTACTTTGTCCATGGCATTGTCCGATTGCAAAGATTATTTATCTTATTTGTGCCAGTGTGTGGCACTAAACGGTGGATTTATTATGGGGGTTTATTTTGCTGGGCAGCCAGCAGTTGAAACCTGTGTTTCCCAACCATGGTCACTTGGCTCACATAACTGTTTTGTTGGGGATTATGAAACACGTCTTAGCAAACATATTTAATAAATTTTTACGGCTTTTAATTTAGTACAGTGTACTATAAAAGTAAAATCAAATGTTAAAGAGTATCGTTAGCAGACAGCTGCAACAGCATTTAGAGTGTAAGGTTATAGCATCGGAGATTTTAATTCACAACAGATGGTGCAATGATGGGGCAAAAATTGCATTCATTACCGAAAAACACACTAAATGTTAAGCTTATTAATTATATCATTCACAGGCAACACATTGTCTCAAAAAAAGCTTGGAGGAGAAATCGAACAAACTTTGATATTTCTTCTTTACTAATGAGTTATTACTTATCAAGGTTGAAAGTCACTCGAGGATCAGGGTTAATGAGATGAATAGATGAACAGTTGAGAAACACTATTATAGGCAGATTGAACATAATCAATGAAAGAAATAACATTTAATGAGTTGTGAGGGCAGTTTATAACAAATATTTATTGACCTTAGATTTGAAGATGACCACGTTGTAGCCCTCAGGGAAATATTTTTTGTCAACGTGTACCACAGATGAGAAGTTATTGAAAAGCTATTGTTATTCAGTATTTCTGGATGAAATAACATAAAAAATGAAAGTGTAAACTGAATTATTTCCCTTGCGCGAAGAATTTTGGATGTATATCTGAAGTAGTGAGATTCAACTCATTTTTAAATTTTAGAATCATTAATTTAGATAACGAATGCACATTCTACAATCTCCCAAGGGTTTATTATCCATTTCATATATCTACTAGTAGATTACTCGTTTCAGGATAGGTATAAGCAATGAATATAGCATCAGTTTTAAGTTTGAATGTTCTTTTTTTTTTCTTTGGGGTATGCTACGGTTCCGGTAGCACTCTCTTCCTAAATGGTAAAGTTTACAAAAGAAAACATAATGTGCTCACGTTACTCACCGTGTTGTCTAGATTACATATTCCATATTTCATAATGATTCAATAGTTTAGGATCTTACTAAACACATGTGTATTATTGACGCTCACGTGCTCGCACCAATGCTTTTAAAAATGTATTACTTAATATAACTCAAAATTTGATGTAGAAAAACTATTTTCTCTATTAAATTTTTGTTTCTTACTTATTTTAAAAGTTATTGCGGGTGCATGTTTGTGCGAGCGCACCACTTAAATGGTAATGTTTACGAAATAAATAATGTGCCTACGTTACTCACCGGGTTCCTGAGAATATACATTCTAAAATTCATAATGGTCCGTTCATTAGTTTAGTAAATTACCCTGTACATATATATATATATATATATATATATATATATATATATATATATATATATATATATATATACCTAACTTTATGGAAAAACAGAATCACATACGAACCATAGAGTTACTTCCCTTAGGTTGGTTAATCACAAGAAGTAACCAGCTTACGAGATTTTAGATGGTTTTAAACATATGTTTTTATTTTTGAGTGATAAAACATTTTTAATTCCCTTGGTTCATTTTTTTTATTTAAATTTTAAATTTATATTAGTTTTTTTGTAAATTTAATTATTAACCTCACATTCTAAACGAAGCTAATTTAATCCTTCAAAAACGAATAACGGCCCAGATTTTAAAAAAAAAAAGTCGCTGCTAATAAACATTGACTCAAATGACTTGTATAAATATTTTATTTTAATATTTTTTTTAATATTACTGGAAAATATGTTCTTAAATTTTAAATCTTAATTGTTATATTTTACCCCACACACACTTTTTACGGACTTTATTAAACTTTTTAATCTGACAAATATTTCCCTAACACAAAACTTAGACGATTCTAATTCAACACTTCAAAGCAAATAACGTATCCAAACGAGAGTTGATGCGAGACTACCCATTTTGTTTGCCAGATAACCAAAAAATCTGAACATAGCCAGAAGGTAAACGCTTTCTGAGCTTGAAACCAATGGTACTGATGTTGTACTGATTTTCCATAAAATAAATAAATATTACGCTCTTAATTTTGATTTTCTCAATTAATCGAGCACTTTGCTGGGATTTTTCCTACGATCTTACAAAAAATGTTTACTTTATATAGACACACCTGTTCTTGTAAGATCACCTGTTTATTAACGTTGAATCCACTCGGTACTTAGATGGGTGATCATTTCAGTCTAGCCGATGCTGTGTGTAAAACCCTGTCTTCTTAAATAAATTGGGCTTCTTGGCCTTTTGGCTAAGATCAAAATGTAGTATCTGTTCCGATGGATACTGCACGCCTGTCCTGTACAGTTCTAGGAGGTTCACCCTCCCAGGCTTTGTCTCCCCTCTTTGGGGAGGAGTAAGTTTATTGCTTACTGTCTGAGGCGCCCCTACCCGGGAATGCCGACGGGGCTGCCCAGGCAATTTTTAAATGGCCAGAGTACTCACCTCTCGAGCGCTGGCTTTTCAACCCCCACTTTCTCGACCCGATCTTGGGTCACGTCTTACTTGTGGGAGTAAGATAAAACTGGCCTTGTGCCTAACTCCTGGGGAGGAGTAAATAAAACCCTGTCCTATTGGACTTGCAATCCAAGGGGCAATTGCAGCAAGATTGAACCAGATAATAAGTAGGTTAGACAAAAATAAATCTTACTTCGAAGTTACAGTGAGTGTGCAGGAAAGTGGGCTAAGGAGTCGTTATAAAATGTTGCATAACGAGAGCCGTGTTTGAGTGGGAAAGTCTGAGTGACACTTTTAAGGGTACGAGGTGACAACAGATGGAAGCGCGAAACTACGTGATTTCCGGGCGAGGATTTTCTGTCCCTTTGGCTAGCGAGACTTCAAGCAGAAAATACGTGTCTTAGTCGAGTCTCAATGAAGAGCAGCACGCACAGGGTGGTTGGGTGTAGCGAGGCAAGTTATATGTCTATCTGCCTGTTTTACTATCTCTCTCACACACGCACGCGCGTATACAAGTGGCCTGTATCTCTGATGTTTTATGTGACTCTTGTTTCGTCTGTCTCTTGTTTTAAATAAACCGACTTTATAATCATCAACGTCAGAGTAAGTTTATTAGTAAACGAAAAGAACCTAGGGTTAACGGCGACAGTTTATACACACATCGGTAAGTGAAAATGCATCATAATGAACAGTGAATCGAGGGAGAAGGAGAGAGAGTGATATGCGACATATAGAAAGCTACAAATGCTCTCTTGGGTTTTTTCTGCGGTACAGAGCAGACGTATTTTTGAAGTCTCTTTCTCTCACTTATACAGAGGAGTGGCAGAGAAAACAAATACCGCATAATACTCTATAAGAAATTACTGTGTAATACTGAATATTTGAAAAAAAATGTTTTCTATTTATTAAAACCAAAATGCTATAATGGATGCAGGTTGTTTCCAATGTAGCAATATATATATATATATATATATATATGTGTGTGTGTGTGTGTGTGTGTGTGTGTGTGTGTGTGTGTGTGTGTGTGTGTGTGTGTGTGTATATATATATATATAGCAAGAGATAAATAGCTTAGGCAAAAATAAAATGTTCACTTCGAAGTTAAGGTTATGGAAGTGAGTTAGCGAATGTATCAAGGAAGTGGCGGCTTGATTCTGCCGTTAGCATTGGTTTTCCCGATTCTTTCTAGAATCATGTACTTACAGAAGAGGCCACGTGTATGTTGCTAACATCCATAAGTGAAAGTAGTACTATCGAATCAATTGGATTCATACTTAGCAGACCCAGGACTTCAACTTCAAATAAGTAACGTAGCGAACAGGAAGTTGAGAGTTATTGATACGTGTCATATAGAAAGTTAAGGAAGTTCTCTTGGGGTTTTGATCTGTGATGGAAGTTGATGTGTTTCGGAGGTCTTCTTACCCTCATACAGGGGATGAGTTGGAGGTAGGCTAATACTGTGTAATTTTCTAGAGAAACTTACGCTGTACTACTGAATACTGTAAAGAAAAGGTAAAACACCTAAAACTTATTAGAACTGCAAAGCGATAATGTGTTGTTGTTGTTATTACTACGAACAACATCACAAGAAGGAGAGGCACTATTCTACCATGCTATTACAGAACGAGAGAGAGAGAGAATGCGTACGTCTATGCTCGCTGCTACTACCAGACGTCAAAGACAAATCTACACGGCGACGCGCACGGCCATTTATTTACGTGGCGAAGATTTGACCGGCAATCGTCAACTACAACGAATACAACAGACAATCCTGGGCTGTTCATTGTGATATGTGCCAGACAAACACCGACCGTCGATGATAGATCGATTTTTTTGGCTAAGCAACTTACATTCTTTTTAAATTCTATTTATTCTTCTGGGGCTATCACATAATTTCAGATAACCCTAACTATAACCATCACAAAGTTCCATATATTATTTAATTTCGCAATACTTTCATGGTTTCATTGTTATGTTTTGGAAAGTCTGAAAGGGAATATTTCTGCAACGTTACAGGGAAGCGTATTTCAAATGTTATGAAGTAACATTGCAGACATGTTATAGAAAGTCTACAAAAGACATTACGCCAAAGTGTTTGTAACGTCTATGTAACATAGCAGCAACGCTATTTTTACTTGGAGAAATAAGAGAAGAAATACAAAAACATTTTTTTTTAAACGGATTTAATATGTAACACCAAATCAGATGTGCGCTTTTGAAACGATGCTCTATTTTCAAATATTTACTAAACATCAGTGAATTATCCGATTTGAATTGTTCCACATTCATATATTAGTACGTGTAAGTACTACCATCAATATGTTGATACCTCCTGTCCTCCATCTTGAGACTTCAACATAAATCCACGGTTAGTCCGTTCAGTAGCAGGCAACCACAAACATACTGAAAAGGGGTGATGATTTAAACACACGTGGAACGAAAGAGAAAAAGAGAGTATTTAATATATGAATATGATTTATGGAGAGTAGAAAGTGGACCTTTTTGTCATTTAGTCCTCACATTCTATAAGCGATGTTTCTGACAAAGGGGAGAGAATTGCTGTTTTCAGGGTCGGAATCTATCCCTCTAACACTTATTGTTGGCTACCTTTTTAATTTAAAGTATGTTATTTAGCTCTTTTCATTCCTTGTTTGGGCGATTTCTATTTAAAAAATATGGGAAAAGGCGAGTAGCAATTGAGAGAAGGAGAGAGAGCGAAAGAGAGATCCATACGTTTACTGTATAAAAAAGAGACAATCAGAGAAAAAAAAATATTGTTACATAGCTGGCACCACTCTCGTCTGATGAACCGTGTGTTGATGATGGGTATGGGGATGATTGCATTAGTAATCCGCTTCAGTCCGCTAGCTTGTATATGAAATGCACGTGCTGTCGACCTGAAAATAATGCTTTCGAAGAAACAATAACAAGAGTAGATCCACTAGTATATAAATTAGTTAGTTGAAAATGGCAGGAAATGAAAGTTCATTCTGCATCAACTTGCTAAACTTGATGTTCGATTTTACTACACTGTGAGAATTGATAGAAACGGATATAACGTTGCATGGTTCAAAGCGAGAGCAACTGAGAGAAATCGTCAATTCTTTGGAAGCATTAGAATTGTGAACATGTAGTTTTGCATAAATGCACCGAGAAGATAGGATTAAACAGTGATTATCAATCTCTCTGTCTACCCCCCCCATCCGACTGGTCAGTGATTTGGAACAAATATCAAGGCGAATAAACCTCCTCTGTCTTCAACCATTTTGCCTTGACTGATTCTTTTTTCGAGGTCTGAAAACTTATTTGCAGGCGGTGTTCCCTCAGTCTGGAAAAGTCGCAGCAAGGACGCGCACAGGAGCAAGCAGCTAACAAAAATCTGATTATGAACTTTCATTCATGTATGACACAAGGTTACAATGTAAGAGCAACACTACAATTTCTGTATTCATTTCTATGCAGCTGAGACACATGAAACGTGTAATGCGTACGATAAATCTAGAAATTGATAAAGCAGAAGTCCGGGGCGGTAATAAAGTATCTGCAAACGAAAAGGTATGACACATAAGGAAATCCATAAGGCCATAAGAAAATATATACCATGGTTCGCCCCATTTATTTGCTAGGGGGTCACGTAATATAAGACGAAATAGGGAAAAACTTACTTGTTCTTCCGTTGGAGAATTATCTTCACATTTCTTGCAGCATCTTTCCCTCGCATGTTGGTTTGAAGACTCCAAGAACACAAAAAGAAAGTGTTTGTTGTATCGTTCAATTTAATTTGATATTACCAAGTTTTCTCACACTCTCCCATGTACTGTCGGGATCCCGAGCCCCACCCCTAGTGAGAACCAGCATTGAAGACACGTCTTCGCTGTTTAGTCCCCAAACTGACTCTGGTGTTTTTTCATTCCATAGCTATTTAATTGTGTGCTACCAGTAGTAATTTTGCGTATATATATATATATATATATATATATATATATATATATATATATATATATATATATATATATATATATATATATATATATATATATATATATATATATATATATATATATATATGTATATATGAGAAAATATGTGATGAGAATAAAAATTTCATATAATAAATTCTAAAAACGAACTTCTCTCGGCATGCACACATAAAAGAAAATTTAGATATAGACAACTATTAACTCTAACTGATACTATATCTCCATCCAATAGTCAAGTCGACTCGACTAATAGAATGCGTGAATTATAATATCTCTTTTTAAGATTCATCTGTTCAAAAAATTCTTAATATTTTTTTTAAACTTTTTTCTTAAAATCCTTATTCCTATATTTTTCACGACTTCCCTAAAATGTTCATCTCTTCAAATTTTTGGAATACTTCTAAACTGTGCGAAATGAGTAGATATAGCTTTAATAATCACTTCTGCTCAATACAACTATCACATTATCATTCTAATTTAAAATTCCAATATAGCATTTTAAATTAGACTCTCCAAATATTTTTTAAATTCACTAAAATACATTCTTTACTAATTGTACACTTTTAATAATTTGAAATCAGGCCAACCATATATTTTACATCATCTTAATTATCATACACCACCCTACAATTTTAACCTTAATCTTACTATATCCTAGCTTTATGCTTATTTGATAAATAAATCTGTATAAGTTATTTTAATAAACCCTTTAATAATATATTCGCTAATTTACACCATTTAATAACTCCTTAAATTAGATAAATATATTTGATTAGGTTACTCTGCCTTCTAGGGGATAACTTTTTTCCTTTCTAATCTTAACTGTTTCAAAGCAGTCTTTTAATTTTGAAGCTAGTTACTTCCCCTAAAGCGTAAAAAATCCAAATCCTAGAACAGTTTCACACTCTGATATGTGTTTAGAACTGTTACAATAATTGATATTAACTTTTATTCTTTAGTTTAATTCTATCCTAAGTAAATTTGCTTGACTTATACTGATATACATATACATTATCATTCAGCTTACTTTGCCCTAAACATATTATTATTATTATTATTATTATTATTATTATTATTATTATTATTAGTATTATTATTATTAAATTATAAACTCTACCTCTTTGACTATCCTTACTTATAGGATAATTTTGCTAATGTGAATTGTTACTCACTCAGTTAAAAAGTTTCTTCGAAACTATATTTTTGAATTAAGATGCTTTTAATTAAAGTTATTATTGTAAACTTAACTTCCTGATCCCTTTAGTCTATTATTTTATGATCTATGTTAGCATTAGTTTTCTTCTAGATTATTGTAGACTTTCTTAAAGTTTTAATCTAAGCTTCATTTTTAACGACCTCAACTCATTTTAAATCTTTTGACCGTCAATTACTTTTTGCAATTTCTTATACTTAACCTATTTTTCTATGTTCCCTCTAGTATCAACTGTGTCCAACTGTATTCCCTCAAACCCGCTGACTTTTTAAAATCAGGTTCACATCACTTTCCCCCCACGCTTCCACGTCCACGTCCCTTCATCTGCATACACATTCTGTTCTTTTCTCCTACTCTTCTCCCTTTCTCTGTATAGCTACTTACATTACTCTTCGTTTTCCTTTCCCTCTCTCCTTTACTCTTCTGTTTTTTCTGCCTGTTTTCTTTTTTTATTACAGCTTTAATCTTAGTTGAACTATCACATTCTTATTCTCTCCTAGTTTGAACAAATGCTACCATTTTATACTCGGCACACGAAAGTAGAATTATGGCTTCGGACACTATTTTGCTTTTTAATTATTTACCAATTTTTTACCAATTTCGTCAAGACATATACATCTATATATTTTTGGTGATTCATTCTACTGCCAAGGAACTTTCACTTTGGATTTGAATACCTACATCTCCTAAAATGGAACTTTTCATCACTTCCGATGTCTGGATTACCCTCAACACTTCACCTTTATACGTTGAATCTTCGGATTTGCTTACACAAACTTTCTGTACTTCTGTAATGGTGATGGTTTTTTGCACATTTTAAATATTTTAAATTGTTTATATTTTTCATAACATTTATATTTTTATATTTTCAAATGTTTGCATTACAGTAAATTTTACTGACTTATCCGTCGAATTTCCTCTGATAATTAGAGAATATCTTTGAAAGTCCATGGATTAATAAAAGAAAAAGGTTTTATTTTATATAACCCTTGTTGGAACAAATTGATGATTTAATAAATATTGCATTTTATCCAATTTTTATTCTCATCTCTTATCTTCTTATGGAATTGTTCTATCTCAGCTATCGAATGTTGACTATTCAAGATAGAATATAATTTAAAGATATAATCTTTATTTTTCTCTTTTTATATATATATATATATATATATATATATATATATATATATATATTAATTTTAAACTATAGATTAGTGTTGGTAAGGCATAGATTTTAAATAAAATACTTTATGTTAGCCCTGGTAGAACCTACGATCGAGCACTTTATTATTTTTCTAACTTATAATGCACACACACACACACATATATATATATATATATATATATATATATATATATATATATATAACATGTATATATATATAGTATAAGTATTTCCACTTCCTAAGCGGTAAAGAACATTGCATTAAATCGCTCTTTTTAATAGGACGTGTAATTATTTTGTTTATTTTATATATATTTATTTATTTATTAATCAATCTTACGTACATATAAAAATATACATCCTTTTATATGTACGTAAAAATTAATTAATAATTAATATATATATATTTCCGGCGTTGTCCGGAAAACTAAGTAACCCAAAATTAGTTTACAATTTATAATTAATAAGAGCCTAAGAGTCGGATTGTTAATGAATAATTTTAGTAGACGTGTGAAGTTAATTTATCATAAAAATTAATTAATTAATACCCCCTTCAAAAGAGAGTAAAAAAATTATGCTTGTTTTTGTTTATTTTTTTCGGGGAATGTTCAAAAAACGAAAATAAAACGGGCAATACTGAAAAGAAAATTAAAATAAAAGAATTACCTATGCAATTTTTTATTTGACTAGGGAATGAGTTATTAATTAATAAGGAAAGCATTATTATGGTAATGTCCATCCATATAATTCTGTCATTCGCATACTACGTATATATGTTGGTATACTGTTAATTGATAAAATATTGGTATTCGCGATTTTAGTAATGAATAACAAAATGTCGTTTGTTAAATATTTCCTATAGTGACGTAATATTAATAAATCAGTAATTTCAGAATGTAATTAAGTTTAAAAGAAATTTAATACACTGATGTATTTCAATTGGTAATTGCGAATTTAACAAAACAGCGCAAACACTGGTAAATGTATGGAGGAACGGAAGTGTAAGAATAGGTAAAAAGATATTATCTGTTGCACGTATGTAAGATGTACGTTTTAGTTAATAATGTAATAAAGAGTATGAAATATATGTTATTGGCTTTAAGGTAAGTAATTATTGGGGAAAACATTAATTACTCCTATTAGTTAACCACGTGGAAACTCAAAGATTATTACGGAAATATCCACCCGTAAGAATCGGAAAGGAAATCACACGTCATGGCAAAAGCAAAGCTACTTATGTAAATACATGGATACAACAATGCAATTAGTTCCTCGAGTGTTAAATAGTATACCTAATCTTATGATAAACAAGTAAATATAAGAAAAAAATAATTAAATATTTATTGTAAACGAATGTAAGTGTTTACTCCAAATCTGACATTATCAGATCAAATGTAGATTTTCTGTTTTTACTGTATTTGTAGTTCCATAAATCTTCTTTCTGAAAGCGGTGAAACGCAAAATACGTATCTTAGTAAATACTCGCATATATATATATATATATATATATATATATATATATATATATATATATATATAGTGTAAAGAAATAACGACACTGACGATCCATGATGCAAAGGCTCGAGAGGCTGACCGAAACAACGGTGGTTGAATACCCGAAATAAAGATCTTGAAACGATTAGACTTGATCAGACTCTGGTCGTGTATGATTATTCAAAATAGTGTGATCCCCGCTGCATGAGATGACACAGAAAAACTATATATTGGAAGAAAAATGTTATTTTGATAAGTCAATTTGAAAACACATATTTTTATGAAAAGAAAATACATTAGACTTGAATGACTGAAATAGAAATGGCGACGGATTTTTTCAGACGGTGTCGTTTTCTAATAACTGAATGTCTACGCTTTTTCTGTCATTTGTTCGTCTTAAAAATGGCCTTCTGTCTTTGCCGTCGCGTATTCGTGACAGCAAACGACTTACACAAGGCAGCGTAAGAAAGAGTTTCGTCGCAAGAACCAAACAAGGAAGCACACAGCAGAGAAAAGAGTTCCAGTAGAAAAAAGACGTCGGGTGCATCAACCAACCGCGGAAGGACATGGCAAATACGTGTGCTACGGCTAGAACTAGCGCCGTGTATCCAATGTGGCTTTGTACCAGACGCCATTCACCCCAGTTGAGAACAGCACTAACAGAAGGCAGCGAGGAAAGACCAATGAGAATTAAAAGTAACAGGGAGAGAATTCCTAAAGTGAGTGCCGATTCACCTGCAGCATTTAACCTGTATCTGTAGACAGCGCTTGTGCTGTTGGACTTCCAATCGATAGTAGGTTCATACCACCAACGCATTGAACCAGGAGATATAAAAGACATCGACATAATCGCGTGCCAGACGCTGAACAATAAGGCAAAAAGGCCGAGCATTTTGCGACATCGAAGCCACAAATCGAGCCAAGATGGGAACAGTTTGTATTTAGTGCCATTATACAATTGCACAAAAGCTGCTAAACATCCGGGTAGGTACGTGACTGCAAGCAGTGTTATAGCCGTAAGACAAACCAGTATATTCAAAAGAGTTAGCGGTATTCTCTTCCAAGGGAAAGACTTCTTCGATTTTGCGTATCTCACGCTGTATTTGATCACCATTATCCCGAGCCAAACGATAAAGATTGCACACGAAATAACCGTCGGTCCACCCCAACCAGGCAATATTTGAAGTGGGTACGCTTCGATACGCCGGGCTGCTTGAAGATCGCCAACATAAACGGGACAAAATCCAATATCCTTAACTATGCAGGCGACCGTTTCGCGCGCCGTGACATCGTCGGCGGCCAGGTGTACGCGATGGACATCCTCCACGGCGATGTCACTTTGAAGAGCGTATGCTGATAAGGTGTTAAAGCCTTTGACGATTCGTGCTTCAGGGAAGTGACTAGCAAGTTCCTCGGCGTTCGACCCTGTCTGGCAGGATTCGGTGCGGTTGGAGGCATCGACCAATATCTTACCGCTGAGAAGCGATCGGATCGGTGATAAGAGGTCGGCGGCATTGCGATGGTGAATCGCCAGGAATACAACAGAAATATCTGGAATTAAGAAGCAACTTTTAACGGTCCCCACGTGGACTTCTTTCAGGATTGAATCGTCAAGCGTCGTCGTAAGCTTCTGTCTTTGCGGATTTCGACTTCCAATTGTGACTTGGTAGCCGCTAGACACCAATCGGTAGGCGAGAGCTTGGCCGAGATTTCCACTTCCGATAATGGCAACTTTTTTAGTTTCGGACATTCTGTGCCGCCAACCTGAAAAAATACCAAAAAATTTGCAATAAGGTCAATGTAAAAAATCAAATACGTAATCTTTATTTATATAAAGTTAGTTATGTATATATGTTTATATATTTGTATGTGCACGATTCACTCCTAAACTAATTAACCTATCATTATGAATTTTGGAACACAGCTACTATGTGTAAGGGTGGGTAATGTGGTTTATATGTAGTTTCATTTATTTTTAAGCAAAGGGGGCAAGTTGAAGTTGAAGCTTTCGTGAAAATTAAGGATCTCACATTTTTGTGAGACTGTAACAATAGGTATCAGACATCAATTAATAAATATTTCCCAAATTTGAGTTTCTTTTTGCGTATTTTAAAGGGGTTTTAGGGGGAAAGAATATGAGGACAACATCCCATTTGAAAATTCCAATATTTCAGATTTGCATTAAATTTGATCCATAGTCATTAATAGACACCAATTAAGCAAGATTCATTTAATTTCAATTTCTTCTTAAGACCCCCTAAAGCTTGTGGTCTATATGTAGTTTAATTAATTTCAAATTTTAGAGATTTTCTAGAATCAAAGTTATGTAATGGATTTTCATGAAAATTGGAATAATGATTCTAGACATAAAGTTCGGTATCATTATATCTTGATTTTAATATTCGTGAAATTTAGAACTTAAGCTTTAGGAGCATTAAGCTTGAGCCTTAAATTTTACACATTTTATAGAATCAAAGACATGTAATGGATGTTGATCAAAATTGGAATAAGGATTCTAGACATAAAGTTCGGTATCATTATATCTTGATTTTAATATTCGTGAAATTTAAAACTTAAGCTTTAGGAGCATTAAGCTTGAGCCTTAAATTTTACACATTTTATAGAATCAAAGACATGTAATGGATGTTGATCAAAATTGGAATAAGGATTCTAGACAAAAATTTTAATATCATTATATGTTAATTTTAATATTCGTAAAATTTAAGACTTAAGCTTAAGGTCCCTTAAATGTTAGACATGTTACAGACCTAAAGTCATATAATGGATTTTGATCAAAATTGGAATAAGGATTCTAGGCATAAGGTTTAATATCATTATATCTTGATGTTAATCTTCGTACGGGGACATAAAAGTTGTGCTAAACGGTTCTATTCAGCAAATTAATTTTATCCATACTTGGACGGGTATTCTTCTAGTTTCTCTATATGTAAAAACTCTCTCTCTCTCTCTCTCTCTATATATATATATATATATATATATATATATATATATATATATATATATATATATATATATATATATATATATATATATATATATGGTAGAGAATGGTAGTTTGCTTGAAGCATTGCTGGGTATAGTAGTAGTAAGTTTTTGAAAGGCTGTGGGCAATGCAAGTACCGGGTAAGATGCAAGTTGTAAGGAACAAAAACAATAAATCGAATACGAAATATGACTTACTATTTATTTTTCCTTTTTTTCTAAAATCTTACATAACAGCAAGAGTGTTTTTAGCTGTTCGTGTGATGTCCGGGTGATTAAAAATCACTATTTGATATTTCGGGAAAAGACATCCCTTTGTCAAAAATAATTAAACCAGAAGAAAAATTTTTTTTTCTTCTCCGACTGTATAGAGAATGCTACAAAACAAAATGGCTGCCAGATGTAGACCGCAGCGAAAACTATAGCAGTCTCGCAGGGAATGTAAATTAAATTAAATTTTATTTTAAGGTTATGTTAAATATATGATTTGGTGTTCAAAAATATTTGTGTAATGTTGGTTAAGTGTGTGGTGTTCGATAAAATGTTAATTTTAATAATATATATATATATATATATTTTTTTCTATAATTTTTTTTTATTAAGCTTATATTTGATTATTTACTTTTATTGCAGTGTGTTTTATCTTCATATTTTTATTTTGTTTATCTTTCTTCCGTATTTTAAGAATTTTAAAGTAATTAATCTCACATTTTAAATATTCTAGATCTATCAAACTTATCGATTATCATCTATTTAAGAAGTGTTACTAATTGTGAGTTTCGTCAAATTAGTTTATCGAATTAACTTGATATATTTACTATAAGATAAAGGGGAGTAACTCTGGATTTTTTTAGGTGGAAATCTGTATAACAATATTAGTATATATATATATATATAAAACATATATACACATACATGCATATATACATTTATATATACATATTTATGTATTATTGTTTGTTTAATTGTTTATTTATATATATCCTTCATTTTCTTTACATATTTTTTTATTATTATTATTATTTACTTTTTTAATTTATTTTATTAATTATTTATTTAATATTTGCATGTTATTTGTATACATTTTATGTGTTTGGATTAATTCATTAATAATGCTAGGTTATGGGGTGACTTATTTTGGTGGGTTAGAAGAGTATGTTGAATATGGTTTTTGGTTTGTGGTTGAAAGTGTGTTAGGATGGAAGTTCATATGGAGAGGGGCCTATTTGATTGTTTGGGTGTGTGGTGATTTATTATAGGAGGTAAGTAATGAGTGAAGTAGTGGAAACGGAGTTTGTTGAGTGTTAGATATGGGGGTTGGTCGGTGGATGGGGGGGGTAGATATTATAGAATGAATGGTGAGTGGAGCTCGTGACGCTGATTGAGTGAGGGGTTTAATCTGGAGATTAGGATTGATTCTGTGATTCTAAGGTCACCAATGTTTCTGACAGAAACATTGGTGACCTTAGAATCACAGAATCAATCCAAGATGAAAATATCCCGTTTAAAATTGTTTTACCATTAATTTTAACGTGATGTTCTTCATAGTTAAATCAAACCAAATTAAATATTTCTCAGAGTTTGAGCAAATTCTGATTATTTTAAGATCCTGAAATTAAAAAAGAAAATCTTTAGCGACATCAGATTAATTACTTGAATTAGTCTTCTTTGCAGAGTCTTAATTCTACGAAATTAAAACCTTTTTGAACCCTTAAATTATGTTGTATGAATTCTATTTTGCAAACAGTTGACGATCCTCACTGAAGTTGTTTAATTCTAGTGTCAATGAGATCTAAACAATCACAGACAGAAATTCAATTTTTTTAATATAATTTCCTTCATTAAAGACTAAATAATTGGCGATTAACTTTTCTAAGTTCATAACTTCAGCTGTGTGATTGTGTAACATGATGGGCTCTACGTTATTTGCAGACGCCACATACGAAAGTCTGTAAATTTCTTAATTTCTTCGTTTTTCTCCTGGGTAGATCCTGGTCACATGAATCAATTAAAACGAGCATCGCAGTCCTACATCTCAGCCGCAATTATATTACCATCGTTAACTAATTATAACCCGTGTTTCTTTGTGATCGGCATGACAAAGATGAAAAGGGATGTAATCAATCTGTAACGGATTGCCCATAACTTCTTTGTGGCCACAACATACGAAAGTCTGTATATTTCTTAATTTCTTCGTTTTTATCTTGGGTAGACATTGGTCACAACAACAGATTATCAGAGTTTGAGCAAATTCTGATCATTTTAAGATCCTGAAACTAAAAAAGAAAATCTTCAGCTATATCAGATATATTACTTGAATAAGTTTTCTTTGCAGAGTCTTAATTCTACAAAAATTAAAACCTTTCTGGTCCCTTTAAATTTAGCTGTATGGATTCTATTTTCAAACAGTTTTCACCATAGCAGTTAAAATGGGTCATTGGGGCTATGATTCCAAATGAAGTTGTTTACCTTTAGTTTAAAGCAAACTTAAATAATAACAGACAGTAACTTATATAAATTCAAAATGATTTAGATAATTTCATTCATCAAAGACTCAATAATTAGAAATTAACTCCACATATTTAAAACTTGTCTAATTCCATAACAAAAAATGTCCGAAAAATTCAATCTCCTATTTTTTTTACTAAAGGGTCACCGCTTATCAAGGCCCAGGGCCACTCGATGACAACGATTAAAGATATCGGTTTGGCGATGAGCGCCAACACGCGAGGATTGGAAAACACGGTAGATTGGGCAGAATATTTATTGAGATGAATTGTTTATTCAGGGGGACGCCTCAACAAGAATTTGTTTACATGAGACTTGAAGACAACCATTTTTAGTCAGCTGGGAAGCAGCTTCGCGGTATTTTGTTCCACAGATGAGAAACTCTGTTCCACTTGGTCTTTGGTACAGATAGAGAGAGAGAGAGAGAGAGAGAGAGAGAGAAGGAGAGAGAGAGAGAGAGAGAGAGAGAGAGAGAGAAAGGAAAGTTCTCTGCTCTGCTTGTGGCTAGATGGATTCTTGCTGAAAATGTTTTATTGGGACTAGAGTTATATTCGATTTGAGAATAATTCATTTTAAAATGTGTAAAATCTTCATGATTAAACACAGCAACACCAGACAATTTTATCTTCGGTAGTCGGGTGATCTTATTTTTTATGGGTGGGGAAGGTTACGACATACGTACAGATGAAAGTACAAACTTATGATTAAACAGATTTGCATGCAGGAGAAATGGTATAAGAGTCGAGTCAGACACGTCTTAAGATGGAGTACTGCTGCCACATCTGGGGAGGTGACTCTTTCTTGCCTTGACAGAGTACAAGATCGACTTCGCAATCTAGTGGGGGGGTGATCTATTCTCTCTGCAGCTCCTTTCTCGCAGAAGACATGTTGCTAGTCTAATTATATCTATCGTTATTTCCATCATAAGTGTTCAGTTGAGCTCCAATCTCTGCGCCACCTCTTCGAAACATTTACAGCAAGAACTCGATTTTTACGGCCAATGCAAAGAATTTTCCATTCTTCCTCCGTGTGCCTAAAACCAAACCGAGTTTCCATGAACAGATTTCTTCCCAAAAATTCACTATGTATGCAACACACTGCCGTGAGACTGCTTCCCTGCTGACTACAACACAGTCACCTTCAAGTCCAATGTCAAACAAATATAAGATCTGCCATAAATAACTATATACAACTACATACGGCGATGCTATAACCTCAGCTTTTACTGGTGTTAAAACAGCAGGTGTGAACCGCTTGAGGGCTATCCCGTTCACCAGATTTGATTCCTCCCAGATTTTACCTGTAGGGCGTTCTCAACGACAAAGTCTACTCAGCGAACCCTCGTAACATCTTGCAATTTAGGAACAAATCTGAGCTGACATAGTTAAAGTGCCGTTGAAGCGAATCGCCAAAGTATACCGCTCACTCCTTAGAAGATTAGCAAAGTGTATTGAGCTCCATGGAGAACATACGGAACTTTAATAAACATGTTCTATGTTGCAAAAAAACTCAAGTGTACTCTTTCTTAGTTTCTATATTGCAGTTCTTTGCATGTTACATTTATTATGTTAAAATAAAATTATGTATTTACTTATGGCGGACCCTGTAATTCTTCGAATCGTCCTCTTAAGTAATCAAATGTTGTTTGTTTTGGTTTGTTTGTTTGTTTGTTTTGTTTTACGGCATATCAACCCTTTTCGGCTTATTTAATGCCAAATCCGGTCATTTTGGCAAAAGTTGTTATGCTTAGAGTTCTTTATATGTTAAAGTATTTATTCATGGTGTTTGGTTTGTTTGTTTAGTTTTATGGCATATCAACCCTTTTCGAGTTATGTAATGCCGAACCGGGTCATTTTGGTAAAAGATTTTATGCTTTAAGTTCTTTATATGTTCAAGTATTTATTCATGGTGTTTGGGTTGGTTGTTTTGTAGAGGAAAAATGTTGTTTTTGTTTTAAGCTTTGCAAAACATGGTGGAATTTTGCAAAGGGAAAGGAAAAAAACAATAACATTAATGTTTGGTGCATTTTTGATCAGGAAGCCGGTATCTTCAGACACACTGACCTGGTAGCACCAGATCAAATGTTGTCGTTTCTGTCAACCATTTTCAATCCGCTCACAGTATAATTCAGCATTCAAACTAATAATCCCATTAACCCTTATTATCGAGTGGCTGGAGGTGATGGGGACTAAGTGTTTAACGACATCGGCTGACAACCTGGGTGTGCCAAGTTCGAATCCACAGAAACACTTTCACTTATGATGTTAGCAATCTTCACGTGGTCCCTCTAGTATGTACCTGATGTCTTTCTAGAAAGTATTCTGACTAGAAAGATATCAGGGAAACCAATGCAAACAATAGAATCATCTGTTTTATACGAAACGAATGAATGAATCGAGTGGCTTTTGGTCTTTATAAGTGGTTATTTATTAGTTTTTTTTAAATGGGTCGTTAGATTTAGCAACGTTTTGAGAGACGCATATGTTTCTCTTGCATGTTATTCGAAACGTTTGAGAGGCGCATATGACTTTCCGAACGGTGACAGAGCGAATGTGCGTTTTCATATTCTTTGTTGTTTATTACTACTTTTATGTTTAGCCTAGTTTTCAATCCATTTCTATTGCATTTTCTTGCTGAACAGCAACAGATTGTTAAAAATAAAGCGAGCGTTGAGATAAAAATATTTATTTTTTTAAAGTCAGTTTTAATCAAGATAAAAGAAAAAAACGCAAACGAATATTTTAAGATGCGTTAATTCAATCTGCGCGATATGCATGGAAAAACTATTTCAAACTCATGCTTGACAGACCAACGAACATGATATCTAATACTTAATCGTGACAATCTCACGAACATGCTATTTCAAACTTAACTTTTTTATGGAAATCGCTCCAGACAAGGTATGAAGCCACTTGATGTAATGGGCCAAAATAATACTACTTCAAGGTCAACGTAGCCAACGATAAGTGTTAGATGGGTAGAACTCGACCCAAAAACAGCAATTATTTCCTCTTTGTCAGAAACATCGTTCATGGAATGTGGGGACTAAAGGACAAAATAAGGGAAGCGAGAGTTACGAGGCTGCCGAAAGTGAACCGAAAGTTCACTCTATGCTCCTAGAGACCGACCAACATGACAGACCAACGAACATGATATTTAAAACTTAATCGTAACAGACCAACGAACAACATATATCACACTTATGCCAGGCAGACAAATTAACATGCTATTTCCAACTTAATTATGACAGACCAACGAACATATTTAAAACTTAATTATGACAGACCAACGAACATATTTAAAACTTAATTGTGACAGATTAACGAATATGATATTCCAAACTTAATCGTGATATACCACTAAACATGATGTTTCAAACTTAATCGTGACAGACCAACGAGCATGCTATTGCAAACATAATCGTGACAGACAAAAGAACATGATATTTCAAACTTAATCGTGACAGACAAACGAATATGATATTTCAAACTTAATCGTTACAAACAAACGAACATGATATTTCAAACTTTATTGTGACAGACCAACGAACATGATATTAAAACTTAATCGTGACACACTAACGAACATGATATTAAAACTTTATCGTGACAGACAAACGAACATTCTCTTTAAAACTTGATCGTGACAGACAAACGAACATAATATTTCAAACTTTATTGTGACATACCAACAATCATGCTATGTCAAACTTTATCGTGACAGACCAACGAAAATGTTATTTAAAATTAATCGAGACAGACCAACGAACAGTCTGTTTTGAACAAGCGTGATAGACGACGAAAATGATATTCAAAACTAAATGGTGACAAAGAAACGAACTAGTGTGACAGACAACTGAAATGCTATTTTAAACTGAAGTGTGACAGACCGAGGATAAAGCAATATAAAACTTAAACACAACAGATACACGACAATGTAATTTCAAAATTATGTTATGACAGACCAACGAAATTATTATTTAAAAGTTAAGCGTGACAGATCGACGAAAGTATCATGTAAATCTTAAGCATGACAGACACACGAAAGTGTTATGTCAAACTGAGGCATGACAGACCAACGAAAGCATGATTAACCAACAAAAGTGTTATTTGAAACTTAAACCTTACAGACCAAATAATGTTATTAGTAACTTTAGCATAAAAAAGAACAACGAAAGTGGTATTTGTAACTTAAGCATGATAGACCAATGAAAATGTGATTTAAACTTAAACATGACACACAAACTAAAGTGTTATTTCAAACTTAAACATGACACACCAACGACAGTGCAATTTCTAAACGAAAGCTTGACAGACCAACGAATGTATTAATTCAAACTTAATCCTGACAGACCAACAACAGTGCTAATTCAAACTTAAACATGACAGATCAACGAAAGTGTTATTTCAAACTTACAATTGAAAGACTAACGAAAGTGTTAATTCAAACTTAAATATGACAGACAATCAAAAGTGTTAATTAAAACTTAAACATGACAGACCAACGAAAGTGTTAATTCAAACTTAAACATGACAGACCAACTAATATATTATTTGAACCTTGGAATTGGGAGACAAACGAAAGCGTTATTTAGAATGTAAAGCATGACACACAAATGAAAATAGTATTTCAAACGTAAACATGACAAATCGACCAAAATGTTATTTCGAAATTTAGCCGACAGATCAACACTGACGAACAGAGCCTCTTATAGCGATGCTTGAATGCGCCTAATAAAATAAGATGCGTCCATTCAATTCGCTCATTTGACAATGACAGTTCTATTTCAAACTATAACGTGAAATATGTTAAAATACCAGCAGTATTTTCGTTCGAATGCGTTCTTATTTAAATTCATAAAAGCGTGAAGAGAAAGAAAACAATTTGATTCGATTGAACGTTGTAATCATTTCGACATGAAAGTGATGTTTTCATTCAACTCCCGCCTGTTTTACGTCATTACGATTATTCAAGTGTCACAATCGACATGAGCGTGGGTGTCATCTAAACTGACGGATAATTTTCAGATTATATATATATATATATATATATATATATATATATATATATATATATATATATATATATATATATAAAACACTGTAATATTTAACTTAAAATATTTATAGTAAAGCCCCTTTAAGATTCATAAAAAGTAGAGCCTTGTTTGAAATTACAATATTGTTGTCACCCTGGGATAAAGCAAAGTTCCACTCGCGCGTAGAACACTATTGGCATCATGACGCTTATATCGCCTCCTGGGTAAGTGTATTTTAATTTCAATTACTGTATGTGATGATTTGTCGCGACAGTGTCGGTCTGGGCGTTAGGCTCGTAATTCTAGGTTGAATCTACGAAGTATATATATATATATATATATATATATATATATATATATATATATATATATATATATATATATATACATGGAAATTAGAAAATGAAAACCAAAAAATATCATTTACGTATTAATAAACGTTTCTTCTTTATGTATAAAATGTACATATGAAACAGAGCTAAACAACGCGATACCTTTTTAAGACACACTCATAATAAAAACGTGCACCGCAAAACCACACACAAAACGACTCTATACATTTCTATTCACACCATAAAACATCGTATAAAAACAGGTATGATAATTGGCTTTTTCCTACGTGCTCTCAGAATCTGTAGTCCTCAATATATAGATGAGGAAATCAAATACATCAGAAATTCTTTTAAAACACTGCCATATACCACACATTGCATATTAAATACAAAGAAAAAAGCCCTACAAATATTCTCGAAAAACAATAAACAAAAATCTATAACACCGAACATTTCTCTCCTAGATAGACATCTTCTTTTACCCACTCATCAAATAACACAATAGTTTGCGACTGCTTAATAAACTATTAATTCCGACAATACACCCACATTATAAACTATAATACAAGCATTAAATACAGCAAAAAAGATTTCGAAAAATTCACATCTAACGCTGGTATATACTCTGTCCCATGTAACAATTGTCATCAAATATACGTAGGACTTGAAGAAGCACTCATTATAAACGCCAATACTTTCAAACAACTTAACGCTTTCTATAATTAATCTCCTTTAATCGGGAAACTTATTTTATCCGAACAAAAATTGAATTCAGATCCAGGCTAGCTCCCCTATACCACACTCTTCTCCCATTTTTTATTTAAGATTTCCACGCATTGGGTACGATTTTACGTGGTAATTTGTGTATACACATACACAAATGTATATATATATATATATATATATATATATATATATATATATATAGGTGTAAAATGTAGACACTTTCTCCACGCCTAACATTGTTTCTTGCCCTCTTTCCCCCGCCCTCGCCCCCATCACTTCCTACACCGTCTTATTACAGGACCCTGATATATTAACCTCCCGCTTTTCTCATCTCAAGGCTAAATTAAAAAAGATTCAATAAACATATCTCGTATCCCTCCCTTCGTTATTTAATTCGAGCCGCTACCAACGTTCGCCCCCACTCCCTCCGCATTTATTGTAATACTTCTCCCACTTCCTAATGATTTCGTACTCCAACGGCCGTTTGCCACTGCCACCATTTATTTGTATCTCATAATTTGATTCTTTTTTCTTAAGCGGCCGCTACCACCTATCAATTTTAAACAATTTGTACTTGTGTGTTATTTTCTTCAGACAATCATCTTGAGTCAGTCTTATAATAAAGACGAAACGTTGATGAATACATAAACAATATTTTTTGGTTTACCTTTTTAAATTTCCATTGCGTCGGAACACTTTTTTCCTTTCTTTATCATATATATACGTATATATATATATCAATATCGAAGGTTCGATCCTTGTCCAAGTAAGGCATACTGATGACTGCTGTAAGCCAAAAACACGTGTTCATAGATTACTTTTATGTACGTATAAAATCAATACACACACACACATATATATATATATATATATATATATATATATATATATATATATATATATATATATATATATATATACTGTTGGAGAGATTAAAAATAGGCATTCACCTGAAGCCCTAGTGCAAGACTCCGGCTCTGTTGTTGAGTTCTATCGAACGCCTTTATGTTTACACTCGTCGCTTCCAGTGTTAAATATGATGTAATTTCTCCGTTATTACGTTACAATTTGCCGTGGCCTATGGGGCTAAAGTGAACGCTTACAGATTCAATGTGTCTCTGATAAACGGGTTCACGCCTTCTGATCGTGTGAGATTGTTTCCCTGCGCGGATGAGAGCCGTAAGCTTGAAACGACGTCGTAAGTACGTAAAATATTTAATAAAATGATTTTATATATATATATATATATATATATATATATATATATATATTCGAGCCCGACGACCAGTGTGAATAATTCTTCTTTACACTGACGAGTCCCGTAAGGATGGAACGTATACGTATGTAGATAAAAACAAATATTTATAATTAATTGTTGTCAAAACGAAGCTGGACTTTGTATCGTTAGTATTAACACAGCCGTCTCCGTGCCTTAAATGATATGTTCCTTTCAAAAGTCGAACTCTTTATGAACGCTGCCTTTAAATAAACAGTAATCTCTGGCTGATTTACCGAGTTGTTGAGGTTAGAGACGTTTGAATTTGAGTTTGAAATATAACTCGTGTTCCGGGGTTCGAGTCCGACGACCGGTGTTAATAATTCTTCTCTACCCTGACGATCTCCTTTAAGGATTAAACGTATACGTATGTAGATAAAAACAGATATTTATAATGAATTATATATATATATATATATATATATATATATATATATATATATATATATATATATATATATATATATATATATATATATATATATATATAAATGTGATACTTAGAAGGCAATACAATGCAGAGGTGTGACGGAAAGACACAAGTTGGAACAAATAAGACATATAATGGTGGAACATGTTAAATAGTTGCACCCTTAATACAATGTATACATACATATATATTTTTTTCACAAACACACATATATCTGTGTATCTACACAATGTTACAATGTTATATAATACCTGTATCAAAATGGTCTGGTGGAAACTCCGCATGATATTATATTTCGGGAACTCTTCACTTCTTCAGAACCGCAAGTGCAAGCGCGCATATGAAAGAAGCAGTGAGGACGCTGTCTCGCAGAAAATACTTGTTTGAATTCTAATCAGATTTTTTTTAATAAAGTTTTTTTATATTTTATTCATTTATTTTTACTTAATTTATTTATTTATTCATTTTATTAAAAAAAAATATATTTTTTTAGAATCTTTTATTTTTTTAATTTTAAATCTAAATTTAAACCAAGTCTCTTCGTTTAAATTAATATGTCGTTTAATACTGCCATTAAACATTGCAGTATCTGTTGTTCATTTTATATTATTGTGTATATTAATATTTAGTCTATTTAACATCTTTTTATTTATTTGAATATGTATATTTTATTAATTAATTTAATTCAAGTTAGTATTATCTGTTCATTTATCGATCGCATCTCCAATTGAAAAGGGGAGTAATTCAGCTGGGTCTGTTTAATGATGCTTAAGTCGCTTTTAAATTTAGTTATTTCTAATTATGTTAGGATAAAATATTGTTATTCTCATATAAAGAATGTATTTCTTTCTTTTAATTTTTTTTAGCATTAATTAATGTTATAGGGTATTATTCTCGCCGGGGTGGTTCCTGTATTTTTTTTTTTATTATTATTATTATCATCATCATCATCATCATCATCATCATCATCATCATCATCATCATCATCATCATCATAATCATCGTCGTCATCATCATCATCATCATCATCATCATCATCATCATCATCATCATCATTATTTTTTTTTACTGTTATTATTATTATTATTTATTTTATTTTTTTTAATTTTATCTATTTTCCTTTCGTAATGTTGATTAACTGTTAATGTTATAAATTGAATGTTCACGCGTGAGCAACTAACATTTCTTATCATTAATTCCTTATATTGTTTTAATAATCCCTTTATTTTTTATTTAATTGATTATTTATTCATTCAATGTCTTTCTGTATTATTATTTATATTCTTAATATCATTATTATATATTATTATAGGTAATGTTTTTGTTAGGTTAAGTTATTACTATTATTAGTTTATAGACTTTATTTTTTTATTTATTTACTCATTTATTTTTTAAAATTATTTTTCCCCTCTGTTATTTCGTGTCAAGTGAGTATTTGACCTATATTTTGATATTATTTGTTATTATTATGAGGTGTTGTTTTTGTTAGATTATTAGTCTTTAGTATTCATTTAAAAAAACTTAAGATCAAATCAATGCAAAACGAGTGAGAGGTGAAACTGTATCAGACTAGAAATGATGATCCTAATTCGAGTCGGTGGTTTATCTGGGGACATAATTTTGTTATTAGTATCGATTCTTTCATTCGAAGGTTGCCAACGTTTCTCTCCGTGGCTAGAATATCAATCATGAATGATTTGCTGGTGTTGCCACATGCGTGTATGTGTTTGTGGAAGGAAGAGGTGCGTGTTTGTAGGTGTTCTTTGACTCTAATATGTAGGGGCCTCACTATACTACGAATGTATATTTTGTTGCATATGGTGCACTGTATACGATATACAGTGTATGTGCGGTGGCATTTGTCTATGGTATTCATAGAGACATATTCATACATTACAGATCGGCCCTCCCTCGTAAGGCTAAAATAGGCTATGCTGGGAATGAGCTAACTCGCATCCGTAAGAAATGCAGCATTGAGGCTGACAAAACCATCTCTAGTGAGAAATTCCAACAGGTACTAGAGACCAATGGATATCCTATACCCACCATTGAACACCTCAGGAAACTCCGGAAACCCCGGTGATGGACGCAACAAGCTCTTTCCAGCATCTGCTTTCTGAAGTTGCTGCATTTCAACGACAGGATCACCACAGATACCCGCAAAGCTATACGTAAGTAAACCCTCGATATTCAACTACCACATACCGGTCCTTCTTTATTTCTACATACAAGTAAACAATGTTCGAGCAAACTATATAAACCTTGCCGGGGATGCAGTGAAGCTTTTTTAGTTTGTAATTGTTATTGTTTTTGTTTTATTCTTGTGAACAGAAAATAATCAAATTTTAGTTACAAAAGAGATAAATCTTTATTTGTAAGAAAGATATTGAACTTTTGTTGAAAATAGAATTCAATTTTGAAAGCTTCTCGTGTAAATTTTGTCCATGTGAATTTAAAATTATATATATATATATATATATATATATATATATATATATATATATATATTATTTTATGTATCCACATAAAATGTTATAAGGGGATATAATTTTATGTATCAATTTTCAATATTTACTTCAACAGTGCTCAATACGTAAGTAGAGCTAGGTAGTAATTCATGAAAATATATTTATGGCAAGTAAGCTACACAAAGAAGACATCGTCAGGCTAAAATGCATGGAATTAGTTTTGCCGGGTGTTTTTTATAGACACGCGTTGATAGTTAACCAATAAGATTCTTTGTCGTTCTCTTAGCTAATTGTCGGGCTTTTCACGAACAAATGTTCGGTTGATTTTACTTCCTATTTCCTATTCTATTGTTCTGTTTTATAGGATGACTCATCCCCGTTTCTTTGTTGTTCTCTTAGCTAATTGTTGTGCTTCACAAACAACTGTTCGGTTTATTTTACTTCCTATTTCCTATTCTATTGTTATGTTTTCTATAGAATGACTCATCCATGTTTCTTTGTTGTGTCAATATAATGCGTGACCTTATTTTAACACGTGGTTGCTTGTATTTCTATTTTAGGTTTTAGTTTTTAAGTTTTTAGGTTTTAGTTTAGTTTAGTTTAGTTTTTTATTTGTTTAGTTTAGTTTTTTTATTTGTATTGCTAACCTAAGGTAAAGTT